>CM041777.1:160462264-160780070 GCA_023374045.1 Limonium bicolor | reverse complement strand
TCCTCACGGAAGCAAAAGTTGGCCACAACTCAACCTGGGAGGAATCCCGACCACCCAGGATCGGTGAAGGCTGATGTGACGGTTAAGGAAAGGGAGTCAAAGCCCTTTAACAAGAAGGGGAAGAAGACTAAGCCCAACTTCACCCTAACTTTTTACTTTTGTGGTGATGCACATTTTTCTATATCCCGTCCCAAGTGTGCAAAAATACCTCGCGCTTTTGCATCTCTAGTGAGGGTGCTCGTAAGGATGTTGTCCTTACAACTTTTGCTGGCTCAATTTTGCATCCATCTAAGATAGCTCGTTCTACAATTTATGCTTCTAGTCCACATCCTGATTTATTATATGTACTAGTTGAAATTAATCAAAGTCACACTGTTATGGCTATGGTTAATATAGGAGCCACAAGCAACTTTGTCGACCTGAGTGTTGGGCAAACGCTCGGGATTTTGGCAACCCATGCTGCTGCGATGGCCGCGAATGAAGGAGTTATGCCTATTCATGGCACATGTAAATTATGAATAAAAGTCAGCACATAGGAGGGAGTTAAGACTTTTGAGGTGTGGAGATTCCAAATTTCCCATGATCTTGGGATCACCTTTTGCAGTATCGTCTAAGGTTGGGCCCACGATTCATCTTCGGGGCATTTGGATTATGGACGAGTGTTCCTCTTGTTTTGTTGATGTTGTCCAGATGGGATTAGTTGGTGCTCCGGGTTGTCACATTGGTCTGGTGAGATCAATTGACCCTTTTGTGGAATCTTGAATTGGTCCCGTTGTACTAGTTGTGGTAAACCTGGAAACATTAAAATCAAGTAAAGTTGTCCCTGAGTTGTTGAAGCTTATTCTTGAAAGATATAAAGATTTGATGCCTCCGGAACGGTCTTCCCTCACAACGGGCCATAGACCATAACATCCAGTTAGTCCCAGGAGCCATCCCTCCCGCTGAGGCCCCTTATCACATGTCGCTATTTGAACTGAATGAGCTAAAGGCGCAGCTCTCTGAGCTTCCGACGTCTGGAAAATTCGTCCCTCGATAACGCCATATGGAGCTCCCGTGCTTTTCCAAAAGAAGGTTGATGGATCACTTCGACTCTGTGTTGACTATAGAACTTTGAACAAGGTCACTGTAAATAACAAGTATCCCAATTCCAAGACCTGATGACCTGTTCGATCGCTTGTTCAAAGGCTCGTATTTCACGAAACTTGATCTTCTATTAGAGTATTGGCAAGTTCGTATAGCATAAGGTGAAAAGGGAAAGACTACATGTGTAACTCATTATGGGTCTTTGAGTTCCGTGTAATGTCTTTTAGGCTTTGCAATGCCCCTGCTACATTTTGTAATTTGATGAATGATGTCCTCTTTGGCTACCTCGATGTTTTTTTTGTCTTCTATCTTGATGACATTTTTGTATATAGCAATAAATTGGAGGATCATTTGTGTCATGTGGAACTTGTATTTAATCGTTTACGAGTGCATAAGCTATATGTGAAGAGGGAGAAGTGTCCTTTCGGTCAATGAGAAATTTTTTTCCTCGGTCACATCATCTTCGTCGGGGCGGTTCTTATGGACCCATCCAAAGTGAGAGCGATCCGAGAGTAGACCACTCCGAAGGATGTATCTGAACTCCACTTTTTCCTAGGTTTAGGGAACTATTATCGCTGATTCGTGGAAGGGTATGCTCAAAAGGTAGCCCTTCTTACCGAATTGCTCAAAAAGGGCAAAACGTGGGCATGGACGGGTGTGCGCCAGAACGCATTCGACTTACTGAAGAAAACTATTTTCCCGGAACCAGTGCTTAAGCTGCCCGAACTCGACAAACCTTTTTGAGGTCAACACTGATGCCTTAGACAAAGGAATCGCTGGTGTCCTCGTGCAAGAGGGTCACCCGTATGCCTTTGCCAGTCTGAAGTTAACAAGAGATGAAAAATGTTATTCTGCTCATGAGAAAGAGATGCTTGCGGTAATTCATTGCCTCATGATTTAGAGGCATTACCTTCTTGGAACTAAGTTCCTTGTTGTCACAGATAATATGGCCAACACCTATTTTACCACACAGAAGAATTTGTCCTCTAACCAGGCGAGATGGCAAGAGTTTTTGGGTAAATTTGACTTTGAGTGGATCCATAGACCGGGTCAGCACAATGTTGTACCGGATGCTCTAAGTCGGCATTAATTGTTTTGGGGTAATAAACAATATCTCTCGTGTGGAAAGTGACTTGATGGTCAGAATCCGGGAAGCATCTAAATCCGACTCAACTTACAATCATATCCGTGAGAAAGTCCATGCTGGCAAGGCTCGCCATTACACCCTGCTTGATGACCTGTTGCTGGATAAGCAGCGTCGAGTGGTGGTTCTTGTTGGGAAAATTCGAATCAATTTGATGCGAGAGTTTCATGATGCTTAGTTGGTGGGTCATGCCGGGTTGAATAGAACTTTAGCTCTTATCCATCGGAGCTACTATTAGAAGAAGATGGTCCCAGATGTTGAGGAATATGAGAAGTCTTGTCTGGTGTGCCAAAAGGACAAAGTAGAGAGAAAGAAGACGGTTGACCTTCTGAATCCATTGCCCATTCTTGATCGTCCTTGAGAGTTAATCTCTCTTTACTTTGTATCGGGTTTCCTTGGTGTTGAGGGCAAGCCCTCGGTGTTGGTGGTTGCCGACCGATTTTTGAAGTATGTTGTATTCATGGGAACTCCTAACAATTGTCCGGCTGAAGTAGCAGTAAAGTTGTTCTATGCTAATGAGGTCAAGTATTTTGGCCTTTCCTAGGACACTGTCAGTAATCGTGATACTCGGTTCACTGGTAGGTTTTGGTGACGTTGTTTGGACCGATGGGTTCCAAGTTGAAATTTTCAACTGCTAACCATCCATAGAAGGATGGACAGACGAAGAGACGGAGGGAATAAATGCACTTCTAGAAGAATATCTTTGTCATTATGATACTGCTTCCCAGAGGAATTGGTTACATTTGTTGGACACAACACAACTATTTTACAATATGCACAAGAGCAGTGCCATAAAGAAAAGTCCCTTCGAGTTGGTTATGGGCTGGCAACCCTTAACCCCCTGCGGAAGTTGCGAAGCAAGCTACAACAAGGCAGTGCCCAACTGCCTATGAATTTGTTCATGACCGACAAGAATTGTCTAGGATGAAAAAGGAGAATTTAGAACTTGCCTTCAATCAAATGAAGAAGAATGAAGATGCTAGGTGAAGGCCAATAGAGTTTAAAGTTGGAGATCGCGTGATGCTTGAACTTACTCCACAGATCTTGAAGAAGATTAGCTGACCCTTGCATAAGGGACTTGTCCAACGTTTTGATGGGCCTTTTGAAGTTGTTCAACATATCGACAATCTCACATATCATCTTGACCGTCCGGAAAGATTAAGGACACATGACTTTCCATGTGAGCTTCTTGAAGCCTCACGGAAGATGTACAAAACTTACATGAGAGTAGAGTCAGGGCCTCGGCGACTATATCGATTCATTATGAAAAAGGAACCCAAGAAATGTTGGCTCATCGGCGAGCGGGTTGGAAAGCCAACCAACGAACAGATTTCCTGATCCATTGGAAGGAAGAGTCTAAAGAGGATGCAACGTGGGAGTGAGAGGGTAACTTATGGAAATTCGAAGATGAGATACAAAAATACTTAGAATCTTTGTCGGGGACGGCAAAGACTTAGGTGGGGGAGGTTTGTTATGTCTAATTTTTATAAGGACAATTACAAGCAGTTTGACACCAAAATGTACTTGTACATATCAATGTAAATGTAAGCCTTCGGGCCTTGTATCTCAATCAATAAAAAAGTATCCCTTTTTGTACCCGTGTTGCGATGACTCGGTCTCTCTCTCTGTTATCCCCTTGTGCTAACTTGCAGGTGCACATGTAACAGAAGGGCCCCATTGGGGTTGGAGCTTTAAAACTAGGGCGTGAGCTTATATTGCCCAACTGCCGAGAGCTTGCTACATCAATCGAGTATGTCCCAAGTTAATCTTAGCCTTGATGTGCCCAGCACATCGCTAGAGCCTTTGTGGATCGTACAAGGATGAGTTCGATCATGGTGTAGATAAGTGTGTTGGCGTTCGTCCAACGCCCTTACTCTCCGGTTGTTGATGCTTGCATTAACTGTATGGGTTAACCTGTTTGTTACCCGGTCACTGGCATTACTCGTGCCTAGGATGTGCACTTGAGAAGGATTTGCAAGTCGTGCGCGCAAATCCCCTTTGACGTTGACGCTTGATGTTAAGGGAATTGGAATGGCCGGAAACTTATCTGTTAAGGGTGTATAAACTCCACTCTCATCCTTGTGGTTTTGAGTGGCGCACCTGACATGTGCTATGTGCCTTGATGTGTGGTGTCCAATGCCGGGGCTTGGTTAAATTATCCAAAGGCTTGTCAAACTGTGTTTTTGACGCTGTTAACATGTGAATGTTTGTTTACTAATTATATGCATGTGTTCAATGTTTCTGCGTACATGTGTGCTTGCTTGTTACTTGAATTTAGTTAAATGTTCTCCGTCTAGTGATTTTTTTTCTCATACATTAAAGTAGGCCATAATGACGGCTGATTCTCTTTCATTAACTTGCCCAATGGTGGATTTGGATGATCATGTCTAAAAGGAAACTCGAATAATAGTAATTTTAACAATAATAATAATAGTCGTAATTTACAGTAAGCGCGATACCGATATAGTTTACAAATTCACACTATACGCACTATATAACTTAATTTGTATCTGAATATACATATCTTTAAAATATCCATATATTATAAAATGGCAAAATGGTGATAACTAGCACTTCACCCAAGAAAGAGGGCTTATCTGAAATCGTTCCCCACCTTTCCATATCTTATCTTTTCATTCTTCCACTCTCTCTTTTTCCAGATTAGAAAGACTCAAAGCAGACAGTCCAACAGTTGTGCGATGTCGTGGGGTCAATTTTAAATTTTAAATAAGTATGATTCATTGTAGGAGAACGGAATGGGCATGCATATGCAACCGTGAGATAATGATCAGGTAGAGAAAAAACACGTTACTATATTAGATATATTCATATTCATGCAGCATATTCAATAATGACATACCCATATGCACTGGTGTTTTTTAAAAGAAAAACCATATGTACTTATGGTTCAAAAAGAAGAACAAATACCCGTATTTACTTCGCCGACGTAGCAGCAAGGACGGATTCAGAAATTAAAGTTGAGGGGGTATGGACAAAATTATCAAAAGTTAAGGGGTTTTTAATTAAATTTTTTTTTAAAAAAAATTTATACTATAATTTTGTACCATTTAACAACATTGGAGTGTGTTGCTCCTCTGTAAGAGTACTTCGATCTTGATTAACTTGGAATTGGATACTCTTATTTTTTAAAGAAAAAGTTGGATATATATACTCAAACCCCCTCATCAGCAACGCATATAGACAAGTAAAAGATTTGCAAATTTTAATTAACCATATGTTCAATTTGATGTTTGGAATAGTATTACTAGATTGATTGAGTTTTTAAATTGAAAGGTGGAATCACACAAGGGACCAATTGAAATCGAATAATAATCGAGCAATTTGGTAGTTGATTGACACGGGTTTCTTATGCTCAACCAATTAAACGCCAGATTTGATCAACGGAAAAAGTAACCAGACACAATAAGAAAAATTCTCATCTTAATTACCTAGTCAACTAGAGCATCCTACCACTCTCCACTTTACGTAAACAAGCCACCATAAAAGTTGTTAACACTATTACAAGTTATAAACCCAGACCATCATCTCCTGATCACTAAATCAGATTGATTCAGTCATCATTCAATGCCGCTCGTGTGCGTGGGTGCGTCGTCTTCCTTCCTTCCTTCCAGTTCCAATCATATATAACCAAGCATCTCTGTATCAATTCCTGATCTCTCTGTCAAACGCACAATCCAACGCAAACCCTCACTCATACACATTACTAGCTACTAGAATCTAATATCAATTAAACCGATTGCGACAGGCCGGCATGAAGAAAATAATTCACAAGGGAAGTAACAAGTTCATGAGAGCATGCAACACTAGGTTGATCAGGAGAAGAAAATCAACGGAGATCGACAATATTACTCCGCTCAACATCATCACCAATCCTCCCATCACTTCATCTTCAATAAACGACGACGACGTCGTACAACAGTTGGATTGTGACGATCTAATAATGTGCTGCCCATGCTCTAATCTCATCCTCTCATTCTTCAGTCAACAAAAGAACAAGAAAGCAACAAAGATCGCACCTTCCGATGGAAACATCCCGAGAGATGTTCCGAAAGGACACATGGTGGTATATGTAGGCCGAACAAACCAGCTTAAGAGATATGTTTAAGTATCACTATTCTCAATCATCCACTCTTCAGAGCTCTACTTGATCAAGCTCGAGATGAGTTTGGTTTCTCTACAGCCAAGCTTTGTATCCCTTGCGATGATGGTATGTTCCTCGACATTCTCCAGTGCTGTCGATGATATCTGGCTACTTGAATTTCTTGCCAAAGGATTGAGCAGACAGTAGAAGCAGTAACAGGGTTTCTGGTGATTAAACGCCTGCGGTCAGTGTGATTAGGTCGAGCAAACATCGGATATTGCAGCTGTGTTCTATTGTCATGAGAGAGGGAGAGGAAAATTCAAGTATTACTAATTATATTAGTATGCCTATTGATTTTAATTTTCTATATAATAGTACTGGATTACGTCTATTATTAGTTTTCCTTCTCATATATACAGCTTCACCACTACAGTAACATTATTTTAACCCTCTCATCATTTTTATCGATGCATATATAGTTTCTCCTAACTTTCCATTCTTTAATTTGTTGAACTCCCAACAACTTCTTTTCAAGAATTAACTCATGACCCATTATAACTAATGTTTAACTGAAAAAAATAATTCAATAAATGACATCAAAAGCCACAACTATTCTTACATGTAACTTTAACATAGCCTTAATTAGTAGAATTTCTCAAAAAGAGACATAATTACATATCATATTAGCACGATAGTCCTTATACTCCAACAGCAGACAATCAATAATTCCATTCAAAGAAAAACAAATGGGACCATATCAAGCAAAAGCACAAACAGAACATAAATTTTCACTTTATACTTATTTTGTTTCTTCGGGATTTTGAATGTTTGATCTCTGGACAACTTCTCTCGGTCTCTCCAATAACTAGCATTTGGTACTAGTTAGAAAGCCCAATGCTTAGTCCAATGTACATATCATTAAGACCCGCTTAGTTAGTTTATTCTCATGTAATAGAGATTAGCCTCTCTCACTGATCATATACCTCATATCTCTAATTTGTAGAAACAAAGTGTTTCTTCTTTCTTGGTTCATACATGGTATGAGAACATATGAATCATTTCCTCACAAAATTTTCGCTATACAATCACTCAAATCAAATACATTCATGTTTTTTCTTCTGTTTTTTTTATCTTCTTGTTCTTGAGCACCAATGCTTTATCAGAAAGATTAATGAAGAAGGAGGAAAACACAATTCAAAGGAAAAAAAGGAAGGAACGCCGCCAAATGAGAGAAAGGAAAAGAAAAACCTTCTTCTTCTGACGATTCCATTATTGGTCAACAACTCGAACTATATCTCCATGCTTCAGATAATCCCAGGATGGTTTTTGCCAACAAGTTTGAGGATTCAGGTTTTCAAGCTGGAAACGTAACTTTGAAGTCGGCATGACGACCAGGGCAAACCTAGGTTTCTTGAATGAAACGGTGACGAGGGAAAATTATTAAGGAAGCTTTTAGATATGGTGATCTACATGTTAGAGTGTAACCTGTGGATTAGTCTGAAATTACTTTTTTTGGTGATGATGGTGATTTGAGCGTAGTAACGAGTAGCAAAGAAGAAGACACCGGGATTTACGTAGTTTGATCTTGAATGATCTAGTGAAAGGTTTGACATAGGTTCTTAGTAGAATCGTGTGAGTACAAGTGAAGAAGGAGAGTGAGTATCTCGGGATTTCTCTTCGTTGTCTCATCCTCTTGTGTGTCACTAGTAGAAAAAAGCTTTTATACCACGGTTATTTTGCTCAAAAACCACGGTTGAAAACCATGGTATATACTCCCGTCGCATATAAGAAAACTAAAATACCCTGAACTTAATTATGGGGATTAAATTATTCTAATATGGTATTTGAAGGCCTAATAGTGCCTAAAGGATTTTGGTGAAGAAATAAATCCAAAAGAAAAGAGAAAACGCCTAAAAAGCATAAAACGCAAAAATGAGCGTTATGTGACCATCAGAGGAATACGACCTCGGTTAGGGTCCTAGATGGATTCCCAAGACTTAGTAATGCCTAATTGATGTACGGGAACAGTTCCTGAAGGAAACGGATCCATAAAATGGATTTAAAACACTAATAAAGCTTTAGAGCATGTTTTTCGAGAAAACCCGGAAACGTGACTTTGAGTGGTCAAATGAACCCGTAAAAATTATAGTCAATCAAATAACTATAATTAAATATTAATGGAAGCTTAAGAACCATTAAAATTAAAGAAACGATAAAAATTTGGAAAATGGACCCGTTAATGAATAGTGCTAAAACCGAGTAAATTAACGAGCGGTTCTTGCTAAAAGACGAAAAATGCCCCCAGCTTATTTTATTAATGGGGTCGGTTTTGATGAGTGTTAACACTCTCTCACAAACACTAGACTAGCTTATAAGTAAAGTGAGTCAAAAAGCAAAAGTGGAAAAAGGGAAAACGTAAAAAAGGTGTTCTCCCTCTGATGCACTGATTATTGATCTATCTTTTGAGTGCTTTAAACCCTTCTTTTCCATATCTTTTACTTAGATTTATGTATTTACCTTCTTGTTTTCATGTTATTTTGGCTTAGGACGTGATTAGGAAGGAGTTTAGAGCTTTTGGAACAAAAAGAGGAAAATTTACACATGTTCGGATATGTGTCCTGATGGGCAGACTCGGACACAGTCGCGGACATCTCCAGATCGAGTTCCCTCCTCTCTTGAGTCACGTCCGCAAACCGGACAGAAACGCGGACAGCCTCCTTCTGTCCCTTGTCCGTAAACACGGACGGCCATGCGGACAACTCTAGATCGGGTTTTCTTTGTACACTCACGTCCGCAAACACGGACGGCTATGCGGACGTCTCACAAATCTTGCCAGGACAGTCATGTCCGTAATCAGGACCCAAACACGGACAGAGTAAATCTCGCTAGGATAGTCACGTCCGCACCCCTGTCCGTATGCGGACTCAAACGCGAACGTGACACAGAATTGAAAAATAAAAATCACCGCGCCGATAATTGTTGCTTTCGGCGCAATTATCAGCCGATTAAACCATTGCCTAGCTCAATCAATCTCCTACACCGTATAAATAAAACCAATTCCCATGCTCCTACTCTATTTACCACTAAGCAATGTCTAAATCCCAAGCCTATTTAAACCCTTCCCCAGCCTTCATTCCAATTGGCACCGGATATTCATCCACACCTCTCCTCATCCTCCTCCATCTCTCATTTCATCCATCTGGTCATCCACACACTAACTCCTCCGTACTCCATCTCCATACATACACTCAAACACAAACACACTTCACATAAAACACGTTTTCATCCCATTTTCTCCACACAAAAGTCACACGTAGCCCATCGCACACTCGCCACACAAAAACTCACGTCCGGACTCGCGTCCGGATTTGAGTCCGACCCATCCTATCCGGACGTCCACAAAATAACACGTCCGGATTTGTGTCCGGATTGCTGTCCGACCCACCCCATCCGGACGTCTCACAAACTCACCCAAAAATTCCATTTTCACTCCATTTCACCAAATTCACCTCATTGTTACCGAATCCAACCTCTCAGCCGGCATAGCGCAAGGACAAAGGGTGGAGCGAGCAAGAAGATCTTCGTAACAGATGATTTCTTTCAACTCTCTCTCATTTATGATTCTAATCGCTATGTCTAGCTAAGAGGATATACTCTAGGGGAAGGGATGTTGTAATTAGTTAAACTCTGCATTATTTTACTGCTTTATTTGAGACTATTTTGGATTGTTCAGGTTAATGCATTTAAGTGCTTTTAATAAACGTCATGAATTTATTATTAAGCCCTCGAATCATGTTATGATCAGATGAGGTGATTAGCATTGATGGTCTTATTAACCTGTTACCTGTGATAATTGCAATCGGATAGATTACATTAGTCACTAGGAGCTTTAGTCCGAATTAAACCAGACTAGTAATTCTGTGCAATAAAACCATCTAGATATACTTGCTAGGTCTAGACTAGAACTGCATGTCCTGTCTAGATGAGCTATCTGGAATTAAGACTTAATACAGAATAGATACTTGAGAATTACAAGCCGATCCAAGTCTCCGCTTAAGTAGTAGAATATGCAGAACCTAGCTAGTGAAGCAACTCCCTGAACCTAGAGTACCGTTCATATTCCCACATCTATCACTTTAATTTATCTGCTATTTACTTTCTTGTTACCTATTTGAAACCCAAAACCAAAACAAACCCCTCTTTAGTTACCCATTGCCTAAGGCTAGACTTAATTTCATCAAGTCCCGTGGATTGACACCTGGTCGCTTCATAAATCACTATACTATTTCGACTGGGATTTTTGTAACCCGACAGTCTATTGAATTATTGAATTCTAGAATTATTTCTAGGCTTTTAATATATCAAATAAAATCATTTGCAAAATGGCGCCGTTGCCGGGGACTTGACTTTATCTAGTCCCTAGCCTTGGTTAATTCGTTACTTTATTACAACACCCTGTTTATGATTATTCGTTCTGTAATTTATTTTGTTTTGAAGTTTAATTTATTTTGTGTGCCATTTTATACAATTGTTTTTCATTACTGTCATTTAATTTCAGCTATAATTTTTCTCACATTTATTTTTCAAGTAATATAAGTTCATTGTCTCAGTTATTTCAATTTTATTTCCTTGTTTACTTTAGTTCTAAATTCCACGCATTTTGTTCCTTTCTCTCTGGCTGATTAAAGGCACCTAGTGGATGCGCAGAACGCGTTCAACTGGTCCCCCGGATACAGACTTCGACCCCGAAATCGAGAGAGTTTACCTCCAAGCTCTTAGAGCAAGAAGGCAGCTCGATTTCAACATGGCAGCAAACCATGACCAGCTTGGAGGAGGTCCAGTGGCCCAATACACGATGGGGCGAGTAAACAGGCCACTTGCCATACCAAGAAGAGGCCCAGTGGTTCTACCAGACTTAACTGCAGAACTAATGGCCGATTGGCAAAAGGTAAAACCCTCTCACCAATCCAATGCAGTTCGAAACCACCCCACAGGAACATTTTCAGGTGCCGATCCAGCTGATCTACTAGACCACGTACATCGATTTCTAGTGCACTTGGACTCCCTTGGCTTATCACAAGGATTGGAGGAATATGCTAGACTGAGCCTGTTCCAGCACAGCTTATCGGGAGACGCTTCGAAATGGTTCCACCGACTACCGCCAGGCATCATTACCACCTGGGAACAGATGACGGATAAATTCTACGAGAAATACATCCCCATCTCCAGGACACGACAGATGATTGCCGATCTGATGGCATTTAGGCAAACGGGTAGCGAGACAATATGCGAGGCATGAGACCGATTCAAAGAACTACTCCGCCAGTGCCCTCACCATGGTCAGGATATCACCTCATTGGCTCAGGGATTCTTCTAGGGGCTAAAAGATGAAATCAGAGGCGAGGTGAGAGCTGCCTTAGGAGGGAACCTACTAGCAAAAAGCGGGGAAGATTTCATGGCATCTATGGAGTCCTACTATGAGGAGCTTCGCCAATGGAGCAACAATGGGGGAAGAGTCTTCTCAGTAAATCACAGTTCTACTAGAGCTCCGGACCCGATGATAGAACAGATAGCTACCGAGCAAGCACAGCTGAAAACCACGATGGGAAGCATGGCGAAAATGCTCGAACAACTCACAATGGGGTCAACCCCTAGGCATTCCATCAAGACAATCTCTACAAATGTCAATGAAGTCTGCTCTCAGTGTGGGGATGCACATGAATACGAGAACTGCCCACTGGTAGCCGAAATGAAGCAAACTGAGGAGGCCAATGTCATAGGGCAATTCAACACCAGACAACCCTGGGTGCAGAATCAGCACCAAAACCTCAGGTATGGAAATCCGAACAATGCGCTAAATTCACATCAGATACAGCCTCAGAGGATAAACCAGGGAGGACCACCAGGCTTTGTTAGGCCTCAGTACAGTCAGTTTAGGCCACAACAGTCTCAAGCTCAGCAACCATCACTGAGCTCAAACAATGCGAATCTTAAGGAGATGATGGATAAGCTGATGGCTTCTCAAGAGCAGCAAACAGTAATAAATCAGAATCTGGCAGCTGGTCAGCAAAAACTCAAAAATGCCATGGTGGAAATGCAGGGAACGATGAGTCAGTTGACTCAGTTCCTCCTACAACAGAGACCTTCTAGATCACTGCCTTCCCAACCATACCCCAATCCTAAAGCGCAGTTGAAGGCAGTGTCGGTCTCAGAAGCCGTGGTAGTTGAAGACTGTTCAGATTCTGAAGAGGTAGCAGCAGTTACCTTAAGAAGTGGGAAGCAGCTGATGAATAGAGATCAAGTGGCTGAGGATCAAGCTGACGAAGAGACCGGTCTTCCTTCTTCTAGCACTGGTGCGCCGTCAGGGCCCCCAGCCCCTCCTGAGGTAGTTGTTGAGGAGACTCAGGCTCCTATTTCTTCCCCTTCTCATACTTTGATTGCTAAATATTCCAGGGGTAAGGTGGTTCCTAAGGAACTTCCTTTCCCTAATAGATTGAAAGAAAAAGAACTTGATGATCAATTTGGGAAATTTTTAAGTGTGTTTTCGAAGCTTACTATTAATATCCCCTTGATTGATGCTATCAAGCAGATGCCTAATTATGCTCGCTTTGTGAAGGATTTGATTTCTAACAAGCGAAAGTTCAAGGAAAGTGAGATTGTTCAGCTGACAGAGACGTGCTCTGCAGCCATCCAGCAGAAGCTTCCTCCAAAGTGTGGAGATCCAGGGCAGCCCATCATCCCTTGCACCATTGGAGACATGGACTGTGGGTTTGGACTCTGCGACCTTGGAGTGAGTATAAATTTGATGCCTTATTCAATGTTTAGGAAACTTCATGCTGGTGAGCTTGTCCCAATCAGTTTTAATTTGCAATTAGCTGATCGTTCCTCAATCAAACCTCGTGGTATGGTTGAGAATGTTGTGGTAGGTGTTGGTAACTTCTTCTTCCCTGCTGATTTTGTCATTCTTGATATGGATGAGGATGTTGAAGTGCCATTAATTTTGGGTCGACCATTCCTACGAACTGCTAAAACTGTCATTGATGTTGACAAAGGAAATATCACCCTTAAGTTTAATAATGAGGAGCTTAGTTTTGATATCACTAAGATGATGAGAACAAATGCTTCTTCTCATGCTGTGCTTTCAGTGGATGTTGATTGTTCTGATGATTATGATGCGTTTGTCGCTAAAAATACTGATGACTCTTCTTTCTTGCTTAAGAATTCTGATTTGCTAGAGCAGGTGTTATGCTACTCGATTGAGGATGACAAAGGGAGCACTGAGGTAGCTACTGTTGTCCAGCAGCTTAATCAGGGACGAACCTACTTTCGCCCTTATGCTCCTCCTGTGGAGCCACTGGACAGGCCTACTCAGAGGCTCGCTACTTCAGTAGAGAAGCCCCCTACTCTTGAACTCAAAACTCTCCCTTCAAGTCTTAAATATGCTTTCTTGGCAGAGGGTAGCGTCCTGCCTATTATTATTTCTTCATCTTTGTCTGTTTCGCAGGAAAGCAGACTTCTGGAAGTGTTAAGAAGGCACAATGGAGCTTTGGGGTGGTCAGTGGCAGATATTAGAGGGATTAGTCCGAGGTTCTGCACTCATCGAATTTACATGGAAGATAGTATCAAGCCAGTGAGGCAGCCCCAGAGGCGATTAAACCCAAACCTGAAGGAAGTAGTGAAAGCTGAGGTGTTGAAGCTCTTGGATGCAGGCATCATTTACCCCATCTCTGATAGCCGCTGGGTTTCTCCTGTGCAAGTTGTTCCCAAGAAAGGAGGAATAGTGGCGGTGCCCAATGATAAAGGTGAATTGGTGCCCCAAAGACAGACCACGGCTGGAGGATGTGCATCGATTACCGGCGTTTGAACGAAGCCACAAGGAAGGACCACTTCCCGCTACCGTTTATTGATCAAATGTTGGAGCGGCTAGCTGGGCAAGAGTTCTACTGCTTCCTTGATGGGTACAGCGGTTATTTTCAGATTCCCATTGCGCCAGAGGATCAGGAGAAGACCACCTTCACCTGCCCTTATGGCACTTTTGCATATAGGAGGATGCCATTTGGTCTTTGCAACGCTCCAGCCACATTTCAGCGATGTATGATGGCGATTTTTAATGAGTTTATTGAGAAAAGCATAGAAGTCTTCATGGACGACTTCTCGGTATATGGCCAGAGTTTTGATGTGTGTCTTGATCAGCTGGATCAGATACTAGGCAGATGTGAGGAGACCCACCTGGTTTTGAATTGGGAGAAGTGCCATTTCATGGTCCATGAAGGTATAGTGCTTGGACACAGGGTCTCCAAAGATGGTATTCAGGTGGACAAGGCGAAGGTGGAGGTCATTGAGGGGTTACCTCCTCCCACTTCAGTCAGGGGTGTTAGATCTTTTCTGGGTCACGCAGGGTTCTATCGAAGGTTCATCCAGGACTTTTCCAAAATTGCGAAGCCCTTGTCTGATCTTCTGCAGAAAGATGTAAAATTTCAGTTCTCAGAAGAATGTTTGAAGGCCTTTCAAACTATCAAGAGTAAACTCATCTCTGCCCCTATTGTGGTTTCCCCTGACTGGTCTCTTCCTTTTGAGGTCATGACAGATGCTAGTGATTTTGCTGTTGGTGCTGCACTCTGTCAAAGGAAGGAAAAATTTTAGGGTTATCACTTATGCGAGTAAGACTCTGTCTGAGGCTCAAAAGAATTACACCACCACTGAAAAGGAGCTACTTGCGGTGGTGTTTGCTCTGGACAAGTTCAGGCCCTATTTGCTGGGAAGTAAGGTAATTGCTCACACCGATCACTCTGCCTTGAAGTACCTATTCCAAAACAATGATTCTAAGCCCAGACTCCTGAGATGGATCTTGCTTCTCCAAGAGTTCGACTTGGAAGTTGTTGATAAGCAAGGGAAGCAGAATGGGGTTGCAGATCATTTGTCTAGGCTTGAGACTCCAGATGACGGGGTCCCCATAAATGAATTCTTTCCTGACGAAACAGTCTTTGTAATTGGGAAAGTTAAAGAGCCATGGTATGCTGATCTGGCTAACTATCTTGCCTCTGGTTTGATTCCCCATGATCTAAGCTACAACCGGAGGAAGAAGTTTCTTTCTGAAGCCCGTCATTACGTTTGGGAGGACCCCTATCTCTTCAGAGTGTGTGCTGATGGTTTAATCAGAAGGTGTCTTCCCGATGAAGAGGTTAACAGTGTGATTGAGTTTTGCCATTCTCGAGAGGCAGGTGGTCACCATGGTCCAACAAGGACAGCTGCTAAAGTGTTAGAGTGTGGTTTCTACTGGCCCACTCTACACAAGGATGTCCACCGCTTCTGTGCTCACTGTGATAACTGCCAGAGGATGGGGAACACTTCAAGAAGGCATGAGATGCCTCAGAAGGGAATCCTTGAAGTTGAGCTGTTTGATGTATGGGGTATTGACTTTACTGGCCCATTCCCTTCTTCTCATGGAAACCACTACATCCTCGTTGCTGTAGATTATGTTTCCAAATGGGTCGAAGCAATCCCCTGCTCTTCTGCTGATGCTAGAACTGTGGTGAAATTCTTGAAGAAGAACATCTTTACTAGATTTGGTGTGCCAAGAGCTATCATCAGTGACGGAGGTTCTCACTTTTGCAACAAAGCTTTTGATTCCCTAATTACTAAGTACGGGGTGACTCATAAGGTTGCTTTACCTTATCATCCCCAAACTAATAGGCAAGCAGAAGTGAGTAACCGAGAGCTAAAATGGATTCTTCAGAAGACAGTCAACTCCTCCAGGAAGATTGGTCTGTCAAGCTTGACGATGCTCTGTGGGCTTATAGAACTGCATTCAAGACTCCCATTGGGATGTCTCCTTTAAGCTAGTGTACGGGAAGGCTTGTCATCTCCCAGTTGAGCTAGAGCACAGAGCTTATTGGGCTTTAAAAGCCCTCAACTTTGATTTACGTGATGCTGGAGAGAAGAGGCGATTTCAGCTTTCTGAGTTGGAGAACTAAGAGACAGGCGTACGACAGCTCAAGGATTATAAAGAGCGCACAAAAAGGATCCATGACCGAATGATTCAAAAGAGAGACTTCAAAGTGGGGGATATGGTGTTGCTCTTTAACTCCAGGCTACGTCTCTTTCCTGGGAAGCTGAAATCACACTGGACAGCCCCTTCAGAGTAGTGGGAGTCACTACCTATGGTGCCTACGAGCTAGAAAACAAGTCAGGAGAGTATTCAAAGTGAATGGTGCTCGACTAAAGAAGTACCTAGGCGATACCTTTTCTCAGCCTCCTGCACTAGGTATATCCCTGATTGAAAATTCTTCCTCTATTACCTCTGTTTCTGTTCCTTCCATCTGTACTGCAGCACCCCCTCCCAAAGCATCCAAGAAGCCGCTCGCAATGGTATTTCAAACTGAAGAAAGCTATTGCTAGCTGCTATGGCGGCCCTCCTTGATACGATCTGAAAGGTCTAGCCAGAGACCTTAACTACGGGCAGCTTGGTGGGAGGCAACCCACCGGTTTGTATCTCTTTTCACTTTTTTTTAGTGTTAATAGCTATCTTGCATGTTGAAAGAGCCTTAGCTATTATTTTCTACTAATGGTTTTATCTGTTTCCACTTGAGTTCTTCTGGCCTTGCAGATTCAAAAATTTTCATTTAACAAAATTTGTGTATGGCTGAACTCAAGTGTGGGGGAATCATGAAGCATTACTCCTTAAAAGATCAGGGAGCAATTCTTATACCCTCACTCTTTGCCTTCTGTATTATATTGTACCTACTTTGATCTTGGATGATTTACTCACTGGTGGAACGGAAGCCTTTAATGACGGTGGTTTAATCACGGCTTTAACAGAAACCGTAATTAATATGAAGGCCGGAGTTAATTAATGACGTTTATTAAATTAACCGTAAGCAATAATCGATCGGAGGTAGGCGCTCCTTTTTTAGGACGGACTTTAGATGACGGTTATTTGTGAAACCGTAATCTAAAGTCCCGTGTTGACGCGCGCTTTACGGTCAACGGACTTTAGATTACGGTTTTACTAATAACCGTCATCTAAAGTCCCCGCCCACTGATGGTCAACGACGTCGTCTTGACCTGACGCCAAATATTTCCCGCATTATTTGATTTTTTCGACGCCGCGCGTAATCTAAATTACAGTGAACGACGTCGTCTTACCAGCTTATTTTAGATTAAAAATAACTTTATATTAATTGTTACATTTGTTTGATCGAATAAGACTCATGGCTCAATGGCCGTGGGTACATGAGTCAACACCATCGATCTTGAGTTCGAAACCCAGCATAGGCCAAATAATTTTCGCGCTATTTTATTAATTCGTTACACTTTAGATTACGGTTCTTTAGGAACCGTCATGTAAAGTGTGACTTTACATTACGGTTTTCATGTAAACCGTAATCTAAAGTCCTTTTAACTACAACATTTGCCCGTTTACTCTGCACACTGTACTTACAGTAACTCTTCTTCTCTTTCGCGCTATCTTCCTCACTGAAATCGCCTCCTCTCTCCCGTCACCTTGCTAACGGCCATCGCCACCATCGCTCCCCACCACCTTGTCACTCCATCGCCGCCGGTCACCACCCATCTACCACTGGTCTCACCGTCGACCTCTCTATCGCGTATTGGGTATGCGATCGATTGATTGTCGTTTTTTTCTAACTTTGTTCATATACATGCATTTCGATTGCAAGTTCTAACTTTTTTCATATATTTGTGCCCAGATTCACAGTTATTGCAACCTAGTTCGTGGGTGATTTCTACACTACTTGCCCACTTCGGTGCTTAGTAACGGTAATTTTGCAAAGCAAACTGTAAACTGCTGTATTTATTTATTCTAGCATTTAGTATTTACAATAATAAATAATAGTGTAGTTTTAAAAATGCTACTACTTAAAAACTGCCACAGGAAAGAAAGTAAGTTCAAGTATATTACCGATTCCTGAAATAGCTCATTTTCAACTGCTCAATCTGCTATGCCAGATGCTCTCTGTTTGATTCACAATCTGTGACAGGAATCAACATGCTATTTAAAACCAACAGAAAGAATAAGATGAGTTTCGGTATTTTTAATGGTTCTAGAATGACTAGTTTCAGTCCTTCAATCTGAAGTACTGCAGAGAAGGTCATAAATAAACTTCATTTATAGTAGAAGAAGATAAGTTTATGTATGTTACTAGTTCTAGATGGTGCGTGCAAATTTGACTTTGATAAAACTGATTTGGAGACGTTAGAAATATAGGGGAGATGCTGTCGATTTTTTTTTTCCGCGGTTTAGCTAGCATTTAACCTTGATTTTTTGATGAATTCTAATGTTGTCGTTTTTTCATTTATGCATCAGGACTACGACTTTATTTTGGCTTCCGACCTCAACCGTCTTAGCATCGGCTAATCGTCTACCAGAGGTAAGATTTACATATCATATAATATTTGACAAACTACCAAACATAGTTATCCGCCCAAGATATACCTAATAGAGGTATATCTTCGGCAGTCCCTGTCGGACTGTCCATGATTGTTAAATCTCACACCTAGGGTGTGAATGTGTTTTTAATTGTACTTTATTGATTATTTCAGCAGTATCTCTTTATTGTCTTCGAATGCATATTATTGATTAATATCATAATCGTGCATTTGAAGAACTGTAGGGAGATGCTGCCGAAATTTTCAATAAATTAACATATTAAAAACACGTTCACCGTGGGATTTAATACTCATGGATGGATTTAGGTTGATAAGATACAAAAGTGTAAAGACTCTGCCACGGGTGACGGTATGAAATGGCTGCCTTCATATAAATAGCTAGAAGGAGATGGAACGTTCGTGGATTTACAGTGGAAATTTGGACGACAAGTTTTTAGAAGGAGTTGATAAGTTATGCACGGTGTTGGCGAACAATCTGAAACCTACAGACAAGGGATACATATTTGTCCGTGTATCGACTGCCAAAACAATCTGATATATCGCGGCGTTGAAACAATTAAGGAACATCTGATCCCCGGGTTTTACAAAAGATTTCCAAGACATAATCCGATGGCATGGTCAGAGTGCGTTCGATGTTATTAAGCCTGACGAAGGGGATAATGGTCAGGCAAACACAGAAACAGAACTTGGAGATGATACAGTTGCTGGTGACCCAGAAGACGTTAAGGGAACGTTGAGCCAGATTTCTGGGATGATGACATTGAGACTATGCTCGAAGATGTGGAACGATTACTCTAACACGCCAGACAAGCATGAAAATTTGTTGGATTCATCCAAACACCGTTGTACCCCGGGTGTGACCCTACAAAGTTAAGCAAGTTGAGTGTCGTCCTCAAGCTATTCAACTTGAAAGCGAACATGGCTGGAGCGACGTAGTTTCACTGACCTCCTGGAACTATTGAAATACGTTCTTCCGGTGGACAACGTTTTACCAACGACTACGTACTCAGCCAAAAAAATGATGTGCCCAATGGGTATGGGGTACCAGAAAATTCATGCTTGTCCAAATGGTTTGCATGCTGTTTTGGAAATCGATGAATTTGCTGAAAGCGTTCAGCATGTGGAGCGTCACGGTATAAAAGAAACAACAAACTCACATCAGCGGTAGTAAGAAAGGTTCACCAGCTAAGGTACTGTGGTACCTGCCCATCATTCCAAGGTTCAGACGTTTGTTCTCCATTGAGAAAGACGCAGAATCTTCGGTGGCATTCAGTTCACAGGAAAAAGGATGGCAGATTAAGACATCCCGCTGATGCACCACAGTGGAGAAACATAGACGTAAAATTTCCTGAGTTGGTAACGAACCGAGAAACCTAAGGCTAGGCTTGTGCACGGATGGGATGAACCCTTACGGTACTTTGAGTAGCATACACAGTACCTGGCCTGTGCTTTGGTTATTTACATCTACCGCCGTGGTTATGCATGAAACCAAGACACATCTTGTTGTCTTTGTTAATATCGGTCCAAAGCAACCGGGCAACAAAATTGACGTATTCCTACAACCTTTGATAGAGGATCTACAACTCTTGTGGAATGAAGGGGCTACGGTTTACGACTCATTCAGTAAAGAGGACTTCAATTTGCGTGCCATGTTGTACTGCACAATCAATGATTTCCCCGCCTATGGTAATCTTTCAGGCTATTCAATCAAGGGGGCGTTGGCGTGTCCGATTTGTGGTGAAAACACTTGTAGCATTCGCTTGAAACATAGTGGGAAAACCGTGTATATGGGCCACCGAAAAATGCTTCCAAAAGGACATAAGTATCGAAAGATGGCGAAAGAGTTCGATGGGAAAACTGATCACAGCATGGCGCGCCAGCCTTTGACAGGTACAGAGATTTACAAAAAGTTGGATAATATTGTGAACAACTTCGGGCCGCCAACCAAAAGTGGTGAAAAAAGTGTCTGGAAAAAGAAATCAATATTTTGGGAACTAGAGTACTGGCAGCATCTGGAGGTTAGACATTGTATCGATGGGATGCATGTCGAGAAGAACGTGGGTGAAAGTGTCACTAGCACTCTTTTGAACATAAAAGGAAAGACAAAGGATCATTTGAAAGGAAGAAAAGATTTAATTGAGTTGGGCATACGCACAGAGCTTGGCCCGCAAGAACGTGGAAAACGCACATTCTTGCCTCCTGCCTGTCACACTCTGTCTAAAGAAGAGAAACATAGTCTATGCAGTACCCTTTACAACATCAAGGTACCATCAGGTTACTCCTCAAACATAAGAAACCTAGTGTCCATGACAGATTTCAAATTAGTAGGAATGAAATCTCACGATTATCATGTCCTACTTCAAGAATTTTTGCCAATTGCACTACGTGGGATCTTGCCGGATGCTGTCAGACACACAATCACAAACGTCAGTGTCTTCCTCAAATCCATTTCGTCTAAGGTTCTTGATGTGGACACTCTGTCTAAATTACAAAAGGATCTTATTGTGACAATGTGCCAGCTGGAGATGTATTTTCCTCCATCGTTCTTCGACATAATGATACATCTCCTCGTGCATCTTGTAAGAGAGATTCTGATGTGTGGTCCTTTGTACCTTCGCTACATGTATCCGTTCGAAAGGTACATGGGTGTCCTGAAGAAGAAAATGAAGAACCGTCGTCACCCAGAGGGTAGTATTATAGAGGGCACTATCACAGAGGAAGTTGTAGACTTCTGCACCAATTACCTAGAAGGTGTCGATACCATTGGACTTCCACGTTCTAGACACGAGGGCAGATTGAAGGGTGTTGGCACGGTTGGAAGGAAACTGAAAAGAATTGACATAGACACTCTTAACAAAGCTCATTTAGTTGTGCTAAGTCATCTTGAAGATGTTGAACCATACTTTGATGAACACTTGTGTGTTTTAAGAGCACAATATCCAAACATGAGTGACGTTAGACTACAAAATGAGCAGAATAGGACATTTGTCCGATGGTTCAAAGAGAGAGTGTTGTCCGATCAGTCCACGAATGTGCCTGAACTGATTAAAGTAGTTGCATTTGGACCAAATCTGGATGTAATTTCTTATGAGGGGTACGATGTCAACGGATTCACCTTTTTCACAGAACGTCAGGATCAGAAGTCAACGAATCAAAACAGTGGTGTAGAGCTTGAAGCTTATCAAAACTTATATGACATCGGTGTCGTGGGTCATAGTCCTGTCTCGGTACAACAATCATATTTCGGTGTTATACAAGACATCTGGGTATTGGACTACAACAGCTACGAAATGTGTGTTTTCCGCTGTAACTGGGTTAACAACAATCATGGCTACCGTGAGGAGGAGCATGGTATGAAACTGGTTGATCTGTCTAGAGCTACTCCCACGGTTGAGCCATTCGTTGTTGGGACGAAGGTTAAGCAGATATTTTATGTAACTGATCCCTGTAATCCTAGATGGTCTGTTGTGCTTAAAGGGAGAAGAGGAATAGTTGGTGTGGATGGTGTGGTTGATGAGGATGAGTATGATGCAGAAGATGAACCTCCAACTGTTCCTATTTCATTGGAAGAGGCTGAGGTCACAGGTCATCGTGAGTATATACGATCAGACCATAACGAGGGAATGTGGGTTGAGAGATAATGGTGTATGTAAGTTATTACTATAAAAATTTATATGAAATTAACACTCTTTATTTATTGCTTGTTTATGACCATTATGAAATGCTTAATTTAATTCAAATTGTATTTCAATCCTTGCAGGCATGGCTGATCAGGACATGGCTGATGAAGAGTTCGATTATTTTGTCGTGAGGAGGAGGAAAATGAGCAGCAAATGGTACCGGTCCCATCTACATCTGCCGCTGCTGCTGTTGCCCCATCCACATCTGCCGCTGCTGCTGTTGGCCCTTCCATGAGTGCACCTTCTACGAGTGCTACTCAGAGACCCAGAGGTAGAGGTCCGACCCGTGGGTTGAAACTGCAGAAACCGGATCAGATTAGTCTTCTGTGGGACCAGTATGGGAGGTATGGTGGGGGCAGCAGGTCAGAGTTCGCTAGTATGCTAGGGACTCTGGCCAGATCACATTGCTGCATCAACCACACATGGAAACAAGTCCCGGAAAAAGTAAAGGAGACCATCTGGAAGAAGGTGCAAGAACGGTACAAGATCCCAGAAGAAGTGAAGAAGACCGTTCTTTCTTTGGTGGCCGGCAAAGCTAAATCATTCCGCCACTACTTGGTTGAGCATTGGATCAACAGGGTGCCCCCACGTGAGCCTCCGCCGTATGTTGTATACAATGGCATGATAACTGAAGAGGAGTGGAAGGAGTTCGTTGAGCGGCACGCCACCCCCGAGTTCAGGGTATGTTTGTGTGTACTCTTTTCTTAATTAATGCTCATAATGCTTTATCCCTGATTTTCTAATTAATTTCCTGTTGTACTTTCTTAACAGCAAGTACAAGAACAAGCACGACAAAACCGTGAAGCTAATCTCTACCCCCACACCATGGGACGAAGGGGATATGTGGGCAGCCTCGAGGGATGGAAAGAAGCTGGTTTGCTGACACGGAGGAACGAGGATGGAAGTGAATGCCCGATCGAGGATGTCTCTGAGGCCGAGGAGGTGCAGATGTACATACTGGGACGCCAGAAAACGACCAGCGAAGGTCAGAGGATATTTCCTAATGCTGCGATGGAACAACTGGCAAACCAAATTGTAAGTATTTGAAAGTAGCTGTTGAATAATTTACTTATATACTCAAGTGTTTGTTGATCTTAAATCTCGTCATTAACTTCTTTGAAAATTGGACAGTACGATGCGGCACAGAGAGGAGAAGTGGACTTACACGCTCCTCCTTCTCAAGACGACGCGCTGAATCAAATGCTTGGGAAGAAGGATCACCCGGGGCGTGTTAGAGGATTTGGGGGAGAAGTACGTCAGAAGAACGTATTCCCGCCATCTGCTAGGAAGGGTCAGATGAGTGCTGCTGAAGTCGAGGCGATGGTAGAGCGTAAGTTCGCTGCTGAGCGCCAAGCTAATGACGAGAAACATGCTGCTGAGCGCCGGGCTATCGAGGAGAGGCTGCAGGAAGCGTTGAATGCGATTGCACATGCGACTACTCAGCAGCAGCAGCTAGATCCTCCTCGAATGTCTTCCTCGTCTAGTTGTGCTCCGGCCGCTGACCCGTACCCGTTTGCCAACATCCAGGTTAACTTTGTTTAACTATTTTTCTTCTAAAATAAAGTTATTTAAATAGTATTAGATTGGACTCACTTATTTATTTCACGTATTATCTCTGTTTATTAAAGGAGCAAAAAAAATGTCGTCTCCAAATACCATTAGACGGGCACCCTGTAGATGCGGCCTACGGGACGGTGTTGCCATCAGGTCCACTCACGCTCATCAGTTTCGTACGTCTACCCCCATTCTACGCGCGTGTGACCTTGGACCTGATAGTTGATGGATTTGAGCATGCATACCTTCCGATGGCGATTGACAACAAATGCACGCTGATCGAAGCGAAGGGAGACATATTGCCCTGGCCAGCATGTTATATTGTTGTCACCGATGAGGTAAGACTGTTTGACAACCATTTAGTATCTAATAAAATGCATTATTTAGCATTAAGTGTCTAATCTAATCTATTATAGATCCCTGAGCTTCCTCGCCGCGTAACCCGGCCCAGACTAGAAGAGACCAGCGCGCCGGCGAATCCTGAGATCCCTGAGGTTCCTCGCCGCGTATCCCGGCCCAGAGAAGAAGAGATCAGCGCGCCGACGAATCCTGCCAGAAGGGTATGTTCTAGATAAATGTTTAATGTTACTATAATAATCAATTAGTAATTATCTTTACATTTATGCTTTATGTTTGTGTGTGAAGGGTAAGAATCCAGTGAGTCGGGGTGCGAAAGGTAAGAATCCAGCGCCCGTCCGGGGTCGCACCAGGACTTCTGAGGCGCCTAAAAATAAGCTCGCACTGCCACAAAAACTTGTTAATGTTTTGGGGGCCAAGCAGATGAATCTCTACGACAAGATCATGGTGAAGTCATCTCAAACTAACAACTTCATGATGACGCTTCCAAAGTCGATGTTTCACTACGAAGAAGATATGATGACGGCAATCAACTTTGAGGACATCAGAGAGATGATGTGTGGAGATTATCTGAACATTAACATTATTCAAGCTTATCTAAAGTAAGTGTTCTTTCCTCATACTGTAAAAACATATAGAATAAGTATCTATGAAGTTGCATTGGCTAACTTTTTATAGTACATGTGATATAATAGATGTCTGCTTGAGAGATGTGTTGAGAAGGACATGACATGCGTTACTGCGGTGTGCCCGGAGCGTTTATCGTACGACAATGTCACTAGGGACCCTGGGAGGTTTTGTAACTACATGATTCATGTCTTCAATGTTGTTGATCAACAGAATAAATTATTCATTCTAATGCCGTATCACCAAACGTGAGTTCTAATATAAAATTACATACTAATTAGCTAACTTTGTTACCTTCATTTCTCATTTCATTTTGTATTTGACATTGTAGCCACCACTGGGCTTTGTTTATATTCTGCGCTGCCACCGCTACTCTGCTCGTTCTAGATCCACTAGGGCAGTGGAAAGAATTCAACACTGAAGACTTAATCAAAGAGTAAGTTTTTATTACTATTTAATTGTTTGTAAGTTTTTTGAACCAAAATTAATGTACTTGTTCATTTTGCTAAACGCTTTTGTTAATATATGTAACAGTTGTTACAAAAAAACCCCTCAGGGAGAGTTTGGTGATTTGACCGTCGATTACATCAAGGTTTGGTAATTCATGTATTTCATTCGTGCTGCTATTATCTTTGTACAATTGTTTTACATTTGTGAATTTTGGTGATTTAGTGCCCTACCCAAAAGGATTCTAAGAGTTGCGGGTACTACGTGATGCGGTATATGTACGAGTTCTGCGGGTACTTCCCAAGTTTTAAGAATGATATTGACAAGGTAATACGAACGCTGTCTTGTATTTAATTCTTTCGGCAGATTTTTTGTGTCTTTATCTTAATCTCATTATGTGTTCCATTCCTTTTCTTGTTGCAGATTAAAGAGCATTATGCCAGATTCAAGACTTATGCTCCTGCCGACTTGTTGCATGTCAGAGAGAGCATGGCAGCCATGTTTATGAGAATGGAGTGGTAGACTAGCTAGCTGCTGCTGTAACATATATTTTTTTTAGTTGCTGCTCTGATTCTGTTAGTTGCTGCTGCAACAGATTATATTGTGTAACAGATTATATTTTTTGTTAGTTGCTCTGATTCTGTTTGTAATGAATTATGCTAGCTGCTGCTGTAACAGATTCTAGCTGTTGTATTGAATATTTCTGTTGCAATTGTGCGCAGAAATGAATTTGCAATTGTTATCTCTGTTGCAATTGTGTAACAGATTGAATATGTTACAGATTTTCGATCTGGTGCTTTATTAGATGTTATCTCTGTTGCAATTGTGTAACAGATTGAATATGTTACAGATTTTCGATCTGGTGCTTTATTAGAATGAATTTGTGTTGTTGGTATTTGATTCAGGTGGTTCAATTGTGCAGTTTCTGCCCTCTGTTGCTTATCTGTTACAATTCTGTCTCTGTTGCAATTGTGTAGATTTGTAAAAAAAAAATAATAAAAAAAAATTACACTTTAGATTACGGTTCTAACAATAACCGTAATCTAAAGTCCTTTGGGCGCGCGCGCCAAAACACTTTAGATTACGGTTATTGTTAGAACCGTAATCTAAAGTGTCGACTTTACATTACGGTTATTTGTAAAACCGTGATCTAAAGTCCTTTGGTTCGCGCGCGCCAAAGGACTTTAGATCACGGTTTTACAAATAACCGTAATGTAAAGTCAATGACACGCGGGCCGGAAAAGGGCCATTAATTACGGTTTAAAACCGTAATTAAAGACGTCGCCATCTTTATTGACGCCCGCGTAGATTACGGTCCAGAACCGTAATGTAACACGGTTTTGGACCGTAATTAAAAGCTCGCGTTCCACCAGTGACTGCTTATGTGTGTTCAATTAGCTAGCCTTTATCAAGTCTTTTGTAATATTGTTGGTGATTTATAATTTTAAAAATTTAAATTATAAACTATTTTATATATACATATATAAAAAAAAAGATTTCTGACATATCCGAAGTTGCGTCCTCGCAGCATGACGCGGACACGTTATAAAAAACCCATGTCCGCATTGCGGACGCGTACACGGACACATGTTTTTCGATTGAAAGCCTAGTCCGTTAACAAGACCGCAATCAGGACACTACCTAACTCAGTCATGTCTGCATTATAGACGCAAACACGGACGTGACTTAAACCGCGCTCTCTTCTTCTTCTTTTCTTCCTTCCCTGTTACTCCTTCTTCCTTCTTCGATCTCGAACCAGAGAATACAATTTCTTTCCTACAATTTCTTCCTCACCTTGCTACCATCGCCACCACCATCCCCTACACCAGCTCCAAACGCATCGACCACCGGAATCACCCCCGTCATCTTCCTCTGTCGAACTCGACCCAACCGACGCCCAGATTTCCCTCTTCTCCCTCGACCTCGCCTCCCCTCTCTTCAACACCACCGTTCTCGCCACCACCAGGGCCGGCGCCACCAGGAAAGCAGCCGCGAAGCTCAGCCACAGCCTCCGCCATCGTCATCTTCACGAATCCCACGCCATTCAAACAGGTTTTTTTCACCGTAATTGGGATTTGGCAAAATTGTTTCGAAATTGGTATTAATCGATGGATTAGAGAATAGTGGCGTAGATTATGCTGTTAATTGGATGATTGGTGTGCGAAATCTGTAGAACATTTGGGAAATCTGAGAAATTATCTGATTTGGGCAGTTCTGTTCGTCGCGAAATTTTTTTTTTTAGGGTTCTTGAGCTGTCCGGACTTGCGTCCGCGCCAGCCCACCCGGACACAAGTCCGGACATGTTGAAATTTTGCAAAATTTTTGAATTTTATTTCTGTATTTGCATCTTAATGTGTGATGTTATTTAAACTTAGTATTATGACTGTTAAGCCCTACATTGCCTTTTTCGCTAGCAATAACGAACTTTTGAGAATCTGAATTACTATGGGCTCGTGTTTGTCAGTTTGTGTGTTCTTTGCCTTTCAATATTGCATCTATATTATTGAATTTTCATTTCCTGTCTGGCACACAATCAATAGATGGTTTGTTTTAGAGGAGGTGGAGTTATACGCTCGGGGTCCTCTTCGTGACGCCCACGACCCGATGATACATCAGATGCACCACCTCCACCACCACCCCCCTACGTGAGGATGGGTTTATCTTCGCCGCCGCTCGTGCCTGGTTCGACCAGGGTGGGAAATTTGTTATGGAGAGGCGTATAGCATCAGAGTTGATTAACTCCACAGAGATACATCCTGTCTTTGAGAGACACGGGATCGCTACAGTACTGAGGATGGGCGAGGGCGTTTTCGCTCCTGACCTAGTCCGGGAGTTCTATGCGAACGCCCAGGCGCACGATACGCTGAATGTCATCACTTATTATGTGCGCCACCATCCGGTAGAGATCACACCCACCTCATTCAGCACCGTCTTTATGCTTCCGGATAACCAGGAAGCCCACGTAGATATGAGTGAGGAGTTACTGAGGGCCACTCGGACTAGATGGGTCCAGGAGGTTGGTCAGACGTCGAGACACCGGGGAGAGGAGACTAAGGGTGTCATCCCCTACACCAGCCTCCCATCGCTCATACAGAGGCTGGTAGCTGAGCTCCTCAGCCATCAGATCCGGCCTCATGCTGGAAATGATGTCACTGACGAGGACTGTGTCCTTATCGACTACTTCCTCGCACCGCCTCCCGAGCCACAGCGACGGATCTCGGTACCGTACATCATGTTCCACCAGCTGCACAAGGTGGTCACCTACTTACGATCGAAGAAGAAGAAGATCACGCCTATCTTCCCCTTCTTCATCCACCACCACCTCGCTCGTGAGCTACCTGACAACATCTTCACCGGGGTCGATGTGCGAGAGGGCGCGAGCCCAATCTCTTTACAGACGGTGAAGAGATGGGGCTTCATGCGATTAGAGGATGGGAGCTGGGTACGCGGCAGCTCTGGCCTAGGGGCTACTGCTTCATCCTCGACTTCGGGCTCTGCACCGACAGCCATTGCTACCATGCAGCCACCTACTGCCCCAGTCATGAGTATTCCACCTGAGCTGCAGACCACGATGGATACCCTCCTACAGCAGCAGCAGACGATACAGCAGAGACAGGAGCAGATGGCGAGCGATATTGGCGAGCTGCGCCAGACCCAGACCGGATTACCCAGCGCCTAGAGCGCAGCGACGAGGTCCAGAGTCGGACAGCTCTACTCATCGAGAGACTCATGGGCCAGCTACCGCCGGGACCATCACAGTGATCATCTATTCATTGTTTTGTTTCTTTTATTTATTTCAGTTGTTATTTATTTTCGTTTGCACTCTTTTGATGTTTTTACCTTTATTTTATTTTGAAGGGTATACGGTGTCGTAAACCGTACAGACTAACTTGCAGTGTTTAAATGTTAAATTTCTATTCTACTTTCCTCTAATGCTATGTTGTACAGTCTCTTCTATTTTTACACTCGACACTTATGCACTCGAGGGGACATATAGCACGAAAAAAAAACCTCAACTGCGCACGAACTTACGGTTGGCTGGAACATTGGGAAGTACTCCTTTTAACATTTTGTTCTCTCTACTTGCTTACCAATGTTCTACGTTATAATCCATGCTTACTTGGGGTTTGATTTCCACGCAATGAGGGCATTGCTCGACTCAAGTGTGGGGGGGGGGGGGGAATTAAGAGTAGAAAAAATCTATCTGAAGTTGCGAGTTGGGTTTAAATGTCACACTTGTCTTTAATTGTCGACTTGCTTTTGAGAAAAATCACTTCTTCAAACAGATTTAGAAATCAAGGCATGTTGACTACCTCAAGAATCCTTCTGCTTTAGGGTGTTTGTATATCTAATTTTATTCAAATTAATCTATTTTCACAGAAATTGATGGATTAGTTGATTATGGAAACTGAATTAGTTTAGCTTGGGATTCTTGGAAATGATTTGAAAGTTTGGAATGAAAAGGATAAGGCGAGGTACTCCGCTGTTTATAAATTTTTCTAAACCAAAAACAGGCCTCGTCTATCCGGTTATTAAGTCCTCTGGGGTGCCTTAACACCTATCTACCTAAGGTCTCGTGATATGGGATAGAAGACCTAACACCGCTACAAGGATAGAGAGAAAAGTCTGGGGTACAGAAAAATAATGCAATATAAAAAATAAAAATAAAAAAATAAAAATGTTTGTTTTGTATATACATTTTCGCATTCAAAAAAATGAAAGCAATAAATTGCAGTTTTTATTATAAACATGAGTACGTGGTGTTGAAAGGTATTACGAAATAAGGCATTACTTCACACCCCTTGTCATCCAAAGGTTAGAGGAAAGAATTAGTGGAAGATCCCAAGTTAATCTACTTCCAGATTTTGTATTCTGACTTCTCCATGCTTTTAAAAATCCTTCTACTTCACTGACTGCGAAAACCTACATCTAGAAGCAGAATTATTCTTTTGATCGTCATCATTTCTTACTTTCTGTCTGCATCTGTTTAACCCTGAGTTTCAATGCTACAACCTGGAAGATAGTTTTATTCTCTATTTTGCTTGAGGACAAGCAAAAGATAAGTGTGGGGGAATTTGATGCACTGATTATTGATCTATCTTTTGAGTGCTTTAAACCCTTGTTTTCCATATCTTTTACTTAGATTTATGTATTTACCTTCTTGTTTTCATGTTATTTTGGCTTAGGACGTGATTAGGAAGGAGTTTAGAGCTTTTGGAACAAAAAGAGGAAAATTTACACATGTCCGGATATGTGTCCTGACGGGCAGACTCGGACACAGTCGCGGACATCTCCAGATCGAGTTCCCTCCTCACTTGAGTCACGTCCGCAAACCGGACAGAAACGCGGACAACCTCCTTCTGTCCCTTGTCCACAAACACGGACGGCCATGCGGACAACTCTAGATCGGGTTTTCTTTGTACACTCACGTCCACAAACACGGACGGCTATGCGGACGTCTCACAAATCTTGCCAGGACAGTCATGTCCGTAATTAGGACCCAAACGCGGACAGAATAAATCTCGCTAGGATAGTCACGTCCGCACCCCTGTCCGTATGCGGACTCAAACGCGGATGTGACACAGAATTGAAAATAAAAATCACCAGCGCCGATAATTGTTGCTTTCGGCGCAATTATCACCGATTAAACCATTGCCTAGCTCAATCAATCTCTCACCGTATAAATAAAACCAATTCCCATGCTCCTACTCTATTTACCACTAAGCAATGTCTAAATCCCAGCCTATTTAAACCCTTCCCCAGCCTTCATTCCAATTGGCACCGGATATTCATCCACACCTCTCCTCATCCTCCTCCATCTCTCATTTCATCCATCTGGTCATCCACACTAACTCCTCCGTACTCCATCTCCATACATACACTCAAACACAAAACCACTTCACATAAACACGTTTTCATCCATTTTCTCCACACAAAATTCACACGTTCCATCGCACACTCGCCACACAAAAACTCACGTCCGGATTCGTGTCCGGATTTGAGTCCGACCCATCCTATCCGGACGTCCACAAAATAACACGTCCAGATTTGTGTCCGGATTGCTGTCCGACCCACCCCATCCGGACGTCTCACAAACTCACCCAAAATTCCATTTTCACTCCATTTCACCAAATTCACCTCATTGTTACCGAATCCAACCGCTCAGCCGGCATAGCGCAAGGACAAAGGGTGGAGCGAGCAAGAAGATCTTCGTAACAGATGATTTCTTTCAACTCTCTCTCATTTATGATTTTAATCGCTATGTCTAGCTAAGAGGATATACTCTAGGGGAAGGGATGTTGTAATTAGTTAAACTCTGTATTATTTTACTGCTTTATTTGAGATTATTTTGGATTGTTCAGGTTAATGCATTTAAGTGCTTTTAATAAACGTCATGAATTTATTATTAAGCCCTCGAATCATGTTATGATCAGATAAGGTAATTAGCATTGATGGACTTATTAACCTGTTACCTGTGATAATTGCAATCGGATAGATTACATTAGTCACTAGGAGCTTTAGTCCGAGTTAAACCAGACTAGTAATTCTGTGCAATAAAACCATCTAGATATACTTGCTAGGTCTAGACTAGAACTGCATGTCCTGTCTAGATGAGCTATCTGGAATTAAGACTTAATACAGAATAGATACTTGAGAATTACAAGCCGATCCAAGTCTCCGCTTAAGTAGTAGAATATGCATAACCTAGCTAGTGAAGCAACTCCCTGAACCTAGAGTACCGTTCATATTCCCACATCTATCACTTTAATTTATCTGCTATTTACTTTCTTGTTACCTATTTGAAACCCAAAACCAAAACTAACCCCTCTTTAGTTACCCATTGCCTAAGGCTAGACTTAATTTCATCAAGTCCCGTGGATTGACACCTGGTCGCTTCATAAATCACTATACTATTTCGACCGGGATTTTTGCAACCCGACGGTCTATTGAATTATTGAATTCTAGAATTATTTCTAGGCTTTTAATATATCAAATAAAATCGTTTGCACCCTCTCTCTCCTCCCTCATTTTCTTTCTTCTCCCTCTCTTTCCTTTCCTTCTTCCTGCCGATTTCATCCCCTCTCCCATGGTTAGCGATTTCTCCCTCCTTCTCCCATGGCTTCTTGTCATTCTCTCTCTTGTACAAGCTTCATTAAAGCTCCAAACACAAAAATAAGTACATATTCTTGCTCCTCTCACCAAGCTCTATCATTCTCTCTTTTCAAAATCTCAAATGGAGAAATTGCATCTCCATGGGTATAGCCCATTTGAAGAAAAAGTTGGGGCTTCTTAAAGCTTGGAGTCTCCTCTTCATTTAAGGTAAGAAAAGTCACAAAAATCCACCATTTTCCCTACTTCTTCTTTCAGCCGATTTTGGCTTCTTATGGTGGGTGTTTCTTGTTTTGTGTGAGCATTGTTCCAAGCTCCAAGAGTGTAGTTTAGGCCTCCCCTTTTTGATCAAAAACAAATTCTAGGGTTTCCAAGGTAATGCCCAATTTTAGTGTTTTAAGCATTTCCTTGTAATCTTGAGTTAATTAATGAGTTAAGTGTCTTTACTTAATCTCATTTCCTTATTTAATGTTGGGCTGGATCATTGGCAATTACATTACATATTTGACCGAAAATGGGAAGAAGAGGAGAAGAGGATAATTGAAAAGGGAACTTGGAAAATTTAAGGTAAGAAACCCACCTTAATGTTACCTTATATGTTTTAGAATTTTGGGATGGGAAAATTGAAAAGGAATGAAACCAAAATTGTGCTAGAAATGTGTTTGATTGTGATCAAGAGGAATTTGAGTATTGTGTTGATTTAAGGGCCTAAGTGCCATGCAATTTGAGATTGTGCAGTATATTGTGATTGATGAGTTTTGATTTGGAAATTGTGTGCTGGTAGGATCCTCTATGGATGTGGTTAGTTTTGAATTGGTTTAGGTGAGAATTGATGAATTTGGGTATGCTAGAATTGTGGGGAAACTATGGCAAAATTTTAGTAGAAATTAAGTGGTTTAGGTGACTTTATGAATTGGAGAAACTAGGAACAAATGGTGATTGATTTGGTTAGTTAACCATCTTGAAATGGTAGTTGGGAACTAGAAAGAGTAGTGCAAAAATCTATAGCGAAATGGATGCTATGGTGTCTTGAATTTCTAGAAAAGACCTAGGGTGGATGGCTTTGAAAATGAAGGTTTGAACTTGAGTAAAGAAATGCAAATGTCTAGGAATGAGTGGTTATGGTCAATAAGTGATTTGGTAAGGTTGGTAGAAGGTTGTAACTATCAAGAAGAAGTCAGAAATGCACAAGTGTGCAAAATGCAAATGTGAGAATTGGAATTTGTAGAATTAAGAAAGAATTGAGGTAAGGATTTGACCAATGACTTGAAGAGGTTTAGAGCATGTTTTAAGGTGGTTAAACATGTTAGAAAACATGTGAAAGTATTAGGAAAGATTGAGTGTGAATTAGGGGTTGATTTGGGGATGAAAAACTTGAAGAGTAGCAGTTTTTAGCACGGTCCGGGACCTAGGTTAGGGACAAGGTCCCGGACCACAACAAAATTCATGCCGAGAATGCAATACCCACTTTGGTCTGGGACTTGAGCTAGGTACAAGGTCCCGGACCAACCTATTAAAATGGCCGAAAGTTTGGTTTTTGTTAGGTCCAAGACTTAGGGTCTGGACCAAGTCCCGGACCACCCCCCAAAAATGTACTGAGAGTATTTTTAAGGGTTCTAAAGATGGGGGATTGATTGGTATTGGTTTTAAATGATGTTTAGACCTTGTTTGGTGATGTGTAATGGTCCTAAGAAGCATAAAAAGTGCTAGAAATGAATGAGAAGTAAAAACTTAAGTTAACAAGAATAAAGATGAAGTTAACGGGACAACGGGGTAAGTACGGGAGTAATATTCATTGACATACCGTAAGGTATTAATGTTAATAGAACCATTTGACATGTGATCAGTGATTCGAGAGTAAGACTCGAGGAACGTGAGGTGACATGGTAGAGTAACCCATGGTGTAAGGTATGATTTTCTCATACCCTATATGCTAACCGGATTACACTAATTTGTGTGATGTTTGCTTGTGTGCCGACTTAATCAAGATAAAAGCGTGAAAATGATTTATTGCAGTGATTGTTTGTCTTGATGCATGATGTAAGAGCTAACCATACTTGAATGAATGTGTGGTCTAATCTAGTGTTATAGACCGACTTATAGATGAGTATTGTTTGATTAGTGATTTGTAGAAAGAGTCGTTTCGCAAGATAACGAAAATGTGGAAACACACAAAAACTATCGAATTAAGAATAACGATAATGCAAACCTATGAACTCCCTATAACATGAGAGATTTGTACGGGATTAGTAACTCCCGATAACGGTTAGAGAACCGAATTGAAATAATCCACGTAACAAATAATAGTGGGAAGATATAATGAACCTCCACTTAGAGGATGACGATAGTTCAAAGATATGAACTTATGAGAAAAGTAAAAGAGATATAAAGGACCGTCAAACTCCTTTAAAAGATAGTTGATCCTTAATATGAGGATCCGACCTAATTGAGAAAATATCCCGAACATAAAAGTATTCGATAAGTTGGGGAAACCCTTAAATCTGAGAATACTAGACATTGAGAAAATTCCCTAAGCTATTAGATGATATCAAGAGAGATACTTCTAGGCTAATCTATATGATTACAATATGACTCCGAGAGAGGAGTATTTGGAAAATTGAGTAGTCCGATAGTGATACGGATGCTAAAAGTATAGTTCCGTTTGATAGTCGAACCTTCCCACTATGCTAGACCCGGAGTAGGGTCGAAACCGGGGAAGTAAGACTTGTATTTGAAAGCCCGATGGTGAGTCTTGTGTATGACTCTACCCTGAGGTCATGGGTAATGACTTAAAAGATATCCATTTGAGAATTTAGATTGAGATTTGAGAACTTGAGAATTTAGATTGAGATTTGAGAACTTGAGAATTGAGATTGAGATTAAGAATTTGAGAATTTAGATTGTGAGTTGAGATTTGAGAATTGAGTTGAGAAGAGTTGAATCTGAGCTTGAGATTGAGAGATTGAGAATTTGAGTTTGAGAATGAGAATAAGAGAGCTTGAGTAAGAGTAACCCAAAAGAATGGGTAAGATAATGAATAAGTGACTAAGGCATAGTGAGGTAAAACCCCTCAAGGCCTAAGAGTAAGTTAATACTAACTAGCAAACTTGTTGTGTTAGTTGTTATTGTATTTCCTTGTTTGAATGTCTTTGAATGCGAGCATGATTATTGAATTAAAATGAATCTCATGTTCTCGACCAAGTAGTCGGCGTACCCCCGTTAGCACGCGGGGTATGCGAATTCCATACCAGCAAATTGCTGAGCCCCTTGGGGCACCGTTTTTACTTACAGGTACTTTGGAGCCGTTTACCGTTTGAGTGTAGGACGGGGTTGCTGCATAAGCATCGGTAGTTGTTTAAGAACCTTTTATTGATTTTGTAATTGTAATGGTTGAATTATAAGTCCGAAGTGTTATCGGTAATTTGAGGATTGTCATTGACTCGGTATAGAATTGAATGAGGTTTGTATTTATATTGTGATTGATTAAGGAATGAAATGTATTGTTTGATATAGAGTACTCAGTATACTTGTTCATCAGACCGATATTGTAATTGGATTGTTGTATTGGATTTGGCCTTGTTAGTCACGTGGGTGACTAACGGCATTGTATCACCCACCGCTTGGAGAAAGAATTATGCTGCTTTGGTATTGGTAATTGAGACGGATTAGGAGATAATTACTGGATTAGCGGTAGGGGTGTTACAAAAACTGAGTATAATGACGGTTCAAAACCGTCATTTTAAATATGATCCAAAAACCACGGTTCATTTAAAAGCTTCATTCGCGCGGATGTTACCGAATTTATATGATGGTTATACACGAAACCGTGGTTTATTCTTCACTATAAATGACTGTTGTAGTCAATAACCGTCATTTATAGTGAAGTGCAAACCACGGTTTCTTGTATAATCGTGGTTTATAATCTTTGAATTTTTTTTCCGACTATAAATGACGGTTGCACCAATAACCGTCATTTATAGTCTGTGATTTTTTTTTATAATCCCAGCATTCAATCTCGTGTGTGACAAATGCAGCTAATCATTAATTTTTAATCGACAAATATATGTGCCTTGTTTGCGAATTACGGTTGCAATATCAAGAGTCAAGAAGAATAAAGTGGCGCAGTATGTTCTCGGTTCGCCTGTGGGTTGCAAATATTAGCGTGAGATTTGAAGAGAATGGATGAGACGCATAGAAATGTTGCTTGTTCACCAGTTAGAGTTGCAAAAATTACTGTGAGTGAAGATGAGGAAGAAATGCAAAGCATGGTCTTTGTTTGCCAGCGTGGGTTGCAAAATTACCGTGAAATATAGAGGATAAAGAAGAGGCACAGATTTTGTTCCTTGTTGCCGGCGTGGGTTGCAAAATTACCGTACAATCTAGAGAATAAGGGAGAGGGGCAAAGCTTGTTCCTTGTTCACCAGTTAGGATTGAAAAATTACCATGAGTATTGAAGAGATCTAGGAGAGGCGTAGAGCAGTTCCTTGTTCGCTAGTTTAGGGCTGTAAAAAATTACCATGTAAGAAGATATAAGAAGAGAATAAAGAGAGGCGCGTATGTGTTTTTTCATCAAAATTAAAATTCCTGCTTAGAGGCGGTTTAATTTTAGCGAAAAACTTAGACTTTAAATTATGATTCTGGGGGAACCGTCATATATAGTCAGTGGTGTGACTGATTATAAATGACGGTTCCCCATAACCGTCATTTATACTTAGTGGCGCGATACTATAAATGATTGTTCCCCTAGAACCGTCATATATAGTTCTGAGGCATGGTATAGCCGACTTCTTGGACTCGGTGTTACTAGTTGGAGTATTCCTCAACCCAAGGTGCTCGTGTCCCGATCGTTGGTTTGTCACCCGGGTACATGTGATTATAGGATAGATGTGATTAGTACTTTTGATAATATGAAAGATATGAATAATCATACCTATGAGGTCGGTGGATGTCTTCTTGGTTCGCCGTTCAGCTGCAAAGTGGTCCATGAAGAGTTGCCCGAGCTCTTCAAAGTTGTGGATGGATCTTCTTGGTCGGCGTGTGAATGCTCGTCCTGCCAAGGACGAAGGGAAGACGCGACAGAGCGTGACCATCGATGTGGGCCACAGTCATGGTATACTTGAAGTAAGAGAGATGCTCGACAAGTTCTCCTGAACCATCATACATAGAGATTTACTTAGCAGAGTTGGAAGGGAGGGAGGCTTGGTTTATCTCATCATAGAATGAGTCGTGGTCCTTCCACCCTTTCGTTACTAAAGCATGTCGCTGCCTGTTGTTGTGTGAAACGCTAGGGTTAGGTCGGTCATCTGCTTACTCAGGGCCAAAAACCTGTCTATGGAGACAGGTTGCTAGTTTGTGGTGTCGGAAGTTGTTCCTCGTTTTTGTCGGGTGTTCTTTCGTCTAAGGGTGGAGGATGACTCGTTGAAGTGTGGTTTCTTCTAGTTCTATGGCCGCTAGATGGTGCCATTTCTAGAGTCGTTTCAGATGAGAGATAGGATAAAGAAGCATTTGTAGTGATGGTGAGAAAGTTCCCACAAACGGCGCCAAATGTTAGATATGATAATTCTACAGGTTAGAGTGTAACCTATGGATTATATTGAGATTACTTCGTTCAGTGGTTATGATGGTAGTTTGAGTGTAGTACGAGTATCAAAGAAGAAGACACCGGGATTTGCATGGTTCAATATTGAATGATCTAGTCCGCAGGGGTTTGATAGAGGTTCTTAGTAGAATCGTGTGAGTACAAGTGCGAAAAAGCTATAGATGGAACAACACAGAAGTGCAAATATACAAAAGGAAAAAACTAGGTCAAAAAAACCGTGGGAACTCTCTGAAGAAAAAGGTTAGAGTTTAATTAGGAATTATGATATGTAGGTGTGACTTTTTTCATCCAGTAGATGGTGGTGATAAACTGCCAACAATTCCTTCAGATTTGATAAGCCAACATCTTTGGATGATTCTTCAAACTTATTGCAAACAGTTTCTTGTTTTTATTAAATTGCAAACTAGTTATGTTTTTTCAATTTTTTATTGTACGATTTATGTATTTCGTAGTTTAAAGAATCAAGAAATGATTATGTTCATTTTGTTGCAGGTAATCAAATTTGAGCAATTTTATTCAAATTAAACTGATTTAACTTTGGTCGTTCTAATCACTAGATTGGGATCACGAACTTACCTTTCTCGCTCCTTGGAGTAGATGTTAGTCAATTATAAATGAGTTTGTCAAGCAACAATGGTGTTTATTAAAATAAATTAACTTCTCATAATTTGGGAATTTTGTTTGTAAACTTAAACAAATACATGATTTGCTGAATAGTTGGGACCGTCATAACTATTACACAGCAACTGTTATAAAATTCTAGTAGTTTTTGATGGATTTGTGCATTAGATACTACAAATGTTATAATATTTGTTCTTTTAAAATAGCTTTATACAACTGTTATGAATTTGACAAATCTGGGCGCGCGGAAGGTCAAATTCATAATAGCTGTATAAAGCTACTTAAAAAACAAATATTATAATAGTTGTAGTATCTAATGTTTTAGTAACCCATTTTACACAAATCCATCAAAAACTAATATAATTTTATAATAGTTGCTTATTAAACAGTACTTAAAAACAAGGAAAAATTACATGTATCACCCATGACGTTTGGTGAAATTACACACTCTACCCATGTGGTTTCAAAAATTACTTTCCTCACCCATGCGGTTTCCCCCGTTTTACAATCAACAACTTTTCTAACTTTTGGTTAATTTAAAAGATGCTTAAACGTTATCCAAAGATGAAATTTTACATAGCTGATGCTAAAGTGTTATATTTTGTTTCAATGAAAATCTAAAGTTTTTTAAGCTTAAATGTGACATATGGGACCCACTGATGAATTTATGTTATAAAATTCTAGTAGTATTTGATGGATTTGTGTAAAATGGGTTACTAAAACATTGGATACTACAACTGTTATAATATTTGTTATTTTTAAGTAGCTTTATACAACTGTTATGAATTTGACAAAGCTGGGTCGTGGAAGGTTAAATTTTTAGACCCAAATGACGTAAATACCCTTATGATTCTAGCATATACCTTTGGTGTCCCTGTTTGGACAAAGCTGGAAACGTATATTGGGCGTGGTATTCTCCCGCTCAGTAAATCCCCAAAATGTTGCTAAACCAATATTCACTTGCCTCCTCTTCTCCCTTCATCGTGTACGCACCGAAAACTGGATATCAAAACACTGGATACAATCCCATGCCGGAATAAACCTTATGTCTTTCTCCATAATCACTTCATGTTCTTCCCATTGCATTAAAGCATAAGAGCACCTGATAGCTAGAAACCTACAATCGAATCCAATGCCAGAAACCTGCAGTCCGATAGTTATCTCTTTGTTTTTGCCATTATTACACCCGATAGCCAGCTTCCTATACCTTAGTCGTCGTAGTCCCGTGGTGCTTTCGTGTGTATTTCCCTTGCTTGTGAAATTCGAGTCCTGCTATTTTGGTAACGTGAAATTTTTCTAACCCTAACTTGCTCTTTCTGGTTAATTTGTGGTCTGAATATCTTATTCTTTATGGTTATAATTTCGGTAATGTCAAACCCAATTCGTATTACTTCAATGGAAATACATTAATTGGTGCAACAATGGCAAATCAGGCCCTTGCTCAGTGTGAGTATACATTACAACGATGACTTAGGCAACTCGGGACTTACGACACTACATGAGCAGCAAGGGCAATACGATACTACATGAGCAGTAAAGGTGAGACTTATGCTATAATATTGTGCTTCTTTTCTTCTAATAGACAAACTGTTTCATAGATATGTACAAATTCTCTAGCATACATAACCTTCTTGGTTGTAAAATTGTGTTTGGTCTATGAGTTATAAACTACTGCAAACTAATTTTGGTCAAATAAGACAATTGATGAATTCTGTGTCCTGTGTGATTGGTGATCTATACTTCATTTAGTTTAATGGTGTAATCACTAGTAGAAAAAAATACAACTGAGGCAGTAAATTTAAGGTGATTTATGAACAAACGCTGCAAAATAACTAGTTTAAGGCGGTTACTAGTTAAAACCGTCTCTAAAAACAAGTCTATAACTTATTTTGAGATGGTTGTTAGCTTCAAGAGCTTTAAAATGTACAAAGAATTAACTTATGCAGCGGTTACTCGCAACCGCCTAAAAAAAGCCTATTCTGAGACGTTTTCTTATTACAAGTGCCTCAAAATCCTTGGAGAAGAAAAAACCTTGACGCACCTCCAAACTGTCTATACACCTCTTCTATTCTAACTTCCCTAAATATGGAACATTATACCCTTGCATATTAGAAACTCCCATGAATTAATCAGCTACACTCTTCGTCATAGCCACCAAGTTTTCGCTACTGCATTGCTCTCATTTTGCCGTTCCCGTCACCCAAATTCATTCACAGTCGTCATCTATGTCGCTCAACTCATTCGGGATCTCCATCCTTAAAGTTCCGTTTGTTCATGGTTTTCGGCCATCGTCTCAGCTCAATCACTAGATATTGTAGTCTAATTGTTGGCACGCCTTAAATTGTTTTGATTAAGTTTTTATAGTGAAATATTAGATATTGTTGGTGGCAATCTCGTTGTTGCTCCTCAGTAGAACTAGAAACAGATTAGGATAGACAAGTTTGGTTTTTCATTGATTGAATAATATCATGAAAAGAAACCCACCATGATGGGCAAAGTGGTGACCGAAACCATTAGATTAAAATGCATTTATATAAAGAGAACTTTACTTTTTGAATCCAAATGAAAAAGAGATGCACAAAGTGAAGAGGCGTCTCTTTGACTTGTGACGTAAATGAGCAAAAACTTCATTAAAATGATGGTTAAAAGTTATGGAGTATTAATTTTACAAAACCACGTAATAGGGATTTGCATATATTGAAAACACAATAATATCCACCACATACATGGCATCAGTAACTTATAACTCTCTTTATAGAAATTACATATTTCTATTTTGCTATTAGTAACCTCAATTGTCAATTCTACATTGTTAAAAACATGGAGCAATGACTTTCTTAACCTGTTTGAATACTAAGTGAGGAGTACCTCCTCTTCCCTGGAAGACAAGTAGTGCAGTTTTAAATTTCATTTCAATGATAGAAGTATCTAGGGACACTATCTGAAGAATACATTTAATAAGGATCACCTGCTACAGCACATTGTCAAACTTGAGCTAACTGAAAAAATGATAGGCAAAATGCTTCAGTGCATTGTATCAAATCTGGTAAATATGTCCCAAGTTGAAAAATGCCACAAGAGAGTAAACAAGCACCTGCAGACTTATTCAAATGCTCCAAGTATTCTCAATTCTTCATATACTACTTGTTCTCCTAGCATGTTTAGAGCATCTAGTGCATGAATAGCCAAAATATAGTTGTCGTAAACTTCTTCTGAGCCACAATGAAAAGGATGCTACAACCTTCAAAGTTGTTGTGATCGTTCATAATGATTTGGCATGATTTAGTAAATGTTGAAGCTAAATGTCTACTGGACAGAAAAGAGATAATTGGTCGCATACATAATTAGAAAGTCCTATCTCCCAACCACTAGTTAGAGATATTTGATGCAAGTGTGAAACACAATGGTGCAGAGAGAAGATAGCACAATGGAAACTCTAGCTTTTGTATTGCTCAACAAAATTTCTTTGTGATGTTCATCTATAAATGAAAGAGATCAGAGCACTTGCAAGAGAACTATTAGTAATGCAGATTTGAACATGTGAAGGTTAATTGGACTAAATAAGGCTAGCACAACTAACATTGCAATAGCTAATTTGAATCCATTAAAATTCTTCAAATGATACTCAAACCTGCAAAGCAACGTATGAACAATATATACAAAGGAGTTAGGTCATAATACAAAAGTTGATCTAAACATTTAAACATTATTTTTCACCAGATCTTTACAAATAATCACACTGATCAGCTTATTGTGTTCCACCAATTCTTTCTCCATCCCACCAGTTTGATAATAAATTCTTTATCATCGCACCATATTGATGTTTATCATTAGTTTGTATCAGCACTTATAGGGGCTCCTATTATTTCTAATGATGTAGTTTTTGTGTATTTTTTATGGCAGTTTCGTGTTTATCACTAGTAACTTTAGGAAATTGCCTAGCATGTCTGAGCAAACTGTTGTTTGTTTAGTGACTTAGGTTGCTCATGTTGATGAAAAAATTGTGGATCTAATCTTCCTTTCCTCGGAATGACCTTAAGTTTGTAGCATTGCACAAATTTAAAGATGAAGGAGCAGTTACAAGCTTTTAAGACTAGTAATTTTTTATTCGTTGGGACAGATGGGAAAGGAAATAAACTGAAAAATTGGTACAATATGTATAACTATCTTTAAAAGATTAAATAGTTATACTGTCTCCGAAAACCTAAAACTAGGCTACTAGATATTAACATAGCCATAAACAAGTCTATTATTGGTCTGACTTCTAATGAGATTTTACAATTTGTATAACATTTAAGAACTCTTTGATTGAGGCCTTGCCTAGCCTCTCTAATTAATTATGATATTTTCAAGTTATACTTATGAAGAAATTATATTTTTCATGTTGACAGATTTCACTATCACACCAACTCACTAAGCTATAGTTTCTCAGAGCAAGAAGTACTCCCTCTCCCTGTGCAGTATTTGCTCTAGAGTTCATCGGATTAGTGAATTTTTAATCTTTTTCTTACTCATCTAACTCATGTTTCTTGTTTCTAATTAGGATGCATGTTTTTTTAGATTTCTTGAAATTTGTGGAAATACTTTGCTCATATTTCTCCAACTAGTATGACTTATCACGGAAAATTTTTGTATGTGTTGTGTTATAAACCATAGTTTACGCTACATTTTATTTTGTCACAAGTGGCCTATATTAATTTATTGTGGATTCAGGACATGGAGTCCTTTTGATTAAAGACAAGGACGAGGAGTCTTTCTCCCCTCTTATTTTTATTTATGGTGAGAATTTAATTTCCTAAATTAAATTCCCTAATCAGTATTTCCTCCACTTCCAATTCACGTTCTCACTCACGCTTCTATCCCCGTTCAACTTTGAAAACAGTCAGACGCTCCTCCTCCTCTCTTCTCTTCTCTGCTATCTCTCAAAGAAGTTGCGTTATTTAAGCGCCCAAGTCTACACTTGTTATTTCTGTAATTCGAGTTATGCTGTGGATTCCTTCTCCATTGGGAATTCCGGTTTAGATAAAGGTAAGATGTCGGATGATCGTTCTTCAATTCTTCAGTTTCGAGAGACCTTTCTTTTCTAATTCTTCTCTACAATCTGATTAGGAATCAGATTTTGTTCTGTTCCCTCGTCAGTTCTGCTTCGGTTGGCCTTCTCTACGATTTCATGGTCTAATTCAGGTAAGGATTGCGAATCCGTTATCATGGTAGTTTCTGATTTTGTGAGTTCGAAGTTCTAATTTTGGTCTGTTCGGCATTAGCGTTTTGCTCAATGTTTTGGAAGTGCGTTTTAGTTTGCAATTCGGTGACCTCTTTAACTAGGCTCTGTTGTTTAGACTCTGGGTTCGTTTCTGCTAATTGATTGAGGTAGGTGGCTTTCGGATTCGGCTAGTATGTTCAGCCTTGGGGAGTTTCAGTTCTGGGATTTAATTGTGAATTGTCTCCGCGTTGTGCTTGTGAATCTGCCTGTTTAACTGTTTTAATGGTTTCAAACCCCCAAGGTTGTTTTCTACAAATTGTTGTTGATTTGAATGGTGTTTAACCCTCTGGTTTGTGTGCAATTCGTTTCTGAAAACTACACTTTTCGACGTGTCCGAACGTCTGTCTGAACATGGATGTTTGGATAGACCCTGTTTGCGTTATGTTTTCTAAGTTTTAAAGCATGTCCGAACTTCCGTCCGAGCTTTGATGTCCAGACGGGGTGTGAGGATGAGTCCGACTTACAAGTCTTGAATGGTGTCCGAACTTGTAAGTCCGGATAGAAGTTCAAACACCCTCTGCTGCTTCTTCTGATTTTGGTTCGACATGCATCCGAACTTTGACGTTCGGACACATGTTCGGACACTCTCAAGGATTCTCTTCTGTTTTTGTCTCGACATGCGTCCGAGCTTCGACATTCGGACACATGTTCGGACATTATGCGTACATGATTTCTGAAAAGCGTCCGAACATCCGTCCAAGCTTCGATGTTCAGACACCTCTGTCTCTGCCTCTGTTTTAAAGTTTGACTTGTGTCCGAACTTCTATGTTCGGACATCTGTCTAGTTTGGCTTTTGGTCTCGACTTGCGTCCGAACTTCGACATTCGGACAAAGTTCGGACATAGCTCTGTTTACGCCCTATCTTGCTCGTTTGAACTCCATTTTGACTTCCGTTTGCGGGGTTGGCTCCCCCTTATGATTTCCAAGCTATCTATATGCTTTGTGGTGCCTGTGATGCACATATGCTAACCGTATTTAAGCTTATGTTTTGGGACCTAGTTATTTTGTATCTAAACCGTGGATGGTTGGTTTAGCTATCTCGTAGTGCACTGCGTAGGACGTCCTTCTGTTTCACGGGTGTTCTCCGTTCTGTTCACAGGTGTTCCACCTATTCTGTTCACGAGTGATGTTTCCTCGTTCTGTTCTCGGATTATATCCGTTCTGTCTGTATGTTGTGGTTAACTAGGGTCTCCTCTGTTTCTGACTTTGTCTGCTTTGAACTCTATTTAGTCCTATCATGATTGGACTTCTGTTTCTGCTTTTTTGATTTGGAACGTGACTTCCTCTGTCTACCTCTGATTTGTTAACACTCTATTAAATGTTTTGGGCCTGCTGGTTGATGATGTTAGTCATCTACTGGGCATAGTTGGATGTTCATTCCCCTACTCTTACTAACATTGCAGATTGATCAGCGAGGATCACTTCCCTCAGCTTCTGGAGCTTTGTTATGTTATTTCAGCTTTTGAGACATTTATGTTTAGTCTTTGTAGCCCACGGGCCTGAGTAGTATTTGACATTACCCTTGACAGTTACTTTGTATTTTAGGTCCGAGAGTACCCTATTACATTTTGTTACGTTATACTCATTTATACAAGTATTTCGCTTTGGGCCTTTGTTCTGATTATTTGTGTGGGTTAGTTAGAGCCTTGCGTTATTAAGTAATAATACGCAACGTGTAATACCCCTAACTCCTAGGCCAGTGTTTGGGGGTGTTACATTTAGTGTTATCAGAGCTCTGGGTTCTAATCTGATGGGAAACTAGCTTTAGTCAGTCAGTCAGTCAGTAGTCAGTATCCGTGCTTTGGAGTTCGTGTCTAAAATTGCTTGCTCTGTGAATTTTCAGAATGCCGCCACGAAGAGCTCCAGTTACTCCCAGGGCGATGTCGCCGAGGCGGTCCAGCAGTTTATGACTCAGCTGTTGCAAACAGTTACAGTTGGAGGAGCCCCTGGAGGAGGAGCAGCTGGTGGTGGTGCAGCCGGAGCTGGGGCTGCTGAGGTGGGAGGCTGAAATGTGAAGGCGCTTCAGGAGTTCATGAAGCTGAAGCCTCCAGCTTTCGATGGGACAGGAGATCCCCAGGAAGCCAGTCATTGGTTGACTGAGGTGGAGGACCTACTGCGGGTCATGGACTCAGAGGAGGAGCAGAAGGTTGACTTTTCCACCTTCCTGTTTAAGACTGAGGCTAAGGAGTGGTGGAAATCTGTGATGGGGAGGTTCCCACAGCCTTGGACGTGGGACCAGTTTACCGGGGAGTTCAATAAGCAGTTCTACCCCGACATCTATAAGGACCAGCGCATCCTGGAGTATAATTGGCTTCACCAGGGATGGGATGTGAGTGTGGAGGACCACGTCAGGAAATTCATCAGCTTGTCTAAGTTTGCACCTGAGCCTGACGAGCATAGGAAGGCCAGGAAGTTCGAGAGCAGTCTAAGGCCAGACATCCGCTCTGCTGTGACGCCGCTACATCATAAGACCTTCAGGGACGTTGCTGATGTTGACCTGTTGGTAGAGGCTGATCTGAGGGGCCACCAGTCTGGTGGGAAGGACCAGAAGAGGAAGCAGAGGTCCGATGAGAGTAACAGAAGGGATCAGTCTGCTTCTCAGAAGAAGCAGTCTACTAGAGACCGAACTAGGGACCGTCAAGGTTTGAGGGACAGAGGTGGTTCATCTTCTTCTTCGTCTGTCCCGAAGTGTTAGGTTTGTGGCAAGTTTCATCGAGGTCGGGACTGCTACAAGAAGTCTGGAGCTTACTTCAAGTGTGGGTCCTTGGAGCATAGGATTGCCGACTGCCCTCAGGCCGAGAGGAGCAGGGGTAGCTCTGGAGGTAGGACTGGAGGGTCTGCTTCAGAGTCTAGAGATCGAGACCGGGCTGAGCAGAAGAAGCCCCAGGGCCAGGCCAGAGTATACGCGATGGCTGGAGAGAGGGGCCGATCCACTGACAGAGTTGTCACAGGTATTCTCCAACTGTCCTCTCGTTCTATTTTCTGTTTGTTTGACTCTGGAGCCATCCACTCTTTTATTTCTGCTGAGTTGGTGGGTGAGCTCAGCTTGCCTGTTGTGCCCCTGGATATTGAGTTGTGTGTGCATAGTCCGCTAGTTAGAGATTCTGCTATGCTTCTGAATTCTGTCTGTAAGGATAGTCCTGTGTTAGTCAGAGATAGGACTCTGTATGCTAACCTCATCCCTATGGAGATGACAAATTTTGATGTGATTCTGGGTATGGATTGGCTTGCTGCCCACCATGCCCATATTGATTGTGCTGGGTCGAGGGTTACTTTTGAGGAGCCAGGTCAGCCCCGCCTGATTGTAGCAGGGAATGGGATCCCGTGCTTGTCGCCAGTCATCTCAGCCATGCAGGCGTTTCCCTATCTAAGGAAAGGATGTCAGGGATTTCTGTGCTACATCCCTGAGGTTCGCAAGGAGGCAAAGTTAGAGGATATCCCAGTGGTCAGAGACTTCCCCGACGTGTTTCAGGACGATGTGCCTAGGCTTCCCCCTATCAGAGAGGTGGAGTTCTCGATCGAGCTCGCACCTGAGACTCAGCCGATTTCTAAGGCCCCATACCGGATGGCGCCTGCTGAGCTTAAGGAGCGGAAGATCCAGTTGCAGGAGTTGTTGGATAAGGGCTTTATTCACCCGAGTGTGCCGCCTTGGGGTGCGCCAGTTCTGTTTTTAAGGAGAAGGATGGTAGTATGCATTTATACATTGACTACAGGGAGCTCAATAAGGTTACCATTAAGAATAGGTACCCTCTCCCGCGCATAGATGACTTGTTTGACCAGTTAGCCGGAGCTAAGGTGTTCCCTAAGATAGATTTGAGGTCCGGTTATCATCAGTTGAGGATTAAGGTAGACGATGTGTCTAAGTCCGCCTTCAAGACTCGTTATGGACATTACGAGTTCCTAGTGATGCCATTCGGTCTGACGAATGCGCCTTCAGTGTTTATGGACATGATGAACCGTGTCTTTAATCCGTTTTTGGACCAGTTCATCGTGATGTTTATTGACGACATCTTGGTGTATTCCAAGAGTGCTGAGGAGCACGTGGAGCATTTGAGGACCGTTCTCCAAACTTTGAGGGAGAGAGAGCTATACGCGAAGCTGAAGAAGTGTGTGTTCTGGTCGGACCAGGTGGTATTCTTGGGACATGTTGTCTCCAAGGATGGTATCTCCATGGACCCGGAGAAGATTAGAGCCATCACAGAGTGGGCCAGGCCCACTAATGTTGGTGAGATTCGTAGCTTCCTTGGATTAGCGGGCTACTACCGTAAATTTGTGGAGGGCTTCTCTAATTTAGTGATTCCGTTGACCCGTCTGCTACAGAAGGAGGTGAAGTTCGAGTGGAGCGAGGCCTGTGAGCAGTGCTTCCAGGAGTTGAAGAAGAGGTTGACGTCAGCGCCGATTTTGACTCTTCCAAAGGGGACCGAGGGTTTGAATGTCTTCTGTGATGCGTCCCATAGGGGACTTGGTTGTGTTTTGATGCAGCATGGGAAGGTAGTAGCGTATGGCTCCCGTCAGCTTAAGCCATACAAGAAGAACTATCCGACCCACGACCTGGAGTCAGCTGCTGTGGTGTTTGCTTTGAAGATTTGGAGACACTACCTCTTTGGAGCGTCGTGCAAAGTGTATACGGACCACAAGAGCCTCAAGTACTTTTTCACTCATAAATAGTTGAGCTTGAGGCAGAGAAGGTGGCTGGAGTTGCTGCACGATTATTATTTAAAAATCCTTTACCATCCGGGTAGAGCGAATGTTGTTGCTGATGCGCTCAGTAGGAGGGGTTCGTCTGGAGCTGTTTGCGCTTTGTCAGGTGTGCAGAGGTCTGCTCTCGAGTTACAGCGTATGGGTATCTGGGTCGTCCCTCTAGAGAGGTCTGGGATGTTGGCAGTGTTGCAGATTCAGCCTACCTTGATCGACCGGATTAAGGCCAGTCAGGAGCTCGACGCCGAGTTGAGTAAGATCAGAGAGGGATTATCTACTAGTCAGGAGTTTGAGTTTCAGGTTTCAGAGGATGGTTGTCTGAGGTTCAGCGACCGTATATGCGTGCCTGCAGAAGATGCTTTGAGGCGGGAGATCATGCAGGAGGCTCATGGAGCCCCATACTTGTACCCAGAGGTGTGAAGATGTACCGGGACCTCCGAGAGACATTCTGGTGGAGCAATATGAATAGGGACATATCTGACTTTGTATCCAGATGTCGGACCTATCAGCAGGTCAAAGCAGAGCATCAGAGACCAGTTGGGTTGCTTCAGCCTCTTCCAGTTCCCGAGTGGAAGTGGGAGAGCGTAGGCTTGGACTTTATCATGGGACTGCCTAAGATTCTGAGGGGATTCGATGCAGTTTGGGTGATCGTGGACAAACTCACGAAGAGTGCCCATTTCTTGCCTGTTAGGAAGACCTTCAGTTTGCATCGCCTAGCGCAGTTGTATATGGATGAGATAGTGCATTTGTATGGGGTTCCAGCTTCGATTGTGTCTGACAAAGCGGTTCGTATCTAGATTCTGGCAGAGTTTGCATCAGGCTATGGGGACGAAGTTGTCATTCAGCTCAGCTTATCATCCTTAGTCAGACGGGCAGACAGAGAGGACGAATCAGGTTCTGGAGGACATGCTTAGAGCATATGTGCTAGACTTCAGAGGTAGTTGGGATCAACACGTGGCGTTGATAGAGTTTGCCTATAATAATAGCTTCCAGTCCAGCATCGGGATGTCCCCATTCGAGGCTTTGTATGGCAGAAGGTACAGATCACCCATCTGTTGGGATGATCTGAAGGAGAGAGTTGTAGTGGGTCCGGACTTGGTCGAGGATGCCTGGGCAAGATTTAGTCTATCAGATAGCGTCTGCTTGTGGCTCAGAGTCGTCAGAAGAGCTACGCCGATCAGAGGAGACGACCTCTTGAGTTTGATGTAGGAGACCATGTGTATCTGAAGGTTTCTCCAGTCCGTGGAGTAGTGCGGTTTGGGAAAAGAGGCAAGCTTAGCCCTCGTTTCGTTGGACCTTTTGAGATCTAGGAGAGGATCTGGCCGGTTGCCTACCGTTTGGCCTTGCCGCCGTCTTTGGCTGGAGTCCACAGTGTGTTCCATGTTTCCATGCTGAGGAAGTATGTCCCGAACCCATCGCACGTTATTGATTTCGGCCCGCTTCAGTTGAGAGAGGACTTCCTTTTGAAGCAGCTCATTCGAGGATCCTGGCCAGAGATGTTCGTATGCTCAGGAGTAAGACCATGCCTATGGTCAAGGTTCAGTGGTCGGGACAGTCTAAGGAGGAGACGACCTGGGAAGTGGAAAGTGAAGTGCACTCTAAGTTTCCCACCCTCTTCGAGTAGTAGGTACGTTAATTTCGAGGACGAAATTCTTTTAAGGGAAAGGTAATGTTATAAACCATAGTTTTCGCTGCATTTTATTTCGTCACAAGTGGCCTATATTAATTTATTGTGGATTCAGAACATGGGAGTCCTTTTGATTAAAGACAAGGACGAAGGAGTCTTTCTCCCCTCTTATTTTTATTTATGGTGAGAATTTACATTTCCTAAATTAAATTCCCTAATCAGTATTTCCTCCACTTCCAATTCACATTTTCACTCACGCTTATATCCCCGTTCAACTTTGAAAACTGTCAGACGCTCCTCCTCTCTTCTCTTCTCTGCTCTCTCTCAAAGAAGTTACGTTCATTCAAGTTCCCAAGTCTGCTGTTGTTATTTCTACAATTCGAGTTTGCTGTGGATTCCTGCTTCATTGTGAATTCCGGTTCAGATTAAGGTAAGATGTCGGATTGTCGTTCTCCGATTCTTCAGTTTCGGAGACCTTCTCTTTTCTGATTCTTCTCTGCAATCTGATTAGGAATCAGATTTTGTTCCGTTCCCTCATGAATTCTACTTCGGTTGGCCTTCTCTGCGATTTCATGGTCAAATTCAGGTAAAGATTGGGAATCCGTTGTCATGGCAGTTTCTGATTTTGTGAGTTCGAAGTTCTGATTTCAGTTTGTTCGGCATTTGTGTTTTGCTCAGTGATTTGAAAGTGCATTTCGGTTTGCAATTCGGTGACCGCTTTGACTGGGCTCTGTTGTTCAGACTCTGGGTTCATTTCTGCTAATTGATTGAGGTAGGTGGCTTTCGGATTCGGCTAGTGTGTTCATCCTTGGGGAGTTTCAGTTCTGGGATTTAATTATGAATTGTCTCCGCGTTGTGCTTGTGAATCTGTCTGTTTAACTGTTGTTTAATGGTTACAAACCCCCAAGGTTGTTTTCTGCAAATTGTTGTTGATATGAATGGTGTTTAACCCTCTGGTTTGTGTGCAATTCGTTTCTGAAAACTGCACTTTTCGACGTGTCCGAACGTCTGTCCGAACATGGATGTTTGGACAGACCCTGTTTGCGTTCTGTTTTCTGAGTTTTAAAGTGTGTCCGAACTTCCGTCAGAGCTTTGATGTTCGGACGGGGTGCAAGGTCGACTCCGACTTACAAGTCTCGAATGGTGTCCGAACTTGTAAGTCCGGACAGAAGTTCGGACACCCTCTGCTGCTTCTTCTGATTTTGGTTTGACATGCGTCTGAACTTTGACGTTCGGACACACTCTCAAGGATTCTCTTCTGTTTTTGTCTCGATATGTGTCCGAGCTTCGACATTCGGACACATGTTCGGACATTGTGCGTACCTGATTTCCGAAAAGCGTCTGAACATCTGTCCGAGTTTCGATGTTCGGACACCTCTGTCTCTGCCTCTGTTTTAAAGTTTGACTTGTGTCCGAACTTCTATGTTCGGACACATGTTCGGACATCCGTCTGGTTTTAGCTTTTGAGTCTCAACTTGCGTCCGAACTTCGACGTTCGGATACAAGTTCAGACATAGCTCTGTTTACGCCCTATCTTGCTCGTTTGAGCTCCGTTTTGACTTCTGTTTGTGGGGTTGGATCCCCCTTCTGATTTCCAAGCTATCTATATGCTTTGTGGTGCCTGTGATGCACATATGCTTAACCGTATTTAAGCTTCTGTTTTGGGACCTAGTTATCACTGTATCTGAACCGTGGATGGCTGGTTTAGCTATCTCGTAGCGTGTTGCGTAGGACGTCCTTCTGTTTCACTGGTGTGTTCCCCGTTCTGTTCACAAGTGTTCCACCTATTATGTTCACGAGTGATGATTCCTCGTTCTGTTCACGGATTATATCCGTTCTGCCTGTATGTTGTGGTTAACTAGGATCCCCTTCTGTTTCTGACTCTGTCTGCTTTGAACTCTGTTTATTTCTACGTGATTGGACTTCTGTTTCTGTTTTTTGATTTGGAACGTGCCTTCCTTTGTCTACCTCTGATTTGTTAACATTCTATTAAATGTTTTGGGCATGCTGGTTGATGATGTTAGTCATCTACTGGGCATAGTTGGATGCTCATTCCCTTACTCTTACTAACATTGCAGATTGATCAGCGAGGATCACTTCCCTCAGCTTCTGGAGCTTTGTTATGTTATTTCAGCTTTTGAGACATTTATGTTTAGTCTTTGTAGCCCACAGGCCTGAGTAGTATTTGTCATTACCCTTGACAGTTACTTTGTATTTTGGGTCCGAGAGTACCCTGTTACATTTTGTTATGTTATACTTATTTATACAAGTATTTCACTTTGGGACTTTGTTCTGATTATTTGTGTGTGTTAGTTAGAGCCTTGCGTTATTTAAGTAATAATACACGGTGTGTAATACCCCTAACTCCTAGGCCAGTGTTTGGGGGTGTTACATGTTGGGTGTAAGTAGTCTCATTGGTTTAGCCTCGATCATATAAATAAGAAGCTTATTATTAATAACTTAGCTAATTTAGGACATTAGTGTGGCGGTGGTTAGAGAAGCCTAGATACTATCACTTCTATTTTTTATATTCTTTAATCGATCTAATAGTTTACAATAGAATGAGTGTGTATCATCCGCTTTAACTAGATTAATGTGCCTCATTAAAAAAATATAAACTCACTTGATCGACATGTGCTTCAGCTTCTTTATTAATTCATACACCACTAGACTTTTGTTTTTCATAATCTTTAATCACTCTAGTAGTTTACAATAGAATGAGTGTATATCTCTAGCTTTAACTAGATTAATGTGACTCATTAAAAAAAATTAACACACTTGATCGACATGTGCTTCAGCTTCTTCATTAATTCACTCACCACTAGACTTTTGTTTTTCATATTCTTTAATCGATCTAGTAGCTTACAATATAATAAGTGTTTGTCATCAGCTTTAACTAGATTAATGTGTCATTATCCATGGATAAGTTTATCCTGTTTTATATAGTATAATAGATCCTTATTACTCGATCATTGATACATATATCTCAAAAACCATGGATTGGAGATGGATGACTACAAATCCCAAATCACAAGAATATAAAGTAGGGGGTGAAGAAGTTCATCGAATTTGCACTTCAACATGCTGAAGGAGACAATAAAATCATTTGTCCATCTTTGGTGTATTGTTTTAGTATTAGATTAAGTGATGTCATAGTGTGTGACCATTTGCTTATGTATGGCATCAATAATGGCTATACCCGATGGACATACCATGGTAAGAATGAAGCAGTTAGAGGAATTGCAACTAATAGTCAACAATTTGAGGAGTTTATGGAGTTTGAGAGGTTTGAAGAACCTTAGGGTGATCCACTGGAGAAATGACCCGAAATCTTAAGGAAGAAGCTTGAGATTGCCCAAAATTGTTTGCTAAATTGATCAGTGCCTCAAAGCAACCTCTATACAATGGCTGTAAAACAATCACCAAGTTTTCCTCCACTTTAAAGTTATATAACTTAAAGGCAAGCAATGGGTGGAGTGATAAGAACTTCACCGACTTACTGTCTTTTACCAAGGACTTGTTGCCTGATGATAATGTACTCTCAGGGTGCACTTATGACGTGAAGAATGTCCTATCTTCCATAGGCATGACACATGAGAAGATACATGTTTTCCCTTATGATTGCATTTTGTACAGAAACGAATATGCTTTGTTGAAAGTATGTTGTCATCCTAAATGCAATCTGCCTAAGTATAAAAGAGATTCCATCCATTCAAAGGTTGTTTGGTATTTTCCAATTATACCAAGATTCGGGCGCTTGTTTGGAAATCCTAATGATGTTGCAAACTTGACATGGCATAATGTTAAGTGTGTTTCTAATGGGTTACTTAGACACCCGGCAGATTCTTCACAATGGACTGAGATTGATGAGAAGTTCCCTAGCTTTGGTTCTGAACTGAGAAACCTATGTCTTGCTCTATCCTCGGATGGAATGAACCCTCATCAATCAGGAAGCCATAGTACCTGGTCTGTGCTTTTGGCGGTCTACAATCTTCCACTTGAACTATGCATGAAACGCAAATATAGCATGCCATTTCTTTTGATTTTTGATGATTTGAAGATGTTGTAGGATAGTGGAGTTGAAGTGTATGATTCATATCATAAAGAATCTTTTATACGTAAGGCAATGTTGTTCTATACAATAAATGATTTTCTAGCATATGGTAACTTATCTGGCTATTGTGTACATGGACACCGTGCACGTTCTATCTGTATGGACGATACAGTTATTCATCAACTGAAGCATGGGAAGAAGATGGTTTATATGGAACACCAAAGATTCTTGCCCAAGGCTCATCATTTTTCCCGAAAGAGAAAAGTTTTTAACGGGTTTATAGAACAAGGCGTAGCTCCAAGACCATAGTCAGGCCAGTAAATTTTTGATAAGGTTGAGCATCTTAATGTCCAGTTTGGGAAACTAGATAAGACGTCTCTACCCAAAGGCGGCTCAAGAAAAGGTCCATTTTCTTTAAACTTCCTTATTGGAAGGATTTATTTATTAGACCCTGTCTAGATGCCATGCACATGGAAAAATGTATTTGATAGTCTACATGGCACATTGCTAAACATTCCATGGAACACTAAAGATGGCATTATCACTAGACTAGACTATGTTGAGATGTGAATTCAAGATAAACTTCAAAACAGACTAAGAAAAATGGAGGTGTATTCTTACCTCCAGCTTGTCATACTCTTTCTACATCAGAGAAAATTAAATTATGACAGTTTCTTAACGGGCCCAAGGTTCTTAAGGGGTTTTCATCTAACATTAGCAGCCTTGTATCAATGTCAGATTTGAGACTGTTGGGACTGAAATCACATGATTGTCATGTCTTACTCCACTATTTTTTACTGACAGTGAAATACCCCAAACCTTGATATGTTGTTTAAATTTTAAACTATGATATTTAAAGGCTAAAAAGTGCCTTAGAAACATTAGTGAACAATTTAAACCATAGTAAACACAATAAGCACTAAGACACAGTTGAAGCAAAAACATGCTCTAAGCTTGGAGTGAACTTGGTTAGGACCCAAAGAGCCTACCAAGACTTTATAACATTCAATTATGACTTAATAAGGCTAATTAAGTCCTTAGGAAACTTTGATAGACAATTAAAAACCAAAACACAAATAAATACCTTAAAGCCAATATGGGCGAAAATGTGCTCTAAGCTTGGGATAAGTTTGGTTAAGACCTAATAAGCTTACCAAGACCTTATTTATATGTTAATGAAATATTAAATCAATTACTAAAGAAAACCAAGCTTGAAAACAAGCTAAAACACAAAATGTGCTTTAAGGAGCCTTAAAGCACATTTCTGAAAAATTGTCTTGTAAATGAGTTTTGAGTGGCTAAATGTCCATCATTACTCTTTAATCAACATGTGTACTACTTAGTATCACATTAGGAAGTCTAGATCAATGGGAAATCAAAATTTCACAAATATGTGCCTTAGTTTGTGAATAGTGCTCAAATAGTGCTAGTTTAAGTCATAAGTCAACATAAGTTGTTTAGATGGTCAACAAAGACCATATATATCTCTAATATGTAAGGGGCCACGGTTTTAGTGGTGTGAGTCATCACACTTGGCTAGCCAATTAAAAGAAAGAAAGAAAAGTAAGTAAAAGGGTTACTTTTGCTTTATAACTTAAATATCTCCAAAACTTACCTCTCTCCTCACTTTCTCTTCTTTTCTTTTTGATTCCCACCGTCTCCAACCTCATCCACCCTTCTCCATTCTCGTTTTGCTACAGCAAGTAGTCATTCTCCATCTTTGAATGCTTGTAACTTATGACCATGCTCCAAAATCAATTTCAAGACTACCTTTGTCTTAGTTAGAGTGAGCTCTTCATTTCCCTCTTTTCAAATCTTCAAGGACTCAATTTTGGTGCCATGGAGATTCACCATTGAAGGAGCTTGAGCTCATATTTCCATGCCTTCTCATTCTCCTTTGTTTCAAGGTAAGGAAAATCAAAGAAAATCCAAGTTCCCATCATTATCTTTGTATAGCCGAAAATTCACCTTACAATGGTGCCTTGTCTTGCTATTTTCTTAGCTTAATTCAATCTTCAAGGGACTAGGAGGAGTCCTATCTTGCCACTTAACCAAGCTCTCTTTCAAATTCCAAAGGTAATCATCAAATTTTAGTGTTTTAAGACACTTATGTAAACCTAGGGTTTAATTATGAGTTTGAGTATTAAACTTAATACTCATTACCCTTATATGTGTATTGGTTAGAAGGTTGACAAGTGATAAAAGTTCCTTGCCGATTTTCAATCAAGAAAAACAAGAGAAAACAAGTGAGAAAGCTTGGAAAACAAAGAGGTAAATGACCTCTCTTAATGTGGTTTTATGTACTAGGGAATTGAGCTATATTTGCTTAATAATTAACCTAAAGAGCCAATGGGAAATGAGATAGAAAACTATCCACAAGGTGGACTAAAAGGACATGGGAGCATTGTTGTGTGTATTTACAGGTTGAAGGCATTATTATGTGGGAAATTCAGTGTTTAAGGTTTATGCAATTTAAGGGCCTAAGTGCCAAGCAATTTAAATTTGTGCACTATATTGTGATGTAGTGTTGTCAAAAGGTTTAGGTGTGTGTAAAGAACATCTCTTGTGAAGATGGATATCTTTGGTGGTTAAAGGATGAAAAACAATATGTTTGTGTGTAAGGAATGTGTATTAAGAGATTTAGTGTTCTTGGTTGTATAATGGTGGAAAAACTATGTGTTTTGGTGTAAGGTGATACAAGAGAAGCTATGGCGAAAATTAGTTGATAAACAAAGGAAGTAATACCTTGTGAAGGATTAAGTATGAACTTGTGGGAAAGACTTGAGGAGTTTGTGTAAAGGAAGTGATGAGGATGCAAAATGATGCTTAGGAGTGGTTATCATATTAAGAAGAAACACCTTGGTTAGTCTAAGTTGTAGGTATGCATTACCACCTAGAAATCCAAAGGAAAAATGTTGTAAGTGTTAGGAATTTTTGTAAGAAATTGAGTAACAAGTTTGGTGATGATTAAGGAAGGTTTGGTGCATGTTTTAAGGTGTTTAAACATGTGGGAAACATGTGGAAAGAGTGTGGAATAAGTGGGAAAAGATTGGGGTGAATTTGGAGTTCAAAATGAGGAGAAAAACACTTTTTAAAATGGGGTGCTGTGACCGCCCCTAGGGACCGCCCCTGTGGGGAGGTCCAGCGCAGGAGAAGTAGTTTCTGTTGGGACCCCCTGGGACCTCCCCAGAGGGGCGGTCCAGACCAGAGAAAAAAAAAAATGTGTTTAAGGCTTCTAATGATGGGGGATTGGATGGTGATGGTTTTAGATGATGTTTAGGCCTTGTTTGGTGACATGTAAAGGCCTTAAAATGTGTAAAACAAGTGTTAGGAGGTTTGGCGAGTAAATGAGTGAGTGTTTAAGGACTTTAGAAGTAAGCTTGTACATGCATTTGGAGGATGTTATGTGAAGGTTTAAGTGTGCTAAATGATGTTAAAGCATACTAGGATATGTAAGGTGAAGTTTGGAGTCAAATAAGCATTTTTAAACAAGGGTCTGGAGCAGACCTACCTTGGGGACCGGACTTGCAAGGTCGGTCGGGCTTGAATTTTGTATACAGAATATGTCTCTGGAATAGACCGACCTTGTGGACCGGACTTGCAAGGTCGGTCGGGGTAGAATTTTTTAAACGGTAAAAGTGTCTGGAATGGACCGATCTTGGAACCGGATTGGCAAGGTCAGTCGAGGTGTAAATTTTCAAACCTGGATGTCACTGGAATGGACCGACCTTGGGTAAGGTCGGTCGGTAAGGTCGGTCGACCTAAAACTTGTAAAAAAACAAACAAACAAAGTGTGGCCTAGGTAGTTAACCCTAGGGGGGTATAATGAAGGTAATCAAGGGTAAGTTTACGCATAAAACATGTCATATAATCATGAAAAATGCTTAATAAACCGGAAGCTAAATAAGGTAATTAACCGACGTTATTAATCATGTTTAGGAACTACGTTTGGCGGGACTCGAACGCAGCAGGGACCAAGGTATGGTTTTCTTGCAACCTGTGTCCTACCGGATTACACCGGCTTGTATGCCAATGTGTTTTTCTGTATGTTTGCCACATTGTAAGATAAAACATGTATGAGTTTATAGTAATTCATTTATGTGTGTGTCAATCCGATACCGTTTAACCTCGAAAGTGTTATACCTTAGCTAACCAAATCTAGGATCACATAAGAGAACGGTATCCGGATTTAACGACCCAAACCATGGGAACGTTTAACCACGGCTATGCATGAGTTAATTGTGTGATGGGGTGTGTGATGAATGTATGGACCCTCCCTTGCGTTGTTAATCCAGTGTAATACTGTATGGTGTATTGGATGTGATTAGGTTCCACAGTGGAGCCCTCTATGTATTATATATATATATTATGGGGGGTGAGGAATCCGGTCCGGTGCGCGTTGTTTGGGAGTGGGTATCCTTTTTAGCCTTACCTCTCTCTGTTATGGTTTTTCCCTTGGATTACGATCTCCCATAGCTTACTCCAAAGCTTAGCTATTCTGACTTATGATCGGTTAGGGGGAACATGTGTTTGTGTGGTGTGTTCGGGTCACTAAATCCGATCCATCTTTAAGTTAAGTTACTCGTCCGACTATTAGGACGGTAACGAGTGTTGTATAACGAGCTTAACATGAGGGTGACATTCTCATTCTCTACTCAATAATTATGTTTGGGTCGGTTCCTAAGAGAACCGTTCCCGTTTGTTATGTGTTATTGTTGTACCAATTCTTATTGCGGTATGTTATATGTTGTTAAATGTGGAAGTATGTGGATCATGGATATGAATCCCAGTTTATATAAGAGCGTTTGGATAACCCGATTATGGGTAAGTGTCGTCTATTAAGGAAGTAGCTCCACTAGAGGAGAACCCTCTAGGGTTAATGAACACAATGAGGACTTATCAAGTATGATGTGTTTCTGTTTTTGAGCCCATTGTGTGGAATGTATGTGTTGTGTGTTATAGTTTACATGCATGATTCAAATATAATCAACCGCATGCTAAGACGACAATTAGTTGTGCGTGGCCCGGTAGCATGCGGGCTGCGGGATTACCATACCAGCAAAGGTGTGAGCCCCTGGGGGCCACCCTTTCTCTCTTTTCCTATTTCAGGTACAAGGAGCTGGAAGCCGTTCGAGAGTAGGACGGGGTAGTCGTTTGTACATGATATCATTTAAGTTGTATGTGTACAGTAGGTGTAGTAAGACCGAAATTGTTATCGGCATTAGTTGGTAAAACTCGGTACAGTTGGAATGTATGTTTTTGTTGTTAATGGAAAGGGATAGTAATGTGTAGTGCTCGGGAATCTAGTCCATCAGACCGATACAATGTATATGTATAGCCTTGTTAGCCACGTGGGTGGTAACGGCGTGTAACACCATTGAATTAAGTAATGTGTGAGTTGTTTTCCGCTGCAGTTTGTTTTCGTGTGTAGTTGTGGTGGGGTTTACAAAAAGTGGTATCGAGCGAAGTATCGCTCTGATGACTGAATTACCGAGCTTAGGAAGTACCGAGTTAGGATTTTAGTACTTTGGGTTAAGGGTTGAGTGATAGCGTGAGAGATACGCTAGTTAGGAGTAACCAGTGTGTACTGGAAACCTACAGTGTCCAACCCGCCCTCCACAATCCCTGTTTTATAACTTGGGAAAGAACGCCAGAGAGATGGAAGTCCTCTCTTACTCGGGAATACCCGATCTGGCTGTTATTAAGTACCACTGTGAGTACGGAGAACCTGTCATACGGTAGATCCCGAAAAGTGGGAATCCCGGAGACGGTTTCCCTCTGAACAATGTTAACCGCATTTAATAGCGAAGAATGAAGAATCTTGTGTATAGAAGAATGGAATTTCCGGCAACCTGGGTCGACATGCCGAGCAGTCGAGAACAACCAGCTTGCAACGCACCAACCGTGCAACAGGCAAGAAGTGAAGTAATGAAACCCGAGACGAGTGTCTACGGGACCACGATTATTAAATAATGTCGCCAACGGTATACCAACCGGCTGAGGAACTACAACGTAGTGCCCAAACAAGAGACAAGTCTCAGTGACCACGACAAATGCGTGGAACGGGCTACGAAGAAGATACGGTACTAAGTAAAAAGGGGTCTCCAAGAAAGGGAACGCCCTAGTTAATGATTATCATGTGAAGACAGTGAGAAGTCGCCCATAAATTTATTGTTAAGACTCTAAGACCAAGTGAGGGCCAACAAGGCCACTGATGACAGTGCGGGTAAAACAATACCGCAACCGGTATGTGTTGAACCGATGGCCAGTTAGCATGGCGCACTTGCCATGGCAAGTGCTGCTACAACAGGGCTGTTCGGGAAAATTTTTAACAAATACAAAGTACTTAGTGAAGTAACATGAAGTTAAAGGAGATCATCATAACCGTGGAAGGGCTTAACAGCCTAACCAATGTATGTGGGAATAAACCAGTCAGCAAGAAGCTAGACTTGGATAAGGCAAGAAGGCATTGTAATACCATGGGGATTTTTCTTTCAAATCGGATTTGTTTCAAACCAAACTCTTTTTCAAACCAAATTTTTTTCCAACCCATGTTTATTTCTAACCTTCTTTTAAACCCAACCAGAGGACCTACACCGGCCTCAGCGATTTGAATAACCGGACGGAAACCGGTAAACCCAAGGGTAATAACCCGAGAGAATGGATTGAGTTCATAGTAATACAACAGTGGATAGACTTTTCCTTGATTAAGTTCGGGAAGCACGGAATGCATATTGTCACAGGACAATATAAGGGAGTTGACAACTGAATACTTCACCTAGGCGTGTGACGGACACTACGAGTGTACCAACTGTAATGTGGGACGACCGCACTCCGATAGGAGCTTGTGGGCCTGACAGACCTACTTATGGGTTAGTTGGGTAAGTAGTAATGTATCAGTAGGGTACCCCACATATGTATACGAGTAGAGTCAGGAACACGGGAAGTAGTCGACTCCATACTACGGTCAGCAGTAAAAGTCAAACAAGAGTAACGGATTACCAAGAATGGTTAAAGTAAAGGAACTCAGTTAAGTTAACGAGACTAAAGGAATTAGTGAATTCATTTCAAGGAAATGTTTAAGAGTCAGGAGGTGCGAAGTGCATTAACTGTTATGTAAAGACATAGCATATGTCTTAAGGATCCTCAGGGATAAACATGATAGCTGGAACGGTGACCCAGCCTGTGCATGGCAAGGCAGATGCCTAATGTGGACACATTAATGTGCAATGAACGGGATGAAACTCCCGGAATGATCACCTGACTACCAGGGAATATCGATCTTCACAGACGAGGATAGTAAACCCAGCTAAGAACGCAAAACGGCGTAGTTAACTAAACACACCAATAAGTGCAAGCATGATGTAATGACATAACTTAGTAACACCCAGGAGCAATCCTTGAGGGATGTTTGGATCAACAATCATTGAACGAAATAACGTGGTAGAAACGCAAAGGTTGAAACTAACACTCAGTTTAAACATAAGTCGTCAGGAGGAAGCCTGACATCCTTGAAGGGGCATCCCATGAAAGGAAGCGTGATGCAACAACCTTGTCATGGAGCCCAATACTACCTCTAAACCATGTAATGTTGTATAAAGAAGTAAATGTGTGTGAACGGCCTACAATGAGTAGAGCTCGAGGCAATAAGGCTTATAAGCCACAAGCAAAATGTGTTATGTAAGTTTGACGATTGCAGGACTTTATGTTATACAAGTAAATAGAGCGGGGAACGAACCACTGCTTTAAGAGTGAGGATACCTCTCGATATTGTGAAACCGCGGGAGCGGTAGTTATGCGAACCGAGTTCAAGAAATATGATAAGGATTGATCATGTTGATATTGCGAGAAAACAGTTAGTTTAGTAGCATGTGAAGCACCGGGCTGAATAACGGCGGCTTGTAACTCGAGTGAGCTACGCTCAAGGAGCATTCAGTAGTCATCCAAATGAATGACGAACCATAATACGAATGATGTAAGTATATGTGTGGAAGCTAATGTGACAGTGAATACCATGTAAGTTAGTGTTATACAAGGAGCACGGTGCGCAGTAAGCGACCGTTGTATAAGTATTGTTAAACGATAATATGGCAACTAAGCACAGTTACGAGTTAAACCCAATAGAGATACAACAGTAAGTGATACCAAACAAACCGGGCAGTAAGCCGGTAGCTAGTACTATAAGATAAGAGTCTCAGTGAAACACAGTGTAAATTCCTATTGCAATCGCATAAGAGATTTACTGTCAAGAGTTTACGCCTCTGCACTCTGTATGACTGAGTGTTTTGGTATTGCATGTGCGCAGTAATGATCGAGTGGGATAGCTAGGACTTGGGAAATGTTAATGCTGGTGGAAGTAGAAAGAGACTTATAACGCTATAATGACCGATGCATAGGAAATGCAAGGTCGCCAATGAAATGATACTTGTACAAAATCAAATATGGGATGTTTAGCAATAAACTGTAGTAACACGGGATGCCAAATATCAGTATGGAATATAGCTCAAGTGTGGGAAATAACCGAGAGAGCACTACACATTAGGTGGTAGCTCAATCTCAACCGACAGTAAGTCGGAAGGAAACAAGTCAATCATTGTGAAATACATAGCAGTTTACGCAGTAATTATTAGAGAAGTGGATGGAAAGTTTGTAACTCACCGAGTTCGCTCACGGTAAGAGATACCACGTCGGTTGAGAAACCATTATTACCAAGATAAAGGTGATAAATGGGAGATGTACAATACTAAGAATAACGAACGGGCAAACTAAGCTCTAAAGTTGTCAGAGTTCGCAGTAGAGGCCAGTGAACCCATGCTCAGATACCGAATTGCATAGTGAATACGAATAATGAATTATTAATGCCTAGAAGCCTCACAGGCCAGACCGAAACCAGTTATGAGTTAAATAAACTCCAATGAGAATTCTTGGTTTAGGACTAAACCGCTAACATGGTTAAGATCCTCTAACCAGAACGCATTGTATAACAGACCGCGTGGAAGTTAAAACACTTCACGGCGGCAGAACATTTTAAGATGTTCAGTGATGATTACGTGGGCGTAATCCCTTTTAAGGGGGGTAGAGCGCAAAACCGCTTAGTGTGTTTTACCGTACAAGTGTACGTGAACTATGTGTGCATAGCACAAATAATTTGTTTGGATGATGGTGCATGTTAATAAACATACGCATTCATTCATGGTTTAATTGTGGTAATTGCGCACAAGGATGCGAATACCATTGTGATAAGTGTGTTTATTTTGTTAACAGTTGTGTGTGAGTACAAGTGTAAGGGAGTAAAGAAACTCCCGGGGAACAAAACCCCCAGTGTATAAATGTAAAACCGTGTGTTGTATTTTGATAAAATATGTATATATGTAATATAGTGATTCATGAAAGGGTATGAAACCGACATAGAACCTAGTGAGAATTAGATTCCCTAGGTAACTTGATTAAAAGTGAATGGAAATAACTGATAGACGAAGTTCTATCCCTTGGAGATGTTATGATCATGATTAGAATGATTAAAAAGATAGAAAATTGGAAATGAGTGATTTACTTGATGCTTGAAATTGAAGTGGGAGGTGAAACTTGATTATCATGAGATCAAGGGAAGCCGAACACAAATTGGGGTAGAAGGATAGTTCAACACTGTGCTGATCACATCAGGGTTGGATGATTCTTGAAGCTCCCTGTAAGTGGTCACAAATAACCACTCTAAGAAAGATGCAAAGAGTATAAATTGGACTTGGAGTTGTGTTGCATTTTCAAAAGGATTTTCAATTGGTATTTCCAAAATAGTCGATTAATATTTTGAATAAAGGATTCTCTTATACTTAACCTAGTAAAGAATATTTTTGTAGTACTTGCTCACGAGCCGAGGACGTATGAGCCTTTGTCTTCGGACCGGTGACATGAGAAGTATATATGTTAAAAATTAAGTGATTGTTTTGATCTCCCAAAGGAACGGGGACCAGAAGGTGTCCATCGCGACCGGGTTCTGCGGGATCACAGTGTATATAAAAGGTATTTTTGGTTGATATACATGCTAAGACATGTTGCGTGGTATGTGTAATAAATATTATTTCTGACCTTGAGTCCTAATGTGGTTGAGTTACGAAAATTGTTATGTTACCTAGACCTATGAGTCTAAATGTTGTTATGTTACCCAGACCTAAGAGTCTGAGGGTTGTTATGTAAGTGTAAATGTTGTTAAGATACCCGGACCGTTGAGTCCGAGGTTATCATGTAAGCATGTTATGTTATGTTATGTATGGATGTGGATATGTTGCCCGGACCGTTAAGTCCGAGGTTGTGATGTAAATTATGTTAGTTATGGAAGTTTTATTTTGCAAGTAATTCCGTATTCTAGTCTAATGATGCATGGGAAATGTGAACTTCGAGGACGAAGTTCTTTTAAGGGGGGTAGATTGAAATACCCCAAACCTTGATATGTTGTTTAAATGTTAAACTATGATATTTAAAGGCTAAAAAGTGCCTTAGAAACATTAGTGAACAATTTAAACCATAGTAAACACAATAAGCACTAAGACACAGTTGAAGCAAAAACATGCTCTAAGCTTGGAGTGAACTTGGTTAGGACCCAAAGAGCCTACCAAGACTTTATAACATTCAATTATGACTTAATAAGGCTAATTAAGTCCTTAGGAAACTTTGGTAGACAATTAAACCAAACAAAACACAAATAAATACCTTAAAGCCAATATGGGCGAAAATGTGCTCTAAGCTTGGGATAAGTTTGGTTAAGACCTAATAAGCTTACCAAGACCTTATTTATATGTTAATGAACATATTAAATCAATTACTAAAGAAAACAAAGCTTGAAAACAAGCTAAAACACAAAATGTGCTTTAAGGAGCCTTAAAGCACATTTCTGAAAAATTGTCTTGTAAATGAGTTTTGAGTGGCTAAATGTCCATCATTACTCTTTAATCAACATGTGTACTACTTAGTATCACATTAGGAAGTCTAGATCAATGGGAAATCAAAAATTTCACAAATATGTGCCTTAGTTTGTGAATAGTGCTCAAATAGTGCTAGTTTAAGTCATAAGTCAACATAAGTTGTTTAGATGGTCAACAAATACCATATATATCTCTAATATGTAAGGGGCCACGGTTTTTAGAGTGTGAGTCATCACACTTGGCTAGAAACTAAAGAAAAGAAAAAGAAAAGTAAGTAAAAGTTACTTTTACCTTTATAACATAAATATCTTAAAACTTACCTCTCCCTCCTCTCTTTATTTCCTTCACTCACCACCGTATTCATCTCATCCTCCCTTATCAATCTCGTTTTGCTACAGCAAGTAGCCCTTCTCCATCTTTGAATGCTTGTAACTTATGACTCCATGCTCCAAAATCAATTTCAAGACTACCTGTGTCTTAGTTAGAGTGAGCTCTTCATTTCCTTCTTTTCAAATCTTCAAGGACTCAATTTTGGTGCCATGGAGATTCACCATTGAAGGAGCTTGAGCTTATATTTCCATGCCTTCTCATTCTCCTTTGTTTCAAGGTAAGGAAAATCAAAGAAAATCCAAGTTCCCATCATTATCTTTGTATAGCCGAAAATTCACCTTACAATGGTGCCTTGTCTTGCTATTTTCTTAGCTTAATTCAATCTTCAAGGGACTAGGAGGAGTCCTATCTTGCCACTTAACCAAGCTCTCTTTCAAATTCCAAAGGTAATCATCAAATTTTAGTGTTTTAAGACACTTATGTAAACCTAGGGTTTAATTATGAGTTTAAGTATTAAACTTAATGCTCATTGCCCTTATATGTGTATTGGTTAGAAGGTTGACAAGTGATAAAAGCTCCTTGCCGATTTTCAATCAAGAAAAAAAGAGAAAACAAGTGAGAAAGCTTGGAAAACAAAGAGGTAAATGACCTCTCTTAATGTGGTTTTATGTACTAGGGAATTGAGCTATATTTGCTTAATAATTAACCTAAAGAGCCAATGGGAAATGAGATAGAAAATTATCCACAAGTTGGACTAAAAAGACATGGGAGCCTTGTTGTGTGTATTTGCAGGTTGAAGGAATTTAAATGTGGGAAATTCAGTGTTTAAGGTTTATGTTTTTAAGGGCCTAAGTGCCAAGCAATTTAAGTTTGTGCACTATATTGTGATGTAGTGTTGTCTAAAGGTTTAGTTGTGTAAAGAACATCTCTTGTGAAGATGGATATCTTTGGTGGTTAAAGGATGAAAAACAATATGTTTGTGTGAAGGAATGTGTATTAAGAGATTTAGTGTTCTTGGTTGTATAATGGTGGAAAAACTATGTGTTTTGGTGCAAGGTGATACAAGAGAAGCTATGGAAAAATTTAGTTGATAAACAAAGGAAGTATAATACCTTGTGAAGGATTAAGTATGAACTTGTGGGAAAGACTTGAGGAGTTTGTGTAAAGGAAGTGATGAGGATGCAAAATTATGCTTAGGAGTGGTTATCATATTGAGAAGAAACACCTTGGTTAGTCTAAGTTGTAGGTATGCATTACCACCTAGAAATCCTAAGGAAAAATGTTGTAAGTGTTAGGAATTTTTGTAAGAAATTGAGTAACAAGTTTGGTGATGATTAAGGAAGGTTTGGTGCATGTTTTAAGGTGTTTAAACATGGAGGAAACATGTGGAAAGAGTGTGGAATAAGTGGGAAAAGATTGGGGTGAATTTGGAGTTCAAAATGAGGAGAAAAACACTTTTTAAAATGGGGTCTGCTGTGGACCGCCCCTAGGGACCGCCCCTGTGGGGAGGTCCAGCGCAGGAGAAGTAGTTTCTGTTGTGGACCGCCCCTGGGACCTCCCCAGAGGGGCGGTCCAGACCAGAGAAGAAAAAAAATGTGTTTAAGGCTTCTAATGATGGGGGATTGGATGGTGATGGTTTTAGATGATGTTTAGGCCTTGTTTGGTGATATGTAAAGGCCTTAAAATGTGTAAACAAGTGTTAGGAGGTTTGGCGAGTAAATGAGTGAGTGTTTAAGGACTTTAGAAGTAAGCTTGTACATGCATTTGGAGGATGTTATGTGAAGGTTTAAGTGTGCTAAATGATGTTAAAGCATACTAGGATATGTAAGGTGAAGTTTGGAGTCAAATGAGCATTTTTAAACAAGGGTCTGGAGCAGACCGACCTTGGGGACCGGACTTGCAAGGTCGGTCGGGCTTGAATTTTGTATACGGAATATGTCTCTGGAATAGACCGACCTTGTGGACCGGACTTGCAAGGTCGGTCGGGGTAGAATTTTTAAACGGTAAAAGTGTCTGGAATGGACCGACCTTGGGACCGGACTTGGCAAGGTCGGTCGAGGTGTAAATTTTCAAACCTGGATGTCACTGGAATGGACCGACCTTGGGTAAGGTCGGTCGGTAAGGTCGGTCGACCTAAAACTTGTAAAAAAAAAACAAACAAAGTGTGGCCTAGGTAGTTAACCCTAGGGGGGTATAATGAAGGTAATCAAGGGTAAGTTTAAGCATAAAACATGTCATATAATCATGAAAAATGCTTAGTAAACCGGAAGCTAAATAAGGTAATTAACCGACGTTATTAATCATGTTTAGGAACTACGTTTGGCGGGACTCGAACGCAGCAGGGACCAAGGTATGGTTTTCTTGCAACCTGTGTCCTACCGGATTACACCAGCTTGTATGCCAATGTGTTTTTCTGAATGTTTGCCACGTTATAAGATAAAAACATGTAATGAGTTTATAGTAATTCATATATGTGGCGTGTCTAGTTCCGATACCATTTAACCTCGAAAGTGTTAAACCTTAGCTAACTGAGTCTAGGATCACATGAGAGATCGGTATTCGGATTTAACGACCCGAACCATGGGACGTTCTAACCACGGCTATGCGTGAGTTAATCGTGTGATGTTTGTGTGTGAATGTACGAACCTCCCTTGTGTGTTTAACCCAGTTGTAATACTGTATGGTGTATGGATGTGATAGGTTCCACAATTGAGCCCTTAACTAGGTTTATATATATATATATATATATATATTATGGGGGGTGAGGAATCCGGATGATCCGGTCGCACGTTGTTTGGGAGTGGGTATCCGTTTTAGCCTTACCCTCCTCTCTGTTATGGTTGTTTCCCTCACGGGTTACGATCTCCCATTATCTTACTCCAAAGCTTAGCTATTCTGACTTATGATCGGTTTAGGGAGAACATGTGTTTGTGTGGTGTGTTCGGGTCACTAAATCCGATCCATCTTTAAGTTAAGTTACTCGTCCGACTATTAGGACGGTAACGAGTGTTGTGTAATGAGCTTATCATGAGTTGGCGACATTCTCTAGGCTCTACAGTGAACTAATTATGTTTGGGGTCGGTTCCTTAAGAGAACCGTACCCGTTGTGTTATGTGTTATTGTTGTGCCGTAATTCTTATAGCGGTGTGATGTTATATGTTGTTAAAATGTGGAGTATGTGGATCATAGATATGAATCCCATTTATGATAAGAGACGTTTATGGATAACCCGATTATTGGGTAAGTGTCGTCTATTAAGGATGTAGCTCCACTAGAGGAGAACCCTCTAGGGTTAATGAACACAATGAGTGACTTATCAAGTATGGATGTGTTATCTGTTTGTTGAGCCCATTGTGGTGCAATGTGATGTGTTGTGTGTTGATAGTTTACATGCATGATTCAAATATAATCAACCGCATGCTAAGACGACAATTAGTTGTGCGTGGCCCGGTAGCATGCGGGCTGCGGGATTACCATACCAGCAAAGGTGCTGAGCCCCTGGGGGCCACCCTTTCTCTTCTTTTTCCTATATCAGGTACAAGGAGCTGGAAGCCGTTCGAGAGTAGGACGGGGTAGTCGTTTGTACATGGATAGTCATTTAAGTTGTATGTGTACAGTAGGTGTAGTAAGACCGAAATTGTTATCGGCATTAGTTTGTAAATACTCGGTACAGTTGGAAGGTATGTGTATGTTTTTGTTGTTAATGGAAAGGGATAGTAATGTGTAGTCGCTCGGGGATCTAGTCCATCAGATTGATACAATGTATATGTAATAGCCTTGTTAGCCACGTGGGTGGTTAACGACGTGTAACACCAATGAGTTAAGTAATGTGATGAAGTATGTTTTCCGCTGTAGTTTGTTGTTCAGTGTGTTGTTGTTGGATGGGGTGTTACACTGCCGATCTGGTCCATTTCACTTGCCTTCCTCACGCCATTCTCCTCCCCTTCCAGACTTGGTAAGTTTCCATTGGTAAGTGCTCTCAATTCTTAAGTTAATCTAGTTACATTTTCATGCCATTTTCAAGCTACTTTCGGTTCCTAGAACCAAGGAAGTTCTTCTAATTCATTCCATTGATCTAGATCAACATCAATCATCATTCAAGCTAGGAATTTCATGGCTAATCAAAAGAAACACCTAAGAAAGGTTCTTGAAGGCTTAAGGTAAGAAAAATTCCTTAAAACTTCATTTTCTCCCAAGGCATGTTCATGGCCGAGATTTCCTTGTTTCTTCCCTTCATTAACCTCAACTTCTTCATGGTTTGACAAGGTGTTCATCAAACCTCAATCTAGGCGTGAGCTTATGCCATTTTTCCTAAGGTAAATCTTTGATTTTAAGGTTTACAAGAGCTATTTCTAAGTTATAAGCTTAGATCGCTTCAAGAGCTAATTCATTCCTCTTCTCCTTGTCAAGGCCGAAATTATAAGTGTTCTTGAACTCCACTTTGAAACATCAAGGTAAATCCTAATCTTTATTACAAATCTTATATATAATACCTTAGTAAATTTCTTAAGGTTTAGTTAGAAATTCAAGGTTTAACATAAGGTATCCTTGTTCTAATATTCAAGGCACCTACAAGGAGTGAAGATCAAGGTTGTGTGGCCAAAGATCCAAGGAGAAACCAAGAGAAAAATCATTTACTAAGAGGGTAAGTAATTTATCTAAGTATATATATATGTAGATCTATGGTTTAAACTATGTTTTATAACATTAAACCATTAATTACCCTTTTATAAAATTAAAGCCAAAATCAATAAGGTTTTAAATATGTGTTTTTATTAATTAAAGATGGAATTAAGGTTTAAGAATTGATTTAAGGAATTTTAAGTTAATTATTTGGTTATAAAAATCATTGCCGAAAATATTAACTTCAATTTGGTATATTATAGCTTAATACTATATATTAAGATGTTACAAAATATTTGGATAAGTTAATTAGGTATTTTAATACCTAAGATATTAAGTTTATAAGTTTAAAGGTAAAATATGTAATTTACCAAAACTTGGTGGCTAGATTTAATTGTGGCCGAAAATTATATATTAAATTTGGTGAACTTTGATATAATATAGTGTATAAACTCATATTACGAATTTTGGGTAACTTAGAAATAATTACTAGTGTTTAAATGACTAGTTTAATAAGTTATGTGGTAAAATTGTGAATTTTGGAAAGTTTGAGGTACAAATGGTAATCCGATAATTATATGTATCCATGGCATAATTATGATATATTATAATGTAAGAATTAATATTATGAATTTTGGTTAAATTAAACAAGAGCTTAAGGGTTAAAATGACAATTTATAAAGTTTTGTGGCTACTTTGTAATTTCTGGAAAATTGGTGCTTAGCCGAATTAATTATGAAATTCTGGGTATATAAGTGTATTAGGAATTAAATAAGTGTTAGTCAAAGTGTTGACCAAAAATTTGGGTTAGAAATGAATTATAATGTAAAAAATACTCCCTCCTATTCTAATTATAAGTCATTCTAGACTTTTTCACATTTTTTAAGAAAGAATTTAAAAAGACTAGTATACCCTTACTTTTTGTATTGGAAGAATAAAAAAGTAAGTATACTTTATTGGTAAGATAAAAAGTAGAGTGCAATAATAATAATAATTAAAAAAGTATAAAGGGTAAAAGTAGAAAGATAGATACAAAAGGTCTAAAACGACTTATAATTTGAACATATTTCTAAAACCTAAAACGACTTATATTTAGAATAGGAGGGAGTAAAGTTTATAAAAGTTTTGGGGTGAAAATATAATTTATGGAAGTTATATGCGGAAGCCAAAATTATTTGGGGTTGAATTGTAATTTAAGAAAATATATGTGTACATTTCGGCAATTGAAAGAATTTAATATTAAAACTATAGGTTATAAGTCATTATGAAAATGTTATATGGTTTTTGGGGTTAAATTGTAATTATAGGAAATATTTGTTAGGGCCAAAAATTTGTGGGGCCAATATGTAATTTTCGAGTTATAGTGTCAATTGGTAATTAACAAAATATTAGTGGCTAATTTGTAATTTAATTAAATAAGGAATTAAAACTATGTAATATAATGTAATTAAACTTAAAATGTAAAGTTTATGAATTATTGGGATTGTTTTGTAAATAACTGAAAATATAGGGGTAAGTACTTGAGTTTAAATAATTATAAGTCCTATGTGGATATTTGGAGTTGTTAGAAAAAGAATTTTGGAAAAAGGAATTATAGAATTAAAATTATGGGTTATATAGTTATAAGGAATCTAATTGTAACTATTTAATATTACTTGTGGTTAGTTTGTAATTAATAAGAGTTATGGAAATAATATGTTCATGCGTGACGTGTAAATATAATGTGGGAATTCATGAAGCTGTTATGTCATTAGACAATTATAAACATGTAACGTAAATAATACATGAATATATATACATTAAAAGGATTTAAAAATAAATCAAAGGAAATAACATAAAAGTTATACATAAAATCATAAGTTAATTAAAAGAAATTACCACACAATATAAGTATTATAAATTAAGACTACACGATTTAAAAGCATATAAATACCTTACATGAATAAGGTTAAGAGGTTAAAGGAACTATCTAAGCGTAAAGAAATAAACCTCACATGAAATAACGAATACGAAATCGTTTCATGATCCGATAAAATTATTATACGAGAGTAACATAAATTAACACTCTCAGTTAATCATGTTCTAGTGCTATACTTGACCAGACATTGACCGGGAAATAGTCAAGTACAACCTACGGTGAACGGTATGAGATTCTTGCAACCTGCTTGCTACCGGATGACACCGGCTTGTGTGTTATCTGTTGTGTGAATCAACGACCAAGATAATTACATGTAAAATGTTGTATTACTCTTGTCCACTGTTGTGTTATTTATGTGCGTGAACGATACTAACTGTAACGTGTATGTTCCACGCATACAACACTACATTACCAGTGGATTAAATACCTACGTATTATTATACCGAGAACTTGTACTCAAGTTTCTCACTAACTTCCCTTTATAACAAACGTCGTTATCCTAAACGTGATAACTGACAATACACATTGTGTTCTTGTTTAACGTCCTTGTGTGACACCTAACAAATTCTATGCTACGAGAAGCGAGGAGCCCAGATGTATCTGGCCATGCATGCAAACTACAGGAGCTGTACCTGTCTGAGGTCGACTCCTATTCAAATATACGTCGCGACGAAAGTTTTGGGTGCACTCTGTGTCCACTCACCGGGTTAGTACTGGAACATTCTTGAAGTTGGGAGGAAGGCTACGTTTCTCCCGAGGGTACGATACCCACATCTTTTAAGTACAGGAGTTGACTGCGTTCTCTCCTGAGGGATTATTACCTACCTACTTATACGAGAGTCCCATCTCGTCTAAGGGTTTATCATACCCGACCAAATTTACTCTATGAAGATAGAGATTAACGGGGTTACTATACCTCCTCTGTAATAACGTACTCTTACACACACGTCAATCCCATTGCGAGGATCTGACTACTATCAATCAATTACAGAACATCTAACTAGACCGTCTGAAGTCTTGTTCTGTGTGACATTATTGTCCTTGTGTGGATACTTGTGATTATTGTATGTTGCGTGTTTACAGCTTTACTTAATAATGAACCGCATGTATTCGACAAAGTAGCTTGTGTGGCCCAGTAGCTTGTGGGCTGCACGTTTTTCATATCAGCATAGTTGTTTGTTGAGCCCTTCGGGGCACCCCCATTTTTCAGGTACCTGAAGTTGAAGAGATTACCCGACCGAGCGTAGGTGGGGTTGATTATGCTGTGGGAGTTATTTCCAGATTATTTGTCTTATGAGTTTTTACTTAGTTATTGTACCTTTAAGTTTGGAACCTTATATATCGGGATTGTATTCGTACTCAGATTGTATCATTTGTAAGTTGTATTTGGAGTTAGCCTTGTTAGTTACATGGGTGACTAACGGCATTGTAGTACAGCCCGTTTATTGTAATTTATTCCGCTGTATTTCAAGTTTATTTGAGAGCGATCATTGTACAGGTTGTTGGTTTTCGGGTTGGGGTATTACAGATAATATTTAAAAAAAAACTATTTTTACATGTGTATAATAATACACTAAAATCATAATATGATTCATTACTTTTTATATTATGATTGATTAAAATTGATGTTATTATTCATTAACTATTAAGTGATGAATTAGATTATAAATTTTCAAATCAATAAAAAATCATTATTATTTGTAATGTATTATTATTGTCGTGTGGTTTGAGATTTTTATGCGTTATTCGGATGGGGAGAACCGGATATAGTGATATCACCCACCTAGCATTTCCAATCCCTACTCGTGTAATTGACAAAGACGATTAAATTGTACTGCCCTGAAAGGCTGCAACGAGCTTTGGGTACTAATTCACGTGTCCCAAAACAATTGTTGAATATAATGAAGTTGGACCCTTTATGTAATAAACACCGTATGGCTTTGGGTCTAGCCTAGCAGGACAACCCAGCATTCAAAGTCTTAGGCCGAGTGCTAGGGAACATAATCATGGTTAAGCTCATGGTGACACTCCTCACATACGCCACATGCTAACTACCTTAGCGGAGGGTTCCAACATCGTAGAGGTGATCATTTGGGAGGGTGTGTCGGGTTTGGGTCGGGTCAGAGGAAAATTTTAGGCTTGTTAGGCCTATTTTTAAAAACCAAATCTAATTTTTTACATGTTCGGGTCGGGCCGGGCTAGACCTGATTTTTTTCCGACTTTACCGAAGTCTGGTCCGCCCAGCCCGGTTTTTTAATTTTTTAATATAAATTAATTTAAATTAATATATTTTAATATAGATTTATATATTATATAACTTATTGAAATTTATATATTATATATAATTTTTGTATATATTATATAAAAATTAATTATGTATATATTACATTTTAAAAATATAATAATAAATAATATAAAATCGGGTCTGGCCAGGTTTACCCACGGGTTCAAAAAATGTGTCGCGGTCCGGTCCGGTTCTTTATTCAGGCTTAATTTTATGTCCAGGTTCATCCAGAAGTCCTATCAGGTTTGGGTTCGTCAGGTTTTTTTACAGGCTGGGTCGGACCGGACTGCCAGACCGGACACATCATGATATCATGATTCGCTCTACAATTTCGTTAACTTGACATAACTGTATTTACTCTTAGTAACACTCTACCACAGTTACAATTCTAATTCTAGGTGGGTTCTAATAGTGTTTTCCGATATGTCTTATACATAAGCAAGGTTCCCAGCCAATACATGAAGCACATATATGACTGGTTACAGTTTGTTAAATTATCAACACTGTCATCCGTCATGTCTTATCTTCTTTGATATCTTTAGTAGCTTCTATGCGTTCGATACCAAAGCCAAAACGCAGCTAATGCTGCGAATAATTTAAGGTCACTGACATGTGTATAGTCTTGTTGTATGTACTAATCGCAGTAAACGAACGGAGCCGAAATCAATAAGGCCCCGTTCAGTATCAAGGTTAATCTTGAAACATAGATTAAAAGGAGATGAATATCTCACTTTTTTCATCTGCAGCTGGAGCTGAACGAGGCATTAATGTCGGACGACGGGCTGCTGTGTAGACGCGGGTAACCCTGCATTTGAAGGAACATTCATCTGGGGGAGCTTATCCAGCTGGAGAAAAGACATTGCTGCCCCTGGACTCTCATCTCCATTTCTGTTTGCAGAAGCTCCTACGCTCACCGTCGTAAGTTCATGCTTTTCTACTACAGCTGCTGCTTCTTCAACTTCCCGACTCTGTGGAAACAGAAAAAAGAGGAGCTGATGAGAACTAGCCTAGCAGCACGAAGAAGATTGGAGGAAAAAAGTTGGGAAATGAGTGAAGTTTTTCGAGCATGTTTTGGGACAACATATGTACTGGGAATCGGCACATAAAACAGTGATTTTGAAGGGTGGTGCAGTCTTTTCATATATCACTTATGTTATACCCATAATATTAAAAACGAACGGCTCAAAACCTGGAAGATTTGGGCCAGCCATGTTCTCTACCCAGATTAATCTGCACAGAAAAAAACAAACTGAAAACGAATGGGGCCTAAAAGCTCGTACTCCCTCCGTCCTGAATTGACCGTCCTGTTTACTATTTAGACATGTTGTTTGACTTCAATTTTTAACATATAAGATAAATTAATTTTGAAAATTTAAGTTTTGCATATGATGTAAATTTAGGACAGATCCTAGCTATGGCAAGAGAGGGAAGTCGAGAAGAAGAAACGTCGGGAGCGAAATTTGAAAGAACGAAGAAGTCGAAGTTTATTCATTCTGGAAAGTATTATGCGCTCTACAGAAGAAGTTTTTAGAAGAGGACTGTATATATACACAAATATGTAAAAGTATAAGACTAGCTAAAACGACGTAGTATAAAAGAAAACTAGAAGAACTAAATATACCTAACACCCCCCCGCAAGACAAGAATGGTGATAACCATGCTTGGCTTGAAAAAAACGGACAACAATTTATGAACTAGATATGCCCATCGACATATACTGAGATTTGTACTGCTTCCCTGATAAACTTTTAGTCAGCATATCTGCCAATTGAAAGGAACTGGGAATGTGAGAAATGGTGATGAGACCCTTCTGTAACTGATCCCTCACATAGTGACAATCAATTTCGATGTGCTTCGTTCTTTCATGAAGAACTGGGTTCCTAGCAATAAAAACAGCTGCACGGTTATCACACTTGACAGGGATCGGTATATTATCTGTGACGCCTAGCTCATGAAGAAGATGGCTCAACCAGGCCAATTCAGCAGTAACCTTTCTCAAAGCTCTGTATTCGGCTTCACCAGATGATAAGGAGACACATGCCTGCTTTTTGGATTTCCACGAGATCGGAGAACCATCAAGGAGGATGTAAAAACCACTTACGGAACGCCTAGATATGGGACATGATGCCCAGTCTGAATCGCAATAGGCAACAAGTTGCTGAGACGCAGTATTATTGAGTAGAATGCCGGTATCAATGGTGCCCTTGACGTATCGCAGGACATGTAGAGCAGCATTGAAATGATTTACGCATGGAGCATTGAGGAATTGACTCAATAACTGCACGCTGAAACATATATCAGGTCTGGTGTGGGTTAGGTAATTCAATTTTCCAATAAGCCTTCTGTATTGCTCAACGTTTTCATAAGGTGGACTGTCTTGAGGCAGCAGCTTAATACCAGATTCCAAGGGACTAGTAACAGGCTTACTATGATCAATATGGAACTCTGAAATAAGCTGTTTGGAATACTTCCTTTGAGTCATAACCATGCCGTTAGGAGTGCTTAAAAACTCCATGCCTAAGAAGTAACAGAGACCACCAAGATCTTTGATCTTAAATTCTGCATGTAGGCTAGATTTTAAACAGTGAATTTCATCAAGATTATTACCACAAATCAATAAATCATCAACATATACTCCCACGTGAATCACTGATTCGTTGGTGTGTTTTGAAAAAAGAGAATAGTCGTTGTAGGAAGTCACAAAACCTTTCTTGCGATGAAAATTAGCCAACTTGGCATACCATTGCCTGGAGGCTTGCTTTAGGCCATAAAGGGAGCGTTTGAGATGACAAACCTTGTTACCACCTTCCACTTGTAAACCATCCGGCAATTTCATGTAAATGTCTTCATGCAAATCCCCGTGGAGAAACGCATTATTAACATCTAACTGATGAATTTGCCACCCCTTTTTAATCGCAACAGCAATCAAAGAACGAATAGTAGTCATCTTTACGACTGGTGAAAAAGTCTCAGAGTAATCTACACCGTACTTTTGTGTGAATCCCCTCACTACAAGTCTTGCTTTATAATGCTCCAAACTGCCGTCAGCCTTGAGTTTGGCCTTGTACACCCATTTGCAGCTAATCGCCCTTTTTCCTTTGGGCAGAGGCACAATATCCCAAGTATTGTTGCGCTGTAGGGCCTCAAGTTCCAGTTGCATAGCAGATCTCCATTCCGGATGGAGATTGGCTTCTCTGAAGGATTCCGGTTCAGGTAATATAACCTGTTTGTGCTTATCTGTGGTGACAGTGAAGCCATATGACGGTGAGATGTCATGGTTGCTATTAACAGCAGGAATATCTGTCAACGAGAAGAGAGCCAAAGTGTTGGTGACTTGCTGTTCATGACCCTTCAATCTATCAGTCAAAATTGCTGTGAACGCCTCTCCGTCAGGTGACTGAACAGAAGTTTGTCCTACAAAATAATCACTTAAATAGTGTGGCCTTGTGTGATGCCTCGAAGACCGTCGAAGGATCATCTCTGATTCTGGAACAGTCGCATCAGTAGAGACATTGTTCTCTGGTTGCTCAACTTCTTCAGGGGTTTGAGAGGCAGCGTTTTCTGCTGCATCTTGCTGGATAGGAGATGTTGAAGTTTCTTCCTGGTCCTGTTCAAAAGGGGAGGAGGAGATAGTGTTGTCATGATTTGGAAACAAAGTTTGCCTTGGAGGATCTTCATTAATGTCATACATTGTAGCTGAGGAACTAGGAAATAGACCATTATCTTGGGATATCGATTGTTTTTCTTGGAAAGGAAAAATAGTTTCATAGAATTTAACATCACGGCTATGAATAATAACTCTATCTGAACATCTTAGCAGCTTGTGACCCTTGCTAATCATACTTGGCCCTAGGTAGATACACTTAGCAGCTCCCTCTTCAAATTTTTGTTTATGTGCCTTGACAACTGCTGCGTAGGCTAGGCATCCAAAGGTTCTCAGAGAATCAAACTTTGGTATTTGATTATATAAGATTTGATATGGTGTCTTACCAGATAATACAGAAGATGGGAGCCTGTTAATGATATAAGTTGCAAAGAGTATTGTCTCACCCCAATATTCTATAGGTATAGCACTTTGGAAAAATAAAGCGTGCGCAGTCTCAAGAATGTATCGGTGTTTTCTCTCTACGATGCCGTTTTGTTGAGGGGTGTGGGGGCAGGTTCTTTGATGAATAATACCTTGTGATTGAAGAAAACGTATACCTTCAGCTGAAGCCCCTAGCTCATAGGCATTATCTGATCGAAGGATCTTAATTTTCTTTGAAAACTGTCGATCTATCATGACTATGAAATTCTTTATATGAGAAAAGGCATCAGATTTCTTTCGTAGCAATTTCACCCATAGGCATCTGCTCTTATCATCTACTAAACTGAGAAGTAGTTAATCCTCATGTGTAGTATTAGAACAAGGACCCCAAACGTCCACATGGACAATGTCAAAACAATTATCACTAAGACTTTGAGAATTAGGGAAAGGCAATCTATGTCCCTTTGCCCTATTACAAGCATGACAAACAAAAACAGAAGAAACATCATGCTGATTGACTATCCCTAGGTAAACCAGTTTCTGAGGTGGAACATGTCCTAACCGACAATGCCAGTACATGACTTTATTTTATGTCGAAATATTGCAGATCAAGCTGTTCTGTTGTTGCTGGTTTTCCAACATCAATCTCTGTCTTGTTTCAAAGAACCTTCCAAGACCTTCAGTATCCAACCAGTATAGACCCTTATTGACCTTCCCAATTACACTTTCAGTCCTCAATATCGGGTCCTGTAAAACACAATAATTTTCTTCAAACAGAATTCTACAACCTGTTTGTTTGGCAAATCTGTGGACAGAGAGCAAATTATACTTGAAGCTAGGAATGAAGAGAACATCTTGGAGAATAAAAGTGCTCCCTAAATGAACCTTGCCTAGTGTCTGTATGTATTGAGATCTCCCATCAGGCATAGTAACAACATGAGCATTCTGCAGATTAATAACCTCACGGAAAATTTCCCTTTTTCCACTTAGGTGTTCAGAAGCTCCCGTATCAATAATCCATCTATTAAGATTTCTATCTGTCTCATTATTTTCGCTACAATCAGCACTAAGACAGTACGAAATTCGCTCAATAACAGATGTGTTACCTGCAAAATTGCAGCTCGTGCTTCTGTCTTTGCTGGTCATCTTCTGTAAACAGTCAATGAGAAGGCTCATTTGATCTTGATTTATACTGTACTGCTTATCCTGGCCACTGTCCCGATCACTGTCATTCACTACTGCACCGACAACCTTCTTGTTCTTGCCATATTTCCAGACTGCTGGATAACCGTGTTTAGCATAACAGCTATCTTCGGTATGGCCATGTTTTTCACAATGCTTGCAGAACTTCTTGCCAGGATATCCATGCTTGGAGAAACAGATCTCTTCAGTATGACCTGGTTTTCCACAGTGATTACAAACACCCCTCCCTTTGTTTCCTTTCTTATCGTTAGTTTGCCACTTAATATAATGCTGCGGTCTATGAGTACTATCAACAGCATTAGCAAAACTTTCTGAACTGTCATCAATTTTCTTACGTTTTCCAGTCTCCCTTTGCCTTTCTTCAGAAAGAATTAAAGAATAGGCAGAATCCAAATCAGGCAAAGGTTTCATCATTAGAATATTCCCTCGAATGTTCAAGTATTGGCTTCCCAAGCCCATGAGGAAACCTAAAACCTTGTCTTCTTCCAGCATTTTATCAAGTTTTTCTGCCCGACCACATTTGTAGCAATTGCAAGTACTAATATTCACAACGGAAGTCAATTCATCCCAGATACGTTTGAATTTATTGAAGTAGATATTCACTGGATCATTACCTTGCTCTAGACAACATAGATCCCTCTTTAGGTTGAAGCGGCACGTGCCGTCGATGTGATCGTAACGCTTTAGAAGGCCATTCCAAATTTCTCTGGCGGTTGTGTGAAAAATGAACGTCTCGCATATGTCCGCTTCCAAAGCATTTAAGATCCATCCATGACTAGTCCATTGCACTTGTCCCAAGCAGCAGCTCTGGCGGCGTCGTCTACCGGTTTTTTGATTGAGCCATCGATCATGCCAATTTTACTCTTCGACGAGAGGGAAATCAGAACGGTGCGTTTCCATGTCTGGAACCCGCTTCCGTTAAATTTGGGGCGATGATCATGCCTGGGTGCTCCGCGCTGTGCGTATACAACGGATTTGACGGTTCGACGGTTGAATCTTTGTGCTTTGTGAGCGTCTCGAGGAATTTCTCGATACCGGACGTGGCTCCCTCCGCCATCGTGAAAGAAGAACCGAAAGAAGAAGAAACAAGAATGGAAAAACTGGAAGAACAATCGATCTAATGGGATCGATGCTCTGATACCATGTAAATTTAGGACAGATCCTAGCTATGGAAAGAGAGGGAAGTCGAGAAGAAGAAACGTCGGGAGCGAAATTTGAAAGAACGAAGAAGTCGAAGTTTATTCATTCTGGAAAGTATTATGCGCTCTACAGAAGAAGTTTTTAGAAGAGGACTGTATATATACACAAATATGTAAAAGTATAAGACTAGCTAAAACGACGTAGTATAAAAGAAAACTAGAAGAACTAAATATACCTAACATATGATTCCTTACATGATAAACTATATGTTACAAAATTTAGTTTCATAAATTTATTTTATCTTATATGTTTAATATTATAGTGGAAAAACGTGTCATAAAACAAACATGACAGTCAATTCAGGACGGAGGGAGTAGTAAAGAGATGTACCTGAAAATTTGAAGTAAGTCGGCGAATCATTACTTTGCTTTCAGACCATGTAAAGTTCACAGTGACAGTCATCCATAGAGTTACAATTCACGAGATAGAAGGTGTGCAAGTAGAAAAGGAGTTTTATCCATACAAACAACCTAATTTTACTGAGACATCACTCATAGTTATTTGTCGCCACATAGTTATCTCCCGCCATATATACGACAAATTGTACTCCCTCAACCTATTGTTCACTATTTCAATATTTAACATACTACCTCCCTCTCACTTTCAGCTTCTTGTTTGTTTTTTGTCACATTTTTCCACTTCAATTTTAAACATATAAGATAAAATAATTTTATAACACAATTTTCTACAACATATAGTTTTTCATATAAGGATATTATTGCAAAACTTAAATTTGTAAAATTATATCATCTTATGGGTTAAATATTGAAGTCAAACGACATGTTCAAATAATAAACCAGAAGGTCAATACGGGACGGAGGGAGTATATAATAAAATAATTTTAAAAATTAAAATTTCTTAAATAATTATTAATTACAAAATTTAGTTTTATGAAATTATTTTATCATACATGTTCAACATTGAAATAAAAAAACATATCATAAAACAAATCTAGTTAATACTATTATAATTTGATAAATTAGTATATATGTTTAGGACACATAATTTATACTTAGTTTAAATGTATCAAAAATACAATTATTGTGTACTTTTTTATGATAATTTTATGTATAAAAGAATATATGTAACATGCATGCATCTATAATTACATCTAAGTGTAACCAAGAAATTGGGTTACCGAAGTTGGAACAATAGAACTTATCCACTAGTCCTTAAAAAAAGTGTATTGTTTTTTTCGTAAAAAAAAAAAAAATGCGTATGCAATCTAGATTTTTTGGAGTATGTTGTTGTCAGTTGTAGTTGAACTGTAGTTGCACTTATATGCACATGTAACAGGTATATATAATTACGAACGCAATTGCATATTCAAAATTTTTTTTTTCCCTAAATACATAAATACTTTCTGTTTTTTAACAAACTCATAATAGTAGTAGTTTTTTAACTCACAAATCTGTTATTCTATTTCTACTCACACCATTATTCTATGTACTAGTCCCTCTTATGTCTATTAATTGACCATCTTGTTTGTTATCGCATATTTTTTTATTTTAATATTAAATATATTCCCTTTGTCTTTATTTGATTTTCTTATTCATTATTTGAAGATAAATATAATTTCATACGTTTAACTTTTACAATAGAATCCTTATATAAAAAACTATATGTTGTAGAATTTTTTCTATAAAATTATAATATTAAAGTGGAAAAACATACCAAAAAGATTAAAATGAGACAAAGATATAGTATAGTTTGAAATCATTTTTAAAATTTAAATATTTAAAATAGTTATATTTTAGTATAAGTTAAATATTAAATTTAAATTTATCTAAATAATAAACAAAACTGGAATGAATGAGAATAAAGCAATACTAATAACTTGGGTGGATTTATGAATTAAGAAAGAGATGCAAAGAATTTTGAGGGAGTTCAATTTTCCGCAGGATCGATGAAACTCTATAAATAGAAAGTTCTCACAATTTGGCAGAGGGGAAGTAACGAGAGAGAGAGAGGGGTCGGATATTCTTCTAGAAAAGACAATAGAAAAAACGTCCTCCCAAAGGTGTAGGGTCCCTTTCTTTTCTTTCCTTCTTCTGAATCTCTGATCCATTAAAGACGAAAGAAATTACAAATTGATAACAATTGCAGTTCCTCCTCTCCTTCCTGTCTTTCCTTCCAATGGCGAAGAATCTCTCCCTTTCCCATCTTAACAGTACTACTCATCCTACATCTGCACTTCCATCTGTTAAACGGAAATCTGATCAGTTCCTTCACCACTCGATATCACCGTTATCTATCACCACCACCACCACCAAACGTGGACGCCATGGTAAGTGTGAGATTGATCGATCGATCAATCGATTCACGTACGTGATAATGATATCAATCTTCTTTTCATTTTCATTTGTCTCTGTCTACTCTGATTTGTTGGTTGATTATTCTAGAGTTATTAATTTGTGATTGGGCTGTTCTTGCTGTGTATCGTCTGCGTTGATCTCTGATCTTTTTAGGTAAAACTTTTGATTGTTCTTTTTACAGAAACGGCTACGGAAACCATTCCCATCCCTAACAACACACACGATCAGATCAGAATCATAGGAGAAGAAGTAAAAGAAGAAGAGTATTTCTACAAGAGCAGTAGCTTGGAGAAAATAGTGGAACGATTTGAAGAAATAACGAAGGATCCATTGAGAGTTCAGAGAGAAGTTTTGAAAAAAATCCTTGAACAGAATAGCGATGCAGAGTATTTGAGAAATATGGGCCTTAATGGAAGAACTGATCCCGATAGTTTCAAGGATTGTGTTCCCTTAGCTACTTACTCGGATCTCAAACCTTATGTCGATAGAATCTTCTCCGGCGAGAAGTCCGGTGTTCTCACCACCAAACCCATCACCGCTATGTCATTAAGGTACTACTAGTACTACTGCTACTATTACTATAGTTGAAATTTAATTCGCATCTGCTGGAGATTATTACTCCCTCCGTCCAAGTTGACGGTGGTTTGACTTCAATATTTAACCTGTAAAATAATATACTCCCTCCGTCTCACCTTGACCGTCCTGTTTACTATTTGGATATGTCGTTTGACTTCAATTTTTAACATATAAGAAAAATTAATTTTGAAAATTTAAATTTTGCATATGATTCCTTAATAAACTATATAATACAAAATTCAGTTTTATAAAATTATTTTACCTTATATGTTTAATATTGAGATGAAAAAACGTGCCAAAAAGCAAACAGGACACTTATGACGGGACGGAGGTAGTATTTTTATAAATTTATGTTTTACAATAGAATCCTTATTTGAAAAACTATATATTATATAACTTAATTTTTAAAAATTATTTTATCTTATATGTTTAATATTGAAGTGGAAAAACGTGTTAAAAAGTAAACAGGATACTTATGACAGGACGGAGGTAGTAATTTGTTTTCTTTGTTTGATCACTATCCTAATCAATGAATCAATCCCATGACATATGACAATAATAATACCCAATATTTTAACTAGTGCTTACCGTTTTCTGGATTTCTTCTATCTATTCTTTCCCTTTCTCTGTCGGATTTTGTTAAATTTTTTGTTTATTGAGTAGTCGACCGGCGAAATAATAAAGACGGACGGATGTTGATTTTAATTGACAGTTCAGGTACGAGTGAAGGGAAACCAAAGAGAGTACCATTTACAGAGGAGATGATTGATGCTTATGTGGAGTCAATGATGACTTCGTACGCCTACAGAAACAGGTCAGTTTTACTTGTACTACTACTAGTTTCACGCTTTGAAATTTCTGCTCAAAACACTGGGCATTTATTCAGTCAAACCCGGTTAGGTGTATAACTTAACTTCCAGTTTGTTTTAAGTTCTAATTTCACGTCCTATTAAGTCTTTTACAATCAATTAGTCATAATCATCATGTGAGTGCATCCACGTGTTCATGTAAAACCGGAACCGTCAAACCGGACCGAAACCGGTGAAACCGAAATCGGAAATCTGGTTAACCGAAGTCGTTTGCCGGTTCGGTTAACCGAACTGTTTAGTTTCCCGGTTCCGGTTACGGTTATTGATTTTGACAAATCCGGTTAACTGAAAAAACCGTTTAAGCATCTAATTTATTATATTTTTTAATTTTTTGAGTATAAGTATAAAACTATATGGGTAATTATTAGATTTACCAAAAATAAATATACAATTATAAAGTTAATGGTTAGAATTATACCAAAACTAATAAAATCTTATCAAAATCGGCGGTTAACTGGTTTAATATCGCACCAAAACCGGAAAAACCACACATTGTTTACTAATTATAAGAAAAAACACATAAATCTATATCATTTCGGTTAACCGTTAAACCGGTAAAACCGCACCGAAACCGACGGTTAACCGGTCCCGGTTAACCGCTTCTAAATGAACCGATTACAGTTATTAAATTTAATTAACCGATAATCCGGTTAACCGAAAAACCAGTTAACCGGTTATGAACACCCCTACATCATCACCCGGTGGAGTTGTCATTAACTACTAGTAACACCTAGAAACCAGAAGTGAGCAATTTCTTCTTTTTCTTTTTTTTTTCCGTGCCCATCCTCCTCCACTTTCGTTCTTTTAATATGATCTCAACGAGATACACGCCCGCTATATTTTAAAATGACTTCCAAAGTAGCGAGCTAGCTGGTCTCCTCCTCATCCTCCACTAGTATATAAGCTTACTCCCCTGTTCTTTTCGGCTTAAGTTACAAAAAAGTAAAGTGAAAAAATATGTATTTCTAAAAAAATTAATATGAAAATTTCAAAAAAAAAAAAGAGACATTTGGAAATCTATTACTCTCTTTCCTGTTTACTATTTGGATATGTGGTTTGACTTAAATTTTTAACATATAAGATAAAATAATTTTTAAAATTTAAGTTTTGCATATAATTCCTTACATGTTAAACTATACATTACAAAATTTAGTTTTATGAAATTATTTTATCTTATACAATAGAAAAATGTAATAGTTTATGTGGACTAGACCAAACTGTTTCATATTTACCTACTTGGCTGTCCCATCATCAAAAGACACTTCCTCTTTTCCTCCTCCCACAACCAATCCTGTTATGATTAGTTTGGATTCAATTCAGTGAATTAACTACCTCCTGACATCACAGTCAAAGATAATGTAATTAATGGTAACCCTCTCACGTTCTCAACTCAAGCTGTGCGTTTCACACATGCTCTCCACCAACAATTAAAGATGGGAGAATTTTCTAATCATAAACCTAACTAATGTTATCTATTAGTACAATAATCATTAAACTAATGATCAAATTATTTAGTGTTACTATCTCCTACCAAATCCTCTCTCCCTTTCTGATCATTGATGGTCCCGTAACATCATTGTTTATTAATTCAACCCTTTTATTCATAAAAGCAATCGCTCAGGATTTGATTGGTTTGTGCAGAGAATACCCAATCGACGAGACGAAGATGTCACTACAATTCCTCTACATTAGCGACAAAACCACAACCCAACACGGAATCTCAGTGGGACTAGTCAGCGCCCACTTAATAACCCATCCAAAATTCCCACTTTCCTATAGAGTCCAACCATCAAGCCCACCTGAAACCCTCTCAACCCAAAACAAAGCCCAAGCATTATACTGCCATCTCTTAACAGGCTTAAAATACAGAACCCAAATCCAATACATCTACGCTGTCTTCGCACACACACTCGTCACTTCATTCAAGTACCTCGAACAGATATGGGAAGACATCTGTCATGACATCCGTAACGGTTTCCCTAACCCAAATCTCGTCACTGACTCACGTCTCCGTACCGCCGTTAGAGAAAGGTTAGGGAGACCTGACGTGGAGACTGCCGAGGAGATTTATGGGTTGTGTGATTCGTTGAGAAAGAGAGGTTGGGAAGGTCTGGTGCCGGTTTTGTTTCCAGAAGCGAAGTATTTGTTAGCGGTTATGACTGGTACGGCGGAACATTATTTAGGAAGACTTAGAGTTTATGCGGATCAATTGCCGCTTAAGGGTGTTGATTATGGTTCTAGTGAAGGTTGGGTTGGTAGTAATGTTAGACCGAAAGTGAGTCCTGAAGATATTTGTTTTGTACCGATACCGGATATTGCGTATTATGAGTTTATACCGTTAGATGAGATGGAAGTGAAGAATGGATGTGGAAGGAAACCGGTTGGTTTAACTGAGGTTAAAGTTGGTCAACTGTATGAGGTTGTCTTTACCAACTTCCAAGGTATATATACATACTGTTGAGATTAATTAGTATACTATATGTTAGATGAATATGGATTATCTTGAAAATGATTAATATTTCTATTACATATATAGGGATGTACAGGTACAGATTAGGTGACTGGGTGAAAGTGACGGGATTCTACAACTCAACACCGGAGCTACAATACATATGTCGTGGAAACGTGATGCTCTCAATCAATATCGACAAGACGACGGAGAAGGATCTACAAGCGGCTGTGGAAGCGGCAGCGAAACTTCTTGCGTCGGAGAGAATCGAGCTAGTGGATTTCACAAGCCAGGTGGACTTAACTGTGGGAAACGAACATTACATCATTTACTGGGAACTAGACACGAGTGATATTCATAGCAATGGTAATGGCGATAGTACTACGGAAGCGCTGTTGAGGAAGTGTAGCGTCTGTTTGGATACATCTTTTGAGGATCTAGGGTACAGGACAAGCCGGCAGAGCGGAGGGATCGGAGCACTGGAGCTAAGAGTGGTGAGGAGTGGGACGTTTAAGAAGGTTGCGGATTATTTTTCATGTGGGAATGGAAGTGGTAAAGGTGGTGGTGTGCAGTTTAAGATGCCGAGGTGCGTTAAGAATGAAGAGGTTTTGAGGATTTTAGGGGAAAATGTTGTTAGGTGCTACTTTAGTGATGATCAGAGTGTCAGAGTATGTTCTTAGGTTTTCTAATGAAAATCATGAATCTTTTCCCAATTATATATAGATGCATGATGAAATACCAAAGGTATTTCCAATTTTTTCAAGTTGATTGTTTTTATATTGAAGCGTGTCATTATTGGTCACTAAGGGCATCATGTGCATAATGAGAAAATATGAGGGTTGTTTAATTAAAAATTTAGAGAAGATTTGATTGAGATATGGAGTAAGAGAGAAATAAAAATCCTATTTTTTAGTGGGTGATAAACTTAACATTGTATTCACCCACACAAGGCTTTATACCTTAATTACTAAACTTGCATAATTAACAATCAAATCAGTGTGTCAATAAATTGGACGCGTTGTCGGCCTATTCTGGGTGATGTTGACCTTCATTTTCTTCGATCTTAATTACTCCCTCCGTCCTGAATTGACCGTCCTGTTTGCTTTATGGCACGTTTTTCCACTTCAATATTAAGCATATAAGATAAAATAATTTTATAAAACTAAATTTTATAACATATAGTTTATCATGTAAGGAATCATATGCAAAAATTAAATTTTCAAAATTAATTTATCTTGTATGTTAAAAATTGAAGTCAAACGACATGTCCAAATAGTAAACAGGACGGTCAATTCAGGACGGAGGGAGTATTAACAAGGTGGAAATAAGACATAAGGCCGACAGGGCAGCGGTATTCATTTATCAGTCCTAAATCTAAGCTAATCACGCAACAATTGGATTGATGGTACTTGAATCGTGTAACTGTTTATTTTAAATTTAAGTGTTGTTTAAGATTTTATATTGATTGTGTATATTGATGTAAAAGTTATATGTGTTATTATAAAAATTGTTTAACTTTATATGATGATTGTTCAAATTAGTTATAAAGATTGTTTAAAATTGTACATAAGTATCGTACAACCGGTTATATGATAGTTGGATTGGACCAACTATAACTGCGTTCGGCGTCTTTTTTTCTGGTAGTTTTGTGGTAGTTTTGTCTAGTTGTTTTGGCTCGCTGTTTTGTGGTAATTTTGCTGGTTGTTTTGTTCTGGTTGTTTTGAAAACTAGTGTTCGGCAGACGGCAGTTTCATCTGGATGTTTTGAATAAATTAGTTTTGTGCAGTGCGTTTACCGTTTTCGTTGTTATAATTAAAAATTTTATATTATATTGTAAAACAATTTTTTGTTAATAAAGTTAAAATATATTTGTAGACATTCAATTATAGCCTTTAATAATTATTATTCTTTATTAATATTTTAGTAATAATAAATTTATAATATGTATACATTAATTTATAAATAAATTTTTTACATATATTTAAAAAAATAAAGAAATAAACCATTGTATTTACAATAAATATATTAGATGTTATATATAAAAATAAAATTTTACAGATTATATATTAGTATTTAATATAACATTTCAAATGTATTAATACTTAAGATTATTTTAATTTTTAATGGAATAAATAATATCATTGAAATGAAAAAACAATTTTTTCTAATAATAAAATAATTGACTGTAAGCGAATATATATATATAGCTATCACTTATTTTTTTATTATATATTGCTTAATTGTTGATAAAATATTTATTTTAACATATATTTGTAGTTAAAACAATATATTCTATTAAATTAAATATTATTTAATGAAATTCAAAAACATAAATTTAAATTTAATACTGGATATGCCAAAAAATGAAAAATAACGTATATTAGCATATAAAATTATTCTTTAATTATTAAGCACGATATAAAACATATAATAACTTTGAAATATACTACAAATATTTTGTACTCTAATAATTTTGATATAATTGAAAGTTTACATCGTAATTTTTATTAGTTTGCTCTTTTCCTTGTAGAATATTTTATTAGAATTGATAGATAGTAATAGTTTTAAGAGACTATTTATCCGAATCTGAATAAACAATTTAGAAAAACACTACTAGTTTAAAACTATTGTTCTATATTATTTTCATTAATTTATAATTTAGTATACCAATTTTTATCATAAAAACTAAAAATAAAAAAGGGAAAATAAACTAATTTATAATATATTGGGAAAATTCACGCGATACCCCTGTTTTCTTTCGTAATTCACAATAAACCCCTGTGATTTTAGTAATTTAACTTTAAACATGCTTAAATGTTGTCCAAAATTGATGAAACTTTACATGGACGATGCTAAAGTGTTATATTTTGGTCCTGAAATACCCCAAACCTTGGTATGTTGTGTAAATGTTTAACTATGGTATTTAAAGGCTAAAAAGTGCCTTAGAAACATGAATGAACCATTTAAACCATAGTAAAGTGCAATAAAGCACTAAGACACAGTTTGAGCAAAAACATGCTCTAAGCTATGAGTGAACTTGGTTAGGACCCAAAGAGCCTACCAAGACTTAATAATATTCAATTATGATTTAATAAGGCTAAATAAGTCCTTAGGAAGCCTTGGTGGACAGTTAAACCAAATAAAACACAAATAAATACCTTAAAGTCAATATGAGCAAAAATGTGCTCTAAGCTTGGGATAAATGTGTATAAGGCCTAATGGTCATACCTATGCCTTAATTATATGTTAATGAACATATTAAATCAATTACCAAAGAAAACCAAGCTTGAAAACAAGTTAAAACGCAAAATGTGCTTTAAGGAGTCTTAAAGCACGTTTTGAAAAATTGTCTTGTAAATGAGTTTTGAATGGCTAAATGTCCATCATTACTCTTTAATTAACATGTGTACTATATAGTATCACATTTGGGTGGCTATATCAATGGGAAATCAAAAATTTCACTTCTATGTGCCTTGTTTTTTGTGAATAGTGATTTTTATAACTAGTTTGTAACATATAATGTTATAAGTGAGACAATTGACTAATAAAGTCTAAAGTACCCCTAGGTACTATTTGGGGCCGGTTTTTATGGTGTTGTGACTCACCACCCTTGTTAGTTTACTAAGAAAAGAAAGAATGACTAATTAGTATACTATTTGCTTTATAAGGATAAATATCTTAACAAAAGCAAACTTATCTCTTCATTCTCTTCTTTCCTCTCATTTCCCACGTTGGCCATCTTCTTCCTCCTCTCCCAACGGTTCCAAACAGAACCATGTCAATCTTCACCCTTCTTCACTTGTAACTTATGACTTCATGCTCCGAATTTAGTTCCGAGACTACCGTTCTCTTAGTTGGAGCAAGCTCTTCATTCCTATCTTTTCAAATCATCAAAACCACCATTTTGGTGCCAAGGAGAACTTCCATGGAAGGGGCTTGAGCTAATTTTTATGCCTTGTTGATCACCTTTGCTTCAAGGTAAAGGAGAAACCAAAGAAAACTCCATTTTCTCTTTTTAGTACATGGCTGAAAATTAACCTCACTATGGTGTCTTTACCTTGCTTGTTTAGCTTCATTTGAATCTTCCAAGGGCTAGGAGGAGTCCTCTCTTGATATAAATTCAAGCTCTCTTTCCATTCCAAGGTAAAACAATCGTGTTAATACCTTAAGATAATATTGTACTAGGGTTTATGATGAGATGAAGCATAATGCTTATATACTCATTTCAATGTTGGTATATGTTTAGTTGTTGGCAAGGAACCAAATGCCTTACCGGTTTTACAAGGGAACAAGAAAGAAATTTGTGAGGAAAAGAGGTAAACAAGCTATCTCAATGTGGTTTAATGCCTTAGGAGAAATAAGCTTAAATGCTTGTTAAAACTACCTAAAGAGCAAATGGTGAATGACCTAGTAAAGTGTTCTCAAGGAGACTAGTAAAAGAACATATGTATTGGTGTATGTATTTGCAGGTCAAAGGCATTATTTATGTGGGAAATTCAGTGTTTAAGGATTATGCAATTTAAGGGCCTAAGAGCCATGTTATTTAAGGGCCTAAGTGCCAAGCAAGTTTAGTTATGCACTATATTGTGATGTAGTGTAAAGTTGGTGAAATTTTGTGAGTGATAATGTTCTTGATGGATTTAGGTGCTCTTGAGTGCTTAATGGTGAAAACTATGAGTTTGGAATGATGATGTGCTAAGAGAACCCATGGCGAAATTTGTAAAATATATAAGGAATTCTAAGTGCTTAAATGAACTTGGGTGAACTAGGAATGGTTAGGAGTGGACACATGCTTCACTAAGGAAGAACACATGCATTAAGGTGTTCTAAGGTGCTATAAGGATTTAGGTGTTATTGGAAGTTCTAGAAATCCAATGAGTGTTTTTAGGAGATATTAAAGTCTTGGAGAAGTTGTTTAAGGTTTAGGTCATGTTGATGAATAAGGAGAGAATGATGTTTAGGTAAGGTTTGAGAAAGGAATTTAAGGAGTTGTGAAAGAGAAGATTTGGTTAGTAAGAGGAGATGCTTGGGAGATGGTTAAGGTGTAGAGGAAACACCTTGGTATAGTGGTCATTGTTGGTGAATTACCACTTAGAAATCTTGAGGAGAAAACATCCCAAGTACTAGGAATCTTGTAAGAAATTTGTGAATGATAAGATGGTTTTGGTGAGTGATTAAAGAGTTTAGCACATGGCTAAAGGTGTGTTTGAAGTGCCCAAATGAGGTTAGGATATACTAGGATATATGGGGTGAAGTTGGAGTTGAATGCAAAAAGGAAAACAAGGATTAGGGCAGACCGGACTTGCGACCGGACTTGCAAGTTCGGTCGGGCCCAGTTACCCTGCGAGAATTGGCTTCTGGAATGGACGGAATAGGACCGGACTTGGCAAGTCCGGTCGGGCTAAATTTACAAAGGGGAGAAACTCTGGAATGGACCGGACATAGGACCGGACTTACAAGTCCGGTCGTGAGTAGAAAATTTGTACGGATTGAGTTACTGGAATCGACCGGACATGGACAAGTCCGGTCGGCAAGTCCGGTCGGACCAAAAAATGTGGTTTAAGGTTATGAAATGATATGAGATGATGGGGATTGATAGGTAATGATGTTATAAGGTTGGTAAGGAACATGTTAGATGAGTTTAAATGGCAATTAAGTGGGTGTGAAAGTTGTATCAAAATGTAAAAGTAAAACAAGTTAAAAAGGTAAAGTTATGTAACTAAGTTAACGGGGAAAATTAAACATTAGACATTAATAATCAAGCAAACCCCGATGTTAATAAAAACACATGTGATGTTAACAGTTGTTCGAGAATCGCTCGAGGAACATAAGTGGACGTGGTAAAGTGGACTCCGGTGACAGGTATGGTTTTTGCAACCTGTGTACTCGGATTACACCGGCTTGTATGCCAATATGTTTTATAGAGTGTTTGCCACCTTGTAAGATTAAACATGTAATGAGTTTTAGTAATTCATTTATGTGGCGAATTTGGCCTCCGATACCATTTAACCTCAAATATGTGTTAAACCTTAGCTAACCAAAACTAGGACACATGAGTGATCGGTATTCGGAGTTAACGACCCAAACCTTGGGAACGTTCTAACCACGGCTATGTGTGAGTTAGTTGGATATGGTTGTTGTATGCAAGGTGTGAACCTCCCTTGTGTGCTTAACTCGGTTATGATACCGTATGGTGTGTGGATGTGGTAGGCTCCATAAGGATTTCTAACATACTTATTAAGTGTATGTGTACTAATGGGGGGTGAGGAGTCCGGTTGTTCCGGCCACGCGTGTGATGGACGGGAGTCGTTATCTTATCCGGTTCGGCTCTCTTGGTGTATGTATAGGTGGTATTCCAATTTGGTTTCTACCTTCCTTAGCTTATCCAAAGCTAGTTACTGACTCACGTCGGGCCACAGGGGCATACGTATGTTATTTCGGTGTGCTTGGGATTACTATATCCGACACACCTTGGGTATAAGTTAACCGTTCTATATAACTGGACGGTAACGAGGTTGGTAACGAGCTAACATGGGATTGGCAAAAATCCCTAGGCTCACATGGTGTACTAACTATGATGGAAGGTTCCTTGTGAGAACCGATTTTATGGTGTTAGGTAATGTTATGGTGCTATGCAAATTCCCTTGCTATGCTATGGTATATATATATATTCGATGTTTAAATGAATGCGATGTCATCATATGTACGTTGAAACAAGAAAGGTGTTGTTATGTTTTATAGTGAGAAAAGAGACATGTTGTATGATAGGAATGGTGGATCATGGAAATGAATCCCAGTTTGTGACAAGAGGCGTTAAGGATAAACCCGACTGATGGGTACACGTCGTTCGTTAAGGAAGTAGCTCCGTTTAGAGGAGAGCCACTCTAGGGTTTAAGAATCATTGGATGGTTGGTTAAGTGTGGATGTTTTGGTTATAGGTTGAGCCCATTGAGGCGAAATGCTACGTGTTGTATGGTTATGGCTTGTATGATGATTTAAATACAATCAACTGCATGCTAAGACGACAATTAGTTGTGCGTGGCCCGGTAGCATGTGGCTGCGGATTACCATACCAGCAAAGGTTGCTGAGCCCCTTGGGGGCCACCCTTTCTCTCCTTTTCTATTTCAGGTACAAGGAGCTGGAAACCGTTCGAGAGTAGGACGGGGCAGATGTTTACATGGGTAGCCATTTGAATGGCGTGAGTATGATAGGCGTAGTAAGACCGAAGTTGTTATCGGCAGTAGTTTGTAAATACTCGGTACAGGGGGAGTGTATGTATATATAAATGTTGAAAATGGAATGAGGATTGTATTGTGTAGTTGCTCGGGAATCTAGTCCATCAGACGATACAAATGTACATGTATTAGCCTTGTTAGCCACGTGGGTGGTTAACGGCGTGTAACACCATTGAATTAAGTAATGTGATGAGTTGGGATTTCCGCTGCAGATTGATATTATGTGTTGTTGTTGGATGGGGTGTTACAAAAAGTGGTATCAGAGCGAAATCCTCTGATGACTGAATTACCGAGTAGGAAGTACCGAGTTAGGATTTAAGTACTTTGGGTTAAGGGTTGAGTGATAGCGTGAGAGTACGCTAGTAAGGAACTACCAGTGAATACTGGAAACCTACTATATCCATCCCACCCTCCACAATCCCTGTTATATAACTTGGGAAACAACGCCAGAGAGATGAAAGTCCTCTCTTACTCGGGAATACCCGATCTGGCTGTTAGTAAGTACCTTTAAGGGTACGGAGAACCTGTCATACGGTAGATCCCGAAAACTGGGAATCCCGGAGACGGTCTCCATCTGAACAATGTTAACCGCATTTAATAGCGAGGAATGAAGAATCTTGTGTATAGAAGAATAGAATTTCCAGCAGCCTGGGTCGACATGCCGAGCAGTCGAGAACAACCAGCTTGCAAGGCACCAACCGTGCAACAGGCAAGAAGTGGATTAATAAAACCCGAGACGAATGTCTATGGGACCACAGTTGATAAATAAAACACCAACGGTATACCAACCGTCAAGGAACTACAACGTAGTGCCCAACAGAGACAAGTCTCAGTAACCACGACAAGTGCGTGGAACGGGCTATAAAGAGGATACGATACTAAGTAAAGGGGACTCCAAGAATGGGAGACACCCCAGTCGATAACTACTATGTGAATACAGTGAGAAGTCACCTATAGGAGTATTTATCAAGGCAGTAAGATCAGTGGGGGCCAACAAGGCACTGATGACAATATGTGTCAAAACAATACCACAACGGTATGTGTCAAACCGATAGCCAGTTAGCATGGCGCACTTGCCATAGCAAGTGCTGCTATAACAGAGCTGTTCGGGAAATTTATAACCACTACAAGTACTTGGTAAAGTACCATAAGGTTAAATGTGATCGTTTAAACAGTGGAAGGGCTTGTTAGCCTAACCTCTGTAGTTGGAAGTACACCAGTCAGCAAGAAGCTAGACTTGACTAAGGTAAAAGATGTTGTGAAACCATGGAAATTTTCTTTCAAACCCAATTTATTCAAACCCTTTTCTTTTCAAAACCAGATTTTCCTTTCTTTCAATCTTCTTTTAAACCAAACCAGTGAAACCAGGGGCAATTGACCAGGATACAACAGTGGATAACCTTCCCTCGATTAAGTTCGGGAAGCAAGGAATGATATTGTCACGAGACAATATAAGGGGGTTGACAACAGAATACTCACCTAGGCGTGTGACGGACACTACAAGTGTACCAACTGTGTTGTGGGACGACCGCACTCCGATAGGAGCATGTGGGCCTGACAGACCTACTTATAGGTTAGTTGTAGTAATGTATCATATGATACCCCATATATGTATACCAGTAGAGTCCGAAACACGGGAAGTAGTCGACTCCGTCTACGGTCAGCATTATAAATTAAACAGGAGCTAGAAAATACAAGGAATGCTTGAAGTAAAGGAACCCAGTTAAGTTAAAAAGGACTAAGGAACCGGTGAGTTTATTTCAAGGGAATGTATAGAGTCAAGATGTGCGAAGACACGGACTGTTATGTAAAGACATCACATATGTCTTAATAAGCCTGAGGATGAAACATGATAGCTGAAAGGCAGATGCCTAATGTGGACACACTAATGTGCAATGGACGGGATGAAACTCCCAGAATCAGTACCTACACTATCTGGAGTTGTTTGATCTTTACGGAGAAATAATAACCAGTGAAGAACGCAAAAGGCGTGGCTAACGGAATGTACCCTGAGTGCAAGCCAGATGTAATGACATATTTTAATAACACTCAGGAACAATCCCTGAGGGTATTTGGATTGAACATGTTGGATGAAGCAATATAATTGAAACACAAGGGTTGAAATTAACACCCAGTTTGAGACATAGTTGTCAGGAGACGGACTGGCAATCCTAAGGGGCATCCCATGAAGGAAATGTGATGCAACAACCTTGTCATAGATGCCAATACAACCTCTAACCAGGTATATGGTACAGAGAAGTACATGTGTGTGGACAGCCTAAAATGAGCCCAGCTCAAGGCAAATAAGGCTTATAAGCCACAAATAAGATGTGTTATGTAAATTTGAGTTAATTGTAGAAGTTTATGTGGTACAGGGAAATAGAGCGGAAAACGAACCACTGCATTAAGAGTGGGGATACCTCTTGATATTGTGAGACCGCAGAAGCGGTAGTTATGTGAATCAAGTTCAAAAGTATGTGGAGGATGGACCCGTGTTTTACCCCAGGATGATTTGAATAAAATAATACGAAAAGAAATGCTCGTACCAGTTGTGTACACAGGAAGAGTAATAAGCCTGATAGCAATCACCATAGGTGTGTGAAGCTAAATGTGTAGCGAACAACGCTCAAGGGAAAAATAGTAATATATTCAAAAATCAGCCAAATAAATGGCCAGATAAACCCAGCGTGATAGCGGAAGCTAATATAATAGCGGATGCAGTATAAGTTGATGTTGTATAATGAGTAAGGATACGGTGCGCAATGAGCGACCGTTGTGTGAGTATTGTTAGATGATAGAATGGGAGTGAGCAGAGTTACGAGTTAACCCCAGTGGGGGTACAACAGTAAGTGATAGCAAACGAACCGAGCAGTAAGCCGGTGACAAGTATTATGTGGTGAGAATTTCAGTAAAACACAGTGTAAAATTCCTATCGCAATCGCATGAGAGATTTACTGTCAAGAGTTTACGCCTCTGCACTCTGTATGACTGAGTGTTTTGGTATTGCACTTGCGCAGTAATGATCAAGTGGGATAGCTAGGAATCTGAAGCATGGTAATTGTGGAGGAATAATGTTATAATGGCCGATGCATAGGTAATGCAAGGCCGCAGGAATGAAAGAATACATGTACAAAACCAAAGGTGGAGACATGATTAACAGTAAATAACTACAGTAACACTAAATACCAAATGTCGGTATGGAAGATACCCCAGGTGTGGGAAATAACTGAGAGAGCACTACACATTAGGTAGTAGCTCAATCTCAACCGACAGTAAGTCGGTAGAAGCAAGTCAATCATTGTGAATTACATAGTAGTTTACGCTGTAAGCTATTGGAGAAGTGGATGGAAAGTTTTGGAACTCACCGAATTCGCTTAGGGTAAGAGATACCATGCGTCGGTTGAGAAACCACTCTTCCCAAGATAAGGGTAATACATTGGAGATGTACAATACATTAACAGTAACGAACGGGGCAAACCAGCTTTATAATTATCAGGGTTGCGCAACAGAGGCCAGTGAACCCATGCGTCAGGTACTGGGTATACATTGTGAATATGAATGGATGGCTAGTTATCAATGCCTAAAAGCCTCACAGGCCAGGACCGAAACCGGTTATGAGTTACAACTCCAATGCGAATTCTTGGTTTAGGAACTAAACCGCTAATATGGTTAAGATCCTCTAATCAGAATCCATTGTGTAATAGACCGCGTGAAAGTTAAAACACTTCACGACGGCAGAACATTTTAAGCCAATGTTCACTGATTGATTACGTGGGCGTAATCCCTTTTAAGGGGGGTAGAGCGTAAAGCCGCTTAGTGTGTTTTACCGTACAAGTGTACGCGAACTAGGTGTGCATAGCACAAAATGATTTGTTATGATGGTTGGCGCGTGTGTTATATAAACATACGCATTTATTTGTGGTTAAATTGTGGTAATTGCGCACAGAAGATGTGAATACCATTGTGGGAAGTGTGTTTATCTTGTTAACAGTGGTGTGTGAGAGTACAAATGGAAGGGAGTAAAGAAACTCCCGGGGAACTAAAACCCCGACGGTGCATAAATGTAAACCATGTATTGTATTTTGATAAAAGATATATGTATATATATACAATGTTGTGATTTATGAAGGGTTATGAGACCGACATAGAACCTGGTGAGAATTAAATTCTCTAGGTAACTTGAATTAAGTTGGATTTGGATGATGATTGATAGACGGAGTTCTATCCCTTGGAGATGTAATGATTATGACTAGAAGGATTCAAAGATAGAAAATGGTACATGCTTGAATTAGTTGTTGGTTGAAAATGAGGTGGGAGGTGAAACTTGATTATCATGAGATCAAGGGAAGCCGAACACAAATTGGGGTGGAAAGATAGTTCAACACTGATGCTGATCACACCAGGGTTGGATGACTCTTGAAGCTCCCTGTAAGTGGTCACAAACAACCATGTTAAGAAAAATATAAGGAGCATAAATTGGACTTGGAGTTGTGTGGTGTTTTCAAAAGGATTTTCAATTGGTGTTTTCAAACAATCGATTAATATTTTGAATAAAAGATCTTCTTATACTTAACCTAGTAAAGAGTATTTTTATAGTACTTGCTCACGAGCTGAGGACGCATGAGCCTTTGTCTTCGGACCGGTGACATGAGAAGTACATATGTTGAAAATTGAGTGAATGTTTTGATCTCCCAAAGGAACGGGGACCAGAAAGTGTCCATCGCGACCGGGTTCTGCGGGATCACAGTGTATATGTACTCAACATGGGACTTGAGCCCATGGAGAGATGGAAAAGGTATTTCTGTTTAATATACATGCTATGACATGTTGTTTGGTATGTGTGATAAAGGTTATGTTGACTTTGGTCTCCTAAAGTGTATGCTATCAAGACCTATGAGTCTAAATGGGTTGTGTTACATAGACCTATGTGTCTAAATGTGGTTATGTCACCCAGACCTAAGAGTCTGAGGATATTATGTAAGTGCAAATGTGGTGAAGGTACCCGGACCATTAAGTCCGAGGTTACCATGTGAGTATGATATTTTATGTATAATGTGGATATGTTGCCCGGACCATTAAGTCCGAGGTTGGATGTAAGGGTGGTTGGTAATGGAAGTTTTATGGCTATAAGTAATTCCCGTATTCTAATCCAATGATGCGAGGAAATGTGAACTTCGAGGACGAAGTTCTTTTAAGGGGGGTAGATTGAAATACCCCAAACCTTGGTATGTTGTGTAAATGTTAACTATGGTATTTAAAGGCTAAAAAGTGCCTTAGAAACATGAATGAACCATTTAAACCATAGTAAAGTGCAATAAACACTAAGACACAGTTTGAGCAAAAACATGCTCTAAGCTTGAGTGAACTTGGTTAGGACCCAAAGAGCCTACCAAGACTTAATAATATTAATTATGATTTAATAAGGCTAAATAAGTCCTTAGGAACTTGGTGGACATAAACCAAATAAAACACAAATAAATACCTTAAGTCAATATGAGCAAAAATGTGCTCTAAGCTTGGGATAAATGTGTATAAGGCCTAATGGTCATACCTATGCCTTAATTATATGTTAATGAACATATTAAATCAATTACCAAAGAAAACCAAGCTTGAAAACAAGTTAAAACGCAAAATGTGCTTTAAGGAGTCTTAAAGCACGTTTTTGAAAAATTGTCTTGTAAATGAGTTTTGAATGGCTAAATGTCCATCATTACTCTTTAATTAACATGTGTACTATATAGTATCACATTTGGGTGGCTATATCAATGGGAAATCAAAAATTTCACTTCTATGTGCCTTGTTTTTGGTGAATAGTGATTTTTATAACTAGTTTGTAACATATAATGTTATAAGTGAGACAATTGACTAATAAAGTCTAAAGTACCCCTAGGTACTATTTGGGGCCGGTTTTTATGGTGTTGTGACTCACCACCCTTGTTAGTTTACTAAGAAAAGAAAGAATGACTAATTAGTATACTATTTGCTTTATAAGGATAAATATCTTAACAAAAGCAAACTTATCTTCATTCTCTTTCCTCTCATTTCCCACGTGGCCATCTTCTTCCTCCTCTCTCACGGTTCCAAACAGAACCATGTCAATCTTCACCCTTCTTCACTTGTAACTTATGACTCCATGCTCCGAATTTAGTTCCGAGACTACCGTTCTCTTAGTTGGAGCAAGCTTCATTCCTATCTTTTCAAATCATCAAAACCACCATTTTGGTGCCAAGGAGAACTTCCATGGAAGGGGCTTGAGCTAATATTTTTATGCCTTGTTGATCACCTTTGCTTCAAGGTAAGGAGAAACCAAAGAAAACTCCATTTCCTCCTTTTTAGTACATGGCGAAAATTAACCTCACTATGGTGTCTTTACCTTGCTTGTTTAGCTTCATTTGAATCTTCCAAGGGCTAGGAGGAGTCCTCTCTTGATATAATTCAAGCTCTCTTTCCATTCCAAGGTAAAACAATCTGTTAATACCTTAAGATAATATATGTACTAGGGTTTGATGAGATGAAGCATAATGCTTATATACTCATTTCAATGTTGGTATATTGTTTAGTTGTTGGCAAGGAACCAAATGCCTTACCGGTTTTACGGGAAACAAGAAAGAAATTTGTGAGGAAAAGAGGTAAACAAGCTATCTCAATGTGGTTTAATGCCTTAGGAGAAATAAGCTTATAATGCTTGTTAAAACTACCTAAAGAGCAAATGGTGAATGACCTAGTAAAGTGTTCTCAAGGAGACTAGTAAAAGAACATATGTATTGGTGTATGTATTTGCAGGTCAAAGGCATTATTTATGTGGGAAATTCAGTGTTTAAGGATTATGCAATTTAAGGGCCTAAGAGCCATGTTATTTAAGGGCCTAAGTGCCAAGCAAGTTTAGTTATGCACTATATTGTGATGTAGTGTAAAGTTGGTGAAATTTTGTGAGTGATAATGTTCTTGATGGATTTAGGTGCTCTTGAGTGCTTAATGGTGAAAACTATGAGTTTGGAATGATGATGTGCTAAGAGAACCCATGGCGAAATTTGTAAAATATATAAGGAATTCTAAGTGCTTAAATGAACTTGGGTGAACTAGGAATGGTTAGGATGGACACATGCTTCACTAAGGAAGAACACATGCATTAAGGTGTTCTAAGGTGCTATAAGGATTTAGGTGTTATCTTGGAAGTTCTAGAAATCCAATGAGTGTTTTTAGGAGATATTAAAGTCTTGGAGAAGTTGTTTAAGGTTTAGGTCATGTTGATGAATAAGGAGAGAATGATGTTTAGGTAAGGTTTTGAGAAAGGAATTTAAGGAGTTGTGAAAGAGAAGATTTGGTTAGTAAGAGGAGATGCTTGGGAGATGATGTTAAGGTGTAGAGGAAACACCTTGGTATAGTGGTCATTGTTGGTGAATTACCACTTAGAAATCTTGAGGAGAAAACATCCCAAGTACTAGGAATCTTGTAAGAAATTTGTGAATGATAAGATGGTTTTGGTGAGTGATTTAAAGAGTTTAGCACATGGCTAAAGGTGTGTTTGAAGTGCCCAAATGAGGTTAGGATATACTAGGATATATGGGGTGAAGTTTGGAGTTGAATGCAAAAAGGAAAACAAGGATTGGGGCAGACCGGACTTGCGACCGGACTTGCAAGTTCGGTCGGGCCCAGTTTACCCTGCGAGAATTGGCTTCTGGAATGGACCGGACATAGGACCGGACTTGGCAAGTCCGGTCGGGCTAAATTTACAAAGGGGAGAAACTCTCTGGAATGGACCGGACATAGGACCGGACTTACAAGTCCGGTCGGAGTAGAAAATTTTGTACGGATTGAGTTACTGGAATCGACCGGACATGGACAAGTCCGGTCGGCAAGTCCGGTCGGACCAAAAATGTGGTTTAAGGTTATGAAATGATATGAGATGATGGGGATTGATAGGTAATGATGTTATAAGGTTGGTAAGGACATGTTAGATGAGTTTAAATGGCAATTAAGTGGGTGAAAAGTTGTATCAAAATGTAAAAGTAAAACAAGTTAAAAAGGTAAAGTTATGTAACTAAGTTAACGGGGAAAATTAAACATTAGACATTAAATAATCAAGCAAACCCCGATGTTAATAAAAACACATGTGATGTTAACAGTTGTTCGAGAATCGCTCGAGGAACATAAGTGGACGTGGTAAAGTGGACTCCGGTGACAGGTATGGTTTTCTTGCAACCTGTGTCCTACCGGATTACACCGGCTTGTATGCCAATATGTTTTATAGAGTGTTTGCCACCTTGTAAGATTAAAACATGTAATGAGTTTATAGTAATTCATTTATGTGGCGAATTTGGCCTCCGATACCATTTAACCTCAAATATGTGTTAAACCTTAGCTAACCAAAACTAGGAACACATGAGTGATCGGTATTCGGAGTTAACGACCCAAACCTTGGGAACGTTCTAACCACGGCTATGTGTGAGTTAGTTGGATATGGTTGTTGTATGCAAGTGTGTGAACCTCCCTTGTGTGCTTAACTCGGTTATGATACCGTATGGTGTGTGGATGTGGTAGGCTCCATAATGGATTCTAACTACTTATTATTAAGTGTATGTGTACTAATGGGGGGGTGAGGAGTCCGGTTGTTCCGGCCACGCGTGTGATGGACGGGAGTCGTTATCTTATCCGGTTCGGCTCTCTTGGTGTATGTATAGGTGGTATTCCAATTTGGTTTCTACCTTCCCTTAGCTTATCCAAAGCTAGTTACTGACTCACGTCGGGCCACAGGGGCATACGTATGTTATTTCGGTGTGCTTGGGATTACTATATCCGACACACCTTGGGTATAAGTTAACCGTTCTATATAACTGGACGGTAACGAGGTTGGTAACGAGCTTAACATGGGATTGGCAAAAATCCCTAGGCTCACATGGTGTACTAACTATGATGGAAGGTTCCTTGTGAGAACCGATTTTATGGTGTTAGGTAATGTTATGGTGCTATGCAAATTCCCTTGCTATGCTATGGTATATATATATATTCGATGTTTTAAATGAATGCGATGTCATCATATGTACGTTGAAACAAGAAAGGTGTTGTTATGTTTTATTATGTGAGAAAAGAGACTGTTGTATGATATGGAATGTGTGGATCATGGAAATGAATCCCAGTTTGTGACAAGAGGCGTTTAAGGATAACCCGACTGATGGGTACACGTCGTTCGTTAAGGAAGTAGCTCCGTTTAGAGGAGAGCCACTCTAGGGTTTAAGAATCATTGGATGGTTGGTTAAGTGTGGATGTTTTGGTTATAGGTTGAGCCCATTGAGGCGAAATGCTACGTGTTGTATGGTTATGGCTTGTATGCATGATTTAAATACAATCAACTGCATGCTAAGACGACAATTAGTTGTGCGTGGCCCGGTAGCATGTGGGCTGCGGGATTACCATACCAGCAAAGGTGCTGAGCCCCTTGGGGGCCACCCTTTCTCTCCTTTTCTATTTCAGGTACAAGGAGCTGGAAACCGTTCGAGAGTAGGACGGGGCAGATGTTTATACATGGGTAGCCATTTGAATGGCGTGAGTATGATAGGCGTAGTAAGACCGAAGTTGTTATCGGCAGTAGTTTGTAAATACTCGGTACAGGGGGAGTGTATGTATATAATAAATGTTGAAAATGGAATGAGGATTGTATTGTGTAGTTGCTCGGGAATCTAGTCCATCAGACCGATACAAATGTACATGTATTAGCCTTGTTAGCCACGTGGGTGGTTAACGGCGTGTAACACCATTGAATTAAGTAATGTGATGAGTTGGGATTTCCGCTGCAGATTGATATTATGTGTTTGTTGTTGGATGGGGTGTTACAGGTCCAATATCATTTATAAATAGAGTATATATCAATTCTGAATAATTTATTTAGAACAATTGCTAACATAAAAAACATTAAGGTATTATTTATATTTTTTCTTAGTTAAAAAAAGTGAAGTATAATGCTTTAAAAAAAATATTGAATGTAAAAACATTAGCCTTTCATGTTAGATATTATCACGCATACATACAAATCAAAAGTTAACGAGTACGTAAAGTCGATTCCAATAAGTCAGTTTATCGTGTTCAAACGTTTATAACCTTATGGTATATTAATCAATCAAGCTTTGTAAACTGAAAAATATTAATAAAATATTCTTATACATAATGATTCAATATGAACGGTCAAAGGGAAAGATATATACTATTAGGTTGTGTCATTCTATAATAGTGATGAAAACGATTATAGAGGGTTATGTATATATTTCTAATTATTGGTGAAAACATTTATAAATTATCGTGGATACGTAAAAACCAAGATCAAATGAATACGTAAAATTGACTCCACCAACTCAGTTTATCGTTTCCAAACGTTTATAGCCTTCGGGTTTATCAATCAGTCAAGCTCTATAAAATTGATTAAAACTAAGAAAATAATCTTATACTAATAGGTTGTGTCATCCTATAATAGTGAACGGTCAAAGGGAAAGATATATACTAATAGGTTGTGTCATCCTATAATAGTGATGGAAACGATTATAGAGGGTTATGTACATATATTTCTAATTATTGGTGAAAACATTTATAAATTATCATGGATACGTAAAAACCAAGATCAAATGAATACGTAAAATTGACTCCACCAACTCAGTTTATCGTTTCCAAACGTTTATAGCCTTCGGGTTTATCAATCAGTCAAGCTCTATAAAATTGATTAAAGCTAAGAAAATAATCTTATACTAATAGGTTGTGTCATCCTATAATAGTGAACGGTCAAAGGGAAAGATATATACTAATAGGTTGTGTCATCCTATAATAGTGATGGAAACAATTATAGAGGGTTATGTATATGTTTCTAATTATTGGTGGAAACGTTTATAAATTATCGTGGATACGTAAAAACCAAGATTAAATGAATACGTAAAATTGACTCCACCAACTCATTTATCGTTTCCAAACGTTTATAGCCTTCGGGTTTATCAATTAGTCAAACTCTATAAATTGATTAAGGCTAAGAAAATAATCTAATACTAATAGGTTGTGTCATCCTATAATAGTGAACGGTCAAAGGGAAAGATATAAGTAATAGGTTGTGTCACCCTATAATAATGATTGAAACGATTATAGAGGGTTATATATATGTTTCTAATTATTGGTGGAAACGTTTATAAATTATCATAGATTCGTAAAAACCAAGATAAAATGAATACGTAAAATTGACTCCACCAACTCAGTTTATAGTTTCCAAACGTTTATGGCTTTCGGGTTTATCAATCAGTCAAGCTCTATAAATTGAGTAAGGCTAAGAAAATAATCTTATACACAATTATTCTACTTTTTACGACCAAACGAAAAAAAAATATAACAAGTAGTGTCATCTTTTCTATAATAGTGGTGGAAACGATTATAGAATGTTGTGTACATATTTCCAATCATGCATAAGTGAAAACGTTTTTATCGTGGATACGTAAAAACCAAGGTTCACGAATACGTATTCGAATCCAACAACTCAGTTTATCGTTTCCTAATGCTTATAGCCTTCAGTTTATCAATCAGTCAAGCTCTGTAAAATGAGAAATACTAAGAAAATATTTGTATACACTATGATTCAATAAGAACGGCCAAAGGAAAATATATATTACAATTAGTGTGTTTTATACGTGGTGGAAACGATTATATTCTAATCATCAGTGGAAACATTTATAAGTTATCGTGGATACGTAAAAACCAAAAATGAATACGTAAAATTGACTCCAACAACTCAGTTTATCATTTCCAAACGTGTATAACCTTCAGTTTATTAATTAGTCAAGCTCTGTAAATTAATAGTTAAATGCTAATAAAATATTCTTATACACTATGATTTGACAAGAAAGGTCAAAGAAAAAGATAAATAATAACAAGTGTCATCATTTTTATAATAGCAATGAAAATCATTATAAAAGGATGTGTACATGTTTCTAATCATAAGTGGGAACGTTTAGTCGGGGATACGTAAAATGAGGTTAACGAATATGTAAAATCGAAACCAACAGCTTTGTTTATCGTTTCTAAACATTTATAGCTTTCAGGTTTATCAATCAGTTAAGTTCTATAAACTAATAATTGTTAAGAAAATATTCTTATACACCATGATTCAATAAGAATGGTTAAAGGAAATAGTATGGAACATGTTAAAAAAAGATTACCCTACATATATGACACTTTTTTTATTTAAAAGAAATTACACATAGTTGGTTTTGTATTTTTGAATTAAATTAATTCTTTATATTTCATCCAGATTATGTTATTTAATTTAAATTGATGTATGCTCATTTATTTTATATATACATACATCTATATTAATTGATATATATTATGCAAGTATATTTTCATGTGATATGTATATATATGAGTATTCATGTAATTTTTTTGGGTAGTCTGTGAACATCCATATATAACAATAACAAATAATTGTTTAATTTTAGATATTATAAATAAAATAAAAAATCAGTATTATCATAACTTAATAAAAAATGATTAGAGGTAATTATATATGGACATCAAGTCTTTTTTCCTTCAATAGAAAATCTATCAGTAAGAAATATCTCTCATCGAATTAGTATAAATACAATTAAATGGAATGTCAGATTTTTAATCTAACGGTTGGTGTCTCGTCCGTCTCCGACGGAAATTTCTGTTCCGTCACAAAATCCACCATATATATAAAAAAATCATTATACATCATTTTTTAATTTGGAAGAAATATTATATTAGTCTGGTGTTTTAATATTAGACCCTTTTATTAAATTTGACATATGTTTTGAATTGATATATGCTCCATTATTTACATGTGTAAACAATAAATACTATATAATAACCATATATACATGTATACAATTGTAATATATGGTTGTTGAATTATTATATAATCATTGAATATAACTAATTATGTTATTAAGATATTGAAAAAATAAAAAATATAATATAAACGTATCACACATACAAAACATGTATGGAATATTATGTACTTTGAAGTTCCATATATGAAAAAAAAGCAGCCACAACATCCCCTTGCTGTGTAATGTGTATTCCTAAACAGCAAAAAAAAATTGAGGACACTATTTTTTTTGCCCGTCGATAAAATTTGGTGAATAAATTCCCGTTGAACAAATGCTGAGTGCTGACCAAGTTGATGAATAGTGCAAACACCTTCAGTACTCTCCTTTGATATTTTTGGCTGCGTTCGGTGAATGCTGTTTTCTGGCTGTTTTGGGAGTGGTCCCCACGTGGGACTGTAACACCCCTACCGCTAATACCATCATTACTGTACAATTACTTACCTTCGCAGCGGATACTCCTTACACAACGGCGGGTGTACAATGCCGTTAGTCACCCACGTGACTAACAAGGCGAGTTACAATACTACATACTATCGGTCTGATGAACATGAACATACCGAGTACTCTACACAATACAATACTTCCCATTGCATACTCATCCATAATTCAATTCAACTCCAATACATTACTATACCGAGTACACTACAATCCCTAAATCACCGATACAGTTTAAGCTTCCAATTTCGCATTACAATACAAGTACCAATCCCTACTATACAACTACCCATGCTTACGTAGCAGTCCCCGTCCTACTCTCTCAAACGGTGGTCAGCTTCGGGTACCTGCACACTAAAAACGGTCCCCCGAGGGGGTCAGCTTACGCTGAATATGACTTTCGCATATACCGCGTGCTAACCGCGGTACATCGACTACTTTGGTCGAATATACATGGAGTTCATTTACATGCATACATACATACTCATGCTACAACAATACAAACAACAATATCTACATACACATACAAGTTCAATTCTTACCAAGGAAGACAGTTCGATAGTCAACCATTTGTATTTGTTATTCATTCATTACTCTTCGTACTATATTCGATATTCTCTACTCTACTCATACCTACTCCTTACTCTTACATACTCGACACTCCATGCTCGATACTTTACTCGTACACGTTTCTTACTCTGTACTCGTTACTACGCTTATGTACACTCATTACTCACTACTCCTTACTTACTCATACATGCTCAGTACTCAATACTTACTCATACATACTCAATACTCACTACATACTTATACTCGCTTCTTACTCAATACCCATTACTTTACTCATACGTACACAATACTCAATACTCAATACTTTGGCCACCGGGCGGAGTCATACAAAAGACTCGCCACCGGACCTACAATACGAGGGCTATGCTTAACTCCTCAAATACTCAAATGTCCGTTCTACCGGACTACTCATATTCCCAACACTCTTCTCTCAGAGTATAATACAATCTCACGGATTAGCCTAGAAGTATCTCTCTCGATAACCTCCACTGGCTTAGGGAATTACTACCGTCTAGTATCCTCAGGTTTAAGGGTTTCCCCAACATATCGGATACTCTCATGTTCGGGTCATTACTTACATCAGTCGGGTCCTCTCATAATGGGTCGACTAACTACTAAGGGGTTTGGAGATCCCTCGCCATTCTTTACTACTCTTATGGTTCATGTTTGCACCAAGAATAATTCCTTTGATATGGGTTACTTATATACTTCCACTACTTATTGTTTGTGGGTTATTCGTTTCGATTCTCCTACCGTTATCGGGAGGTTGTTACTCCCGTACACTCTCTCACATTCTAGTGAGTTCATTGGGTTGCGTTATCGTTTATCGCTCCGATAGCTTAGTGCGTTGCTATTGTTCCATTAGTTCACAATAAGACTCTTACTACGAGTCACTACAAAACAAGACCCATCTATGAGTCGATCTACGCACCAAGTAAAGCCACACAATCAATTCAAGAAAGGTCAGCTCATGCAACATACAACAAGACATACAATGAAAGGCAGTAAACCATTTTCATGCTTTAATCTTGATTAGCCGGCATACAGCATACAAATCAACGTAACTCGGTTAGCATACGGGGCATGAGAAAATCATACCTTTCACCGGAGTTAGCTTTACCATGTGTTCCCTTGTACCTTGGTTCACATTTGTTCCACTGGTAATGTTCCAAACTTTGCTATTAATGCTATGCTCATACGATACATCAATAATTACTACTCCCGTACTTACCCCGTTGTCCCGTTGTTTCGGTTTAACCTAATGTTCTTAAACCTACAACTTTCCTAATGACTTCTCAAACTTGTTTACACTTCTTAGGGCCTTTAAATATCATCAAACAAGGCCTTAACAACTCCTAAAACCAATACCATTCACTTCCCCATCATTAGAACACTTAAAAGTACTTTCTGGCAAGGTTTTATGATGGTCCGGGTTTGTGTCCGGGTTTACAAACCCGGACCAAGTCCGAAAATCAGTTTCTGCCTACTTTTATGTGTGGTCCGGGTTTGTGTCCGGGTTTACAAACCCGGACCACCCCCTGGGATGGCCTTCTGCCTAATTTTTGCTATCGTCCGGGTTTACAAACCGATTGCAAACCCGGACAACCTCCTGGAACTGTCAAAATTTACAGTTTTCCTTCAGTTTTCAACCCCTAATTCACCTTTAATCATTTCCTAATCTTTCCACATGTTTTCTACATGTTTAAGCATCCTAAAACATGCCTTAATCCAGTCCCAAACCTCCTCAACACATTAGTCAAATCCATACTCAATACGTACTCCATTTCTACAGATTTTTCCTCTTCTCTGTTACAGTTAGCACACTTGTGCATTTCCTTTACTCCTCTTTGCATTTTGCATCTTGTCCCAACTTCATCTTACCATACCAATTCCTTTCCAAAAAACTACACTACCTATACCAAAGTCCAGCTCTCTTTTTACCAAGTCTTGCACACTAGTTTTGCCTAGTTTCTACAATGTGTTTTACTACACTTCTTGCTACAGATTTCATACCCTTTCCTTATTATACTACAACCACTACTCCAAGGTCATTAAACATCTCTATTATCCCCAATACGTACCTTGGTTCTCCCATTCGCCAAGTCATCCATAAGTGCACAACTTCCTACCAAAATTTTGCCATAGTTCACCTACAATTCTTACACATCCACACATACATCATCACCAAAATCATTCCTATTCTAGCCACACCCATACAAGGGTCCTACCAGCAATACAAAGCAATCTTAATACATCATTACTTCCTCAAAACACAATATTAATACACATACACAATTCTTTGGCTCTAAGGCCTACAATCCATACACTTGTTCACCAATACCCAAACTTTCACAACTACAATACTAATACATTCTTTCGGTTTCTTTGAATTGGTTTACCCATTCCCATTATTCTAATGCATTAAAATTTATCATTAAGGAAGAGCTCTTACCTTGAGCTTTATTTCCTTTATTTCTTTTCCAATTCTTCTCCTTCTCTTTTTCTTGCAAAAATCGGCCATGTGGGGGATGGAGTTGCCAAACTCCATCCCAACACCCAAATTACACAAAGAGAATATAATTAAACTTCTAACCTCTTAAAACTTCACTAATTCAATGAAGGGTTTAAATGCCATTAGTTAGGGTTTTACCTGGAGCTTTTAAGAGGGGTTTCAAGCCTTGAATACAAGGGGGAGTTCTTCCACCATTGGGGAGTTGAAATCAAGCTCAATTCAAGAGGAAAACAAGGCATTACTAAGAGGCAAAATCGGTCAAGAATGAAGAGTGAAGAAAAATTGATTTTTCTTGAAAACTTTTTACCTTAGGAGGAAGAGGAGACTCCATGCTTTGAAATGGTGTCATTTATTCTCCAAATGCTCAAAACCCATGGAGATGAAGTTGCTCATTTTCGGATTTTGAAAAGATAGAAAGGTAGGCTTGATGTGGGGAGCAAGAATATATGATTTGTTTTTGATTTGGAGTTGTAATGGGGCTTGGGCAAGCTTGGAGATGTGAGCTGCCATGGATGGTGTTGGAGCTCTCAAAATCGCAGCCACCAGGAGAAGAAAGAGAGGGAACACGATGGGGAAGGAGGGAATGGAAGAGAGAGAAGAAAAAGTGAGGAAAGAGAGTGTTTTTACCTTTTTGTATTCTTTTTTTCTTCTTTCTTTTCCTTCTTTCTTTATTTACTTATTTGTTGTGTGTGAGAGAAGGGAATCGGCTGTACACAGCCTTTGTGGGTTTTGAAAAATTTTATTTACAATAGTGGACACACTAGTTTGGTTTATTTATGCTTTTACCCCACAACTTCCCGTTTTTGACAGTTTTTACTATTTTCTTGTTTTACTGATTTTATTGGCTATTAAGCTTCCATTAATGCTTAATTATTGTCATTTAATGGTTTACACTTTTTACGGGTTCGTTTGACCACTTAAAATCACGTTTTCGGGTTTTCTCGAAATACGTGCGCTAAAGCTCTATTAGTGTTTTAATACATTATTCGGATCCGTTTTCTTCGGGAATCATTCCCGTATACTATTTAGGCATGAATAAGTACTAGGAATCCTTACGATACTATAACCGAGGTCTCGTACCTCCTATGGTTATTTAACGCTTATTTTAGCGTTTTCCGCTTTCTAAGCGTTTTTCTCATTTCTTTGGATTTATTTTCTTTACCAAAATTACTTAGGCACTATTAGGCCCTTAAATACTATATTAAAATATTCTAATCACCATATTTAAGTTCGGGGTATTTCAATCTACCCCCCTTAAAGAACTTTGCCCTCAAAGTTGGTGACTTTAATACTGTTACTCGTACATATACTCTATGCTAAGGTTATGACCTCTATATAAACTTGTCAAACTCCAAGTGTCTGACATGATGATACTACGCATCCAAACAGCATGTCACTGCATGCATAGCAATCAAAAATATCCGTTTTACTCCTCTCCAAGGGGGTCCATCAGCAGACAATTAGGTACAATCCTCCCCCAATGGAGAGTGATCCCTCAGGTACCGGTCACGTTTGAACACTTACGCTTTCTGGTTCACGGCCGTCATGACTTGAGCACTTACGCTTTCTGGCTCTACGGTCCTTTGGTTCTGATCAAATTCATTTGCACATATAGAGATCCTCAGGCACTTACTCATACTTACTTACTCATACTTACGCATACTTACTCATACTTACTCGGGACTACGCTGTCCCAGTGCCCTTGGAAAAATACAAAACACACACTGTTACCGTACAACCGGTGTAGTGGTTTCAAAACTAATCAACACTCCCACCGACTCAAAACTAGCTTCTCCTCCTATGGTTTCGACCGGATACCCGTGCCTAGGCATGGAAGATCCACTAGCGCCCGTGGGAGCGGTTTTAAAACCGGTCCTCATTCTTAAGTTTGAAGAAAACACATTGTACCAAATTAGTTTTGGAAATTCATTTTGAAAACTTGCATACATCTCCCGATTCCAATTTATGATGATTATTCCTATTACTAGTGTTATTATTGTGACCACTTAGGGGAGCTTCCAGAGTCCTTCAACCACAATGTGATCAGCATTGGTGTTGAATTATCCTTCCACCCCAATTTGTGTTCGGCTTCCCTTGATCGCTAGCAAATCAAGTTCCACTTCCCACCTCAATACAAACAGACAGCTCGTCAAACATTATTTCGTTTTCTATCTTATTAATCTTGCTACTCATAATCATGCACATACATTTTCCGATTTATATGATTCACTTGCTTACTTACTAATCATCTCATCAATTATTACTATGTCATCTCCAACTACTATACTTAAGAAATTCGTGGGTATAATATCCCATTAATTTACTATACTCAATTTATATTCATAACATACATCGGTTTCATACCGATTTATACTCATTACATACATCGGTTCCATACCAATTTATACTCCTCACGTCTCCCATACATACTCCTTCCTCATACTATTACGAATCGGGGTACTCATTCCCCTAGAGTTTCTCTACTCCTTTTCCTATACATACTTCCCAACTTACCACAATTACACAATGAGTGAATACAAATGTTTATGTAACATAAGTATCAACCATCAAAACGAATTCTCTTGCGCTATGCGCATTGTAGTTTACGCACTTATCACGTAGAACGTACATTTCGCGGTTTTCGCTCTACCCCCCTTAAAAGGGATTACGCCCACGTAATCTACCATGTGTCAATGTTGAACATTGGTCGAAGGCATTCAGCCGTCATGGAGTGGTTCAGCTTCCATGCGGTCTATTATACAATGTTCCTTGATCAAAGGGTCTTAACCGTGTTACTGGTTAGTCCCTACATCAAGAATTTTCATCGGAGTTTTTCAACTCTTAACCGGATTCGGTTCTAGCCTAATGGCTTTGAGGCATTGGTGATTAGCCTGTTATTCACTATGTGTAAAGTTCTGGGCCCGCTAGCTTCTGCTGCGCGACCCTGATAACTTGGGTGATTTGCCCTTCTCGTTATCCTTAACGTGTTACACCTCACCTTTTGTCCCTCTTGTTGTGGGAACAAGGTTTATTAACCAAGTGTGGTATTCTCTTACCGTGCTCAAACTCGATGGGTTTTAGATTTATAACCAGCTCTCTGGCAATCTATATACATACTGTTGTGTTTTGTAGTGATCATTCACTTGGTTCCTCTGACTTATTGTCGGTTGAGGTTAAGTCACTACTTAGTTGTAGTGCTTCCTCTACTGTTAGTAGCTTCTGAATTATACCAGTTTCCCTGGTTCATTACAAGTGTCCTTTACTTGTATGACCTTGCATTTTCAATGCGTCGGTCCTTGTGACTTTCTTAAGTCTCCTTTCACCTTTATTCCTGTGGAATCCATATCTTGTAATTGTTGGTGGTTGACACTGGTCGAGTCTCCTTGGCCTTAGGCCGCATGGTTTGTTTCTAAGCTTTTGCTTAATTGGCTTGTGCCATGTTTACTGGTGAAAGGAAGAATTTTCTACGATTTACATTTTCCCATATTCCTAGCTATCCCACTCGATCATTACTGCCCAAATGCCATACCAAACACTCAGTCCTACAGAGTGCAGAGGCGTAAACGTTTGACAGTAACTCTCTTATGAGGTCGCAATAGGACTGATTGCTACTTTTTCAGGTGGTGCTTCATCATTTGGTGCAGACTTCTGGCTTGTTGCCCGGTCTGTCTACCATTTCGTGTTAACCTCTCCATAGTATTGGGTGGTTATTCTCATACATTGGTCGCCTACTGCGCACCATGTTCTTACTGATTCCATAATATCGGTTTAGATAGCATCCACCGTTGCTGGCTTCAGCTCATGCATTTGTACAATGGTTTCCCATGTATTGGGCAATACCGAATATGGTATTCCTTTATTTTTCTGAGCTCCCTGAGCATCATTGGTTTTATAACGATTTGAAAGGGATATATTTCCCAACAGTTACTGATGGTATCCCCTTTTGGGATCCATGTGTTCACCGCTCTTGCGGTCTCACATTTATGAGGGTATCCTGCTTGTTGGTCAATAAACTTTATTGGTGTCGTCCTTGACTACTTTCCATGTGGTCCACAGTGGGCTTGCAACCGTTGAACTCTGTAATGTAATTGTTTCATGGCATACTAGCCATATTGCCTAGAGCTCTGCTCATCATAGGCTGTTCCAAGGTGGTTACTTCTCCATATGCCATAGAATGGCTTAGAGGTGGTACTGGGCTCCATGATAAGATCGTTGCATCACGCTTCCGTTCGTTGGAGACCCTTTTGTATCCTGGATTGATTGATACCGTTATTGATTTGGGGTATCCCCTGTCAAGTGGGATCCCTTCGGTGTTCCAACCGTATGTTCGTTCCAATTGTGGTGTTCTTACCACGATATCCCATTCAACTGTTTTGACTTGATACCCTTTATGGATTGCTCCTGGGTAGTATCGATTATTTGGTAGCATCTAGCTGACATTTATGAGTATGTTCAGTTTGTTATCCCACCTTGTGTTCGGATCTGAGTTATCCGTTGAGGGTTATAGTGTCTCCGGTTCTTAGGGTAGATCACTGGTTGTTTTGCCTTATGTTATAACGGATTTGATATTCCTTCCGGCGATGAATGGTATTTCCGGTACCTTGCCACATCACCCTGTGTGTTTGTGGTGGTTGTTCTGGGAATCTCATCCCCGTTCGTTGAACACTGATGTTTAATGTTAGGCATTTGTCTTACTGTGTTTTAGACTAGGTATTCCTTCCAGTCATCATGTTTTACTTTAATATATTCAAGACATGTCCAATGTTTATTCAGTTGTTAGTGCTTCTCGCACTTTTAACTCTTAATCATCCTTGCATAGGTTCTTGACTCCTTAGCTTGTAAGCTTATCTGAGTTCCCTTGGCTCGTTGAAGTATCCAATTGCTTGGGTTGAATTTACTTATAGTCTTGTAGAATGGAGTGACTACTTCCGTGTTCCGTGGCACTACATGTATACATACGTGGGGTACCTTCTTGGCACTTACCACTTACCCACTACCTGTCAGGCCCGCAAGCTCCTTCGGAGTGCAGTCGTACCACATCCCGTATTTGGGTACACTCGTAGTGCTCGTCACACGCCTAGGTGAAGTATTCTATTGCCAACTCCTCTTGTATCATTCTATGATACTCACCGTATTTTATTTTTTAGTTTGGTTTTTTAAAAATCCGAGGTTTTAAAAAAGAAGGATTTGTGGTTTTTTAAGGAAAATTTGGGTTTTGAAATAACAGTTCAGTGTTTAAAAGAGGTTCTTCATGGTGTCGCCATGTCTGAGGTCTTGACCAAGTCTAGCTTCTTGCTGACTGGTATGTTCTTGATACAATGGTCGGGCCGTTAGGCCGTTCCGAGGTTCCATTATTTAGATACTGAGGATTGGTGATCCTATCTTTGCTCCATTCGTCATAGCGGTACTTTAGTAAGTATTTGCGGGTTGTCAAACTTCCAACTGTCTTGTAGTTACTGCACTTGCCCTGGGCAAGTGCGCGGGTAGGTTGTTTTTCGGTTAACGTATACCGGTTATGGTATCGTTTCTATCCACAATTGGTGGTCTTATTAGATCTCCCTTTGATCCATTGATCTTGGTGATCGATCTCCTGAGTCACTTCGTAGTATACTTGACATGATTGTCGTCCATCCGGGTGTCTCACACCTTCAGTGTGGTTAACGAGACTTGACTTATCCTTAGGAACCATGTTGCGGTCCTATAGGTGTCTATGTTATGATTTCTTTCTTAGTTATCTGAACTATGTTGTTCGGTTATTTCAGCCTCTTGGCATGTAGGTTTGGTGTTAATCCAACCTCGACTAATTCCTTAGTCGGTTTGTATACCGTTGTTGGTATCATCAAAGATTACGGTCCGTAGACTCTCTTGTCTCGGCTTGTTACTCCAATTTCCTTGCTTCATTGCACGACTGTGCTTCTCTTCTTACTGGCTACACATGGTTCTCGCGACTGCGAAGCATGTCGCCCCATGGTGCCATAAATTCCATCATCCTAGTGCTTAGGATCTTCATTCCTCCGCCATTAAGTGCGGTCCTTGTCATTCAACGGGAACCGTCATCGGGACTTCCAGTTCTTGGACTCTACCGTACGACAGGTTCTTTTCTAATAAGGTTTGTTTTTGCAACTGCCAGATCGGGTTTTACCCGAGTGTGAGAGGTCTTTCCATCTCTCTGGCGTTATTACTCCCAACTTAATACCGTGGGTTGCGGAGGGCGGGGTATGGTTGTTGTAGGTTTCCGGTTCACGCGGAAGTTCCTAACTAGCGTACCTCTCACGCTAACACTCAACCCTTAGCCCTAAGTCTCTACTTCCTAACTCGGTATTTTCCTAAACTCGGTATTTCATCCATCAGAGCGATACTTCGCTCTGATACCACTTTTTGTAACACCCCTACCGCTAATACCATCATTACTGTACAATTACTTACCTTCGCAGCGGATACTCCTTACACAACGGCGGGTGTACAATGCCGTTAGTCACCCACGTGACTAATCAGGCGAGTTACAATACTACATACTATCGGTCTGATGAACATGAACATACCGAGTACTCTACACAATACAATACTTCCCATTGCATACTCATCCATAATTCAATTCAACTCCAATACATTACTATACCGAGTACACTACAATCCTTAAATCACCGATACAGTTTAAGCTTCCAATTTCGCATTACAATACAAGTACCAATCCCTACTATACAACTACCCATGCTTACGTAGCAGTCCCCGTCCTACTCTCTCGAACGGTGGTCAGCTTCGGGTACCTGCACACTAAAAACGGTCCCCCGAGGGGGTCAGCTTACGCTGAATATGACTTTCGCATATACCGCGTGCTAACCGCGGTACATCGACTACTTTGGTCGAATATACATGGAGTTCATTTACATGCATACATACATACTCATGCTACAACAATACAAACAACTACATACACATACAAGTTCAATTCTTACCAAGGAAGACAGTTCGATAGTCAACCATTTGTATTTGTTATTCATTCATTACTCTTCGTACTATATTCGATATTCTCTACTCTACTCATACCTACTCCTTACTCTTACATACTCGACACTCCATGCTCGATACTTTACTCGTACACGTTTCTTACTCTGTACTCGTTACTACGCTTATGTACACTCATTACTCACTACTCCTTACTTACTCATACATGCTCAGTACTCAATACTTACTCATACATACTCAATACTCAATACTCACTACATACTCATACTCGCTTCTTACTCAATACCCATTACTTTACTCATACGTACGCAATACTCAATACTCAATACTTTGGCCACCGGGCGGAGTCATACAAAAGACTCGCCACCGGACCTACAATACGAGGGCTATGCTTAACTCCTCAAATACTCAAATGTCCGTTCTACCGGAATACTCATATTCCCAACACTCTTCTCTCAGAGTATAATACAATCTCACGGATTAGCCTAGAAGTATCTCTCTCGTTAACCTCCACTGGCTTAGGGAATTACTACCGTCTAGTATCCTCAGGTTTAAGGGTTTCCCCAACATATCGGATACTCTCATGTTCGGGTCATTACTTACATCAGTCGGGTCCTCTCATAATGGGTCGACTAACTACTAAGGGTTTGGAGATCCCTCGCCATTCTTTACTACTCTTATGGTTCATGTTTGCACCAAGAATAATTCCTTTGATATGGGTTACTTATATACTTCCACTACTTATTGTTTGTGGGTTATTCGTTTCGATTCTCCTACCGTTATAAGGAGGTTGTTACTCCCGTACACTCTCTCACATTCTAGTGAGTTCATTGGGTTGCGTTATCGTTTATCGCTCCGATAGCTTAGTGCGTTGCTATTGTTCCATTAGTTCACAATAAGACTCTTACTACGAGTCACTACAAAACAAGACCCATCTATGAGTCGATCTACGCACCAAGTAAAGCCACACAATCAATTCAATAAAGGTCAGCTCATGCAACATACAACAAGACATACAATGAAAGGCAGTAAACCGTTTTCATGCTTTAATCTTGATTAGCCGGCATACAGCATACAAATCAACGTAACTCGGTTAGCATACGGGGCATGAGAAAATCATACCTTTCACCAGAGTTAGCTTTACCATGTGTTCCCTTGTACCTTGGTTCACATTTGTTCCACTGGTAATGTTCCAAACTTTGCTATTAATGCTATGCTCATACGATACATCAATAATTACTACTCCCGTACTTACCCCGTTGTCCCGTTGTTTTGGTTTAACCTAATGTTCTTAAACCTACAACTTTCCTAATGACTTCTCAAACTTGTTTACACTTCTTAGGGCCTTTAAATATCATCAAACAAGGCCTTAACAACTCCTAAAACCAATACCATTCACTTCCCCATCATTAGAACACTTAAAAGTACTTTCTGGCAAGGTTTTATGATGGTCCGGGTTTGTGTCCGGGTTTACAAACCCGGACCAAGTCCGAAAATCAGTTTCTGCCTACTTTTATGTGTGGTCCGGGTTTGTGTCCGGGTTTACAAACCCGGACCACCCCCTGGGATGGCCTTCTGCCTAATTTTTGCTATCGTCCGGGTTTACAAACCGATTGCAAACCCGGACAACCCCCTGGAACTGTCAAAATTTACAGTTTTCCTTCAGTTTTCAACCCCTAATTCACCTCTAATCATTTCCTAATCTTTCCACATGTTTTCTACATGTTTAAGCATCCTAAAACATGCCTTAATCCAGTCCCAAACCTCCTCAACACATTAGTCAAATCCATACTCAATACGTACTCCATTTCTACAGATTTTTCCTCTTCTCTGTTACAGTTAGCACACTTGTGCATTTTCTTTACTCCTCTTTGCATTTTGCATCTTGTCCCAACTTCATCTTACCATACCAATTCCTTTCCAAAAAACTACACTACCTATACCAAAGTCCAGCTCTCTTTTTACCAAGTCTTGCACACTAGTTTTGCCTAGTTTCTACAATGTGTTTTACTACACTTCTTGCTACAGATTTCATACCCTTTCCTTCTTATACTACAACCACTACTCCAAGGTCATTAAACATCTCTATTATCCCCAATACGTACCTTGGTTCTCCCATTCGCCAAGTCATCCATAAGTGCACAACTTCCTACCAAAATTTTGCCATAGTTCACCTACAATTCTTACACATCCACACATACCCATCATCACCAAAATCATTCCTATTCTAGCCACACCCATACAAGGGTCCTACCAGCAATACAAAGCAATCTTAATACATCATTACTTCCTCAAAACACAATATTAATACACATACACAATTCTTTGGCTCTAAGGCCTACAATCCATACACTTGTTCACCAATACCCAAACTTTCACAACTACAATACTAATACATTCTTTCGGTTTCTTTGAATTGGTTTACCCATTCCCATTATTCTAATGCATTAAAATTTATCATTAAGGAAGAGCTCTTACCTTGAGCTTATATTTCCTTTATTTCTTTTCCAATTCTTCTCCTTCTCTTTTTCTTGCAAAAATCGGCCATGTGGGGGATGGAGTTGCCAAACTCCATCCCAACACCCAAATTACACAAAGAGAATATAATTAAACTTCTAACCTCTTAAAACTTCACTAATTCAATGAAGGGTTTAAATGCCATTAGTTAGGGTTTTACCTTGGAGCTTTTAAGAGGGGTTTCAAGCCTTGAATACAAGGGGGAGTTCTTCCACCATTGGGGAGTTGAAATCAAGCTCAATTCAAGAGGAAAACAAGGCATTACTAAGAGGCAAAATCGGTCAAGAATGAAGAGTGAAGAAAAATTGATTTTTCTTGAAAACTTTTTACCTTAGGAGGAAGAGGAGACTCCATGCTTCGAAATGGTGTCATTTATTCTCCAAATGCTCAAAACCCATGGAGATGAAGTTGCTCATTTTCGGATTTTGAAAAGATAGAAAGGTAGATCTTGATGTGGGGAGCAAGAATATATGATTTGTTTTTGATTTGGAGTTGTAATGGGGCTTGGGCAAGCTTGGAGATGTGAGCTGCCATGGATGGTGTTGGAGCTCTCAAAATCGCAGCCACCAGGAGAAGAAAGAGAGGGAACACGATGGGGAAGGAGGGAATGGAAGAGAGAGAAGAAAAAGTGAGGAAAGAGAGTGTTTTTACCTTTTTGTATTCTTTTTCTTTCTTCTTTCTTTTCCTTCTTTCTTTATTTACTTATTTGTTGTGTGTGAGAGAAGGGAATCGGCTGTACACAGCCTTTGTGGGTTTTGAAAAATTTTATTTACAATAGTGGACACACTAGTTTGGTTTATTTATGCTTTTACCCCACAACTTCCCGTTTTTGACAGTTTTTACTATTTTCTTGTTTTACTGATTTTATTGGCTATTAAGCTTCCATTAATGCTTAATTATTGTCATTTAATGGTTTACACTTTTTACGGGTTCGTTTGACCACTTAAAATCACGTTTTCGGGTTTTCTTGAAATACGTGCGCTAAAGCTCTATTAGCGTTTTAATACATTATTCGGATCCGTTTTCTTCGGGAATCATTCCCGTATACTATTTAGGCATGAATAAGTACTAGGAATCCTTACGATACTATAATCGAGGTCTCGTACCTCCTATGGTTATTTAACGCTCATTTTAGCATTTTCCGTTTTCTAAGCGTTTTTCTCATTTCTTTGGATTTATTTTCTTTACCAAAATTACTTAGGCACTATTAGGCCCTTAAATACTATATTAAAATATTCTAATCACCATATTTAAGTTCGGGGTATTTCAGGGACCCACATGGGTCCTACGTTCTACTCCAATAATATACCGCCACATATAAAACAGCCAGACCAAAACAACCACAAAACAACCATGGCAAACGCGGTTTGTGTTTTCTAATCTGGGCGGTTCATTGTTATTGACGGTGGATATGGAATCCGTCAATTTGGCGGATATATCCGGTCCGTCACAGGATCCTCCGCGTGTCCTCTTATAATGAAACGGCATGTAACGACAACCATCCGAGTTCACTGCTACTGTTTTGTCGTGTCGTTACACCACTATGCGCGTTCATTGTAGATCGGAATGTTTTATGTTTGTTTATAGTTAGTTTTTTTATATAAAAATGATAAAAAAAATTGTAATTTAAAATTTCAAAGTTTGTATTTCGAATATGTTTTTGTCATGACAAACTCAATAATCAAGTGATAATTCTACTGTGCGGAAAGTAGGTGCAGTCCAAGTGATTTGACAGTCCAGTCAGCTACTGACTAGATTATTTTGCTAACTGGGCAACCTTTTTACTATATTAACTTTAAATGGTTGTAACTTTTAATATATAAGTCCAAAATTAAAAAAAAATTATATCATTGTTTAACTAAATTCAAAATCTTCAAATTAAGACCAGACATGGATATGTTTTGATAACTTTTTAAAAAATAATTTTTACATGTATACAAGGATACACTAAAATGATAATATGATTCATTAATTTTGTATTGTGATTCAATAAAATTGATATCATGATTCATTAAGTAATAAGTGTTGAATTAGATTACAAACGTCGGAGCCGATCAAAAATCATTATTGTTTTGTAGTGTATTATTATTGTTGTATGGTGTATTTTAAACTTTATATGATGAATCATGTATTTTTCATATGTACCAAATATTGTTTTGTATTGTATTTTGTTTGAAATTTTTATTTTTATATGTTTACGATGATACACTAAAATGAAGATATGATTCACTAATTTTAATATTATGATTCATAAAAATTAATATTATTATTCATTAACTAGTAAGTGGTGAATTAGATAACAAACTTCGGAACCGATAAAAATCAGTATTGTTTTGTAGTGTATTATTATTGTTGTATGGTGTATTTTAAATCTTATATGGTGAATCGCTTATTTTTCATACATACCAAATATTATTTTGTGTTGTATTATTGTGTAAAAAAATTTATTCTTATATGTTTGCGACGATACACTAAAATAAAGATATGATTCATTAATTTTGATATTATGATTCATTAAAAGTGATATTATGATATATTAAAATGATGTTATGAATCATAAGTCTCATTGATATATAGATATATACATGTAAATAATATAAAATTTTAAAGTTGTCAAAACATATCCATGTTTGGTCTTGTTTTGAAGAGCTTGAATTTAGATGAACAATGATATAATTTTTTATCATTTTGGACTTATATTTTAAAAGTTACAACTAATTGAAGTTAATATAGTAAAAAAGCAGCCCAATCAATAAAACAATTCAGTCAGCAGCTAACTAGACTGCCAAATAACTAACTTGACAGGTTTTGAGTGTTTTGGGGGGTAGATTTGGAAATCGTTCTAAAGAATCCTACTGCGTGTGAGTATAGAACTGATAGACCAGGCAGGTAACAATGACGAGAGATAAATAAACTCAATCTATTATTGAATATCACGTATCACACTTGATACAAAAATAGCACGTAGTGAATTTACATCCACTACTATTACACGAGTACTTTTCACTCTAAACTCGTTGTGAGAACATCAAACTCTCAACTCACGAGATTACACTCAACTCTCTGATTTCCCTTAAACAACTTTGGACGTTACAACATCGATAGAACTCACTTCCCACCGATTTCCCAAACCCTAGTTCTCTCAGCCGTATTAGATTTCTCCGTTTTTCTTTCTCTCTAAAGCCCACTTTAAACCTAGAATAACTCCAGTTTATATAGATATTGTGATCATATAAGAATCTATCAAATAAGATTTTATCTTTTACAAAAACGTAAAATCTTATTTGTTATTCTACTTATTCTGTACTTGTTAGTTCAAGACTGATGAACTTCGTTTCAAACTAGTCTTAGCATGGGCTTCAATCCTAAGCTGAGTTTGCCGATCAAAACAACAAAAACAGTTTCCCCTTTTTTGATGCGGAAAACTGTTGAAGTCTTGAACTGAACGGATGTCCTTCGAAAATAACTAGCTGGTTCCCCCTGAGTTTTTGCCTTGATATTTATGAGTGGACAACATAATCACATATCGACTGTTCCCCCTGAATCTCACTCATCCGTGACGATTTCCTATGCTCTGTTTACAACTTAACAACTTTCAAGCATTAAGTTATACAAATATGACACCACAAATAGTAACATTATACCAGATCATGCATGTGGAATAGAAGTAAGAAAAAACCCAAGTTTCAACCAATATTATGAAAGTCCTACAATGTGACAAATCAGATCGTAAAGCATAAAGTCACGGAGCAGTTATGTCTAAACATACCAAACAGTCACCAAAAGAAAAACTAAAACTTCCATATCGAACAGTCACTAAAAATAAACGTCTAAGACTTCCAACTTTCCCCCTTTTGCCACATCAAAAAGAAGATAGATCAGAGAATGTAGAAATTCACATCAATATTAGAATATTAAGTGTCAACTTGGGGAAGGGTAGAATGCAATCCGACAGTCACTAAAATTTTTCTGATGGTTCAGAAGATGAGTTAGTTGCGGTCATCAAGAAGTCCAACTTTTCTTCAAGAAGATTGATCCTATCCATCAATCGCTTCTCCATTGCTGCCATAGAATCCAGTACTGACTGTATAAGAAGGGAAATTGGGGCAGTAACATGGTCAGTCTTGGTCTCATGTTGCACAGTCTGTTTGAACTGCCAGCCCGACTCTGTTAGTTCCAATCCTATCTTAGATAGAGTAGAAACAGCCAGGTAGTTAGTTGGTTGAGCAAAGATGGAATACACATCTTCCAGAGCAAGCTGGAAATGTCGAAGAACCTTTGTCATCCAAAAAGGGTAAGGAATGGATGGCTGGAACTATTGACAATTGTTCACAAATGAGAGATAATGATTCTTGGCAGTGATAGATGAATTCTTTTGTCTAGACACTAGACACCACATGATCGCCAGATCGACATGAGTAACCTTGTCTCGCATATCATTAAGTGGAAGAAGAGTTTGATAAGTAATAAGATGTAATAACCGCGGTAAAACACCTAAATCCCTCTGGGGATAATGTTTCAGTCTTGAACTGGCACGAGACGGACCAAAGTGCTGTACTACATTAGTATGAGATGCCACATCCACTTTCTGAGTATTGAACTCAGCTAACCCATCTAGAGGTACTTCAAGAATCATTGCAAGCCAGGCGGGGGAAATTATCATCTTGATACCAGCCACTTCTGTCTTAAATTCATACGGTGAGATAAACTCCAAATTTAGAACAAACAGAAACAAGAGTTTCAGGTAGTATGTGGTTTCAGAGTTAAACAATCTTTCCCCACCTTGAAACTTTAAAATCTCTCCTAAAGATTCCAGTGAGTTCTTTCCTAGCCAGTCACAATCTATCAGTTTGCCAGGTATAATGTCTGATTCAAGCATAGCGTGACTAAAAATAGGTTTTTGAGGAAAAGAACGACCTAGATTTTGTAACCTTTCAAGATGAAATTCCTTCGCTTTCAATTTAGAGTGGGTTTTGTCACAAACTTCAATCTTTTCGACGATCGCGGTTGCGTGACTGGAGAATCGTCATTCTTGCGCTTTGGGATAGCCGATGAAGCATCTCCGACGCCCAAGGTTGGCTTTCTGGCGGGTGTACGCAACCATCGGCGAGTATTAGCTGGCGGTGGAGATGGTATGTCAGCCTCAGTTGGAGTAGCAGAAGATTCATCATCGCTTACCACAGTAGCATCTTTTGGAGTTGGAGATTTAACCTCAGGTGAGGGTTTTGATGTAGAATCAGGAAATTGCGGATTTTGGCTATTGTCAGTCGGCTTTTCAGAGGCGAGAGGTTCAATGTTTTCATAGACAAGCTGGTCGAAGGAATCCATGGGTAATTTGTGTAGGAAGTTGATGTATGCTCAAGAATGAAGGTCGTATAAAGAGAGGTAGAGCGTTGCTGAGAAAGGATGTTTTGAAACTTAACCAAGTGAGAAAACAGTGAGAAAGAAAGAGTAAGAAAATAAGAAGAAGTCGAAATGGTTTTGTATTTGGGAAGAAGACTATAAATTAAAATATTAAAAGTAAAAAAAATAATACCTTCCCTTTGCTTGTCACGATCTATCAGTCCTAGACTAAGTCTCTCAGAATAAAAAGTTCAAGAACAGGTGAAGTGACTCACTGTGATCAAGAAGATCAAACAACAATTCTAAGTAGATTTGTTTTTCCCATTCTCCTTTCATTTTCAACTTGATTGAAATAACATCAAGTAGCACGTTTGGATTCTTGACTTGATTTCTTTCTACTTTTCAACTTTCCTTTGAAATGACAAGAGGCGATCGTATTCCATTGTACCTTTCATCGCCACAAATTCATACTCACATTTATTTTCATATTTGTCGATAAACAAACATATGTTGAACATAGAAAAACCGTTATTTTTTTATTAAACAATACCTTGAGTTTTTCTCTCCATCTATGTAACGACGTTGGGTCAACTTGCCCAGAGTAGTTACCCTTAGGAAGTTAGATGATAAAGCATCCTATAAGACTTAATTGTCAGATGAAAGAGGCCAAATTTGTGTTGTTTAACTGTGAGTATTGGAATCTCTTGCCTTGTTCATTCCACCATACCAGCCATCAAACCTAGTTATCCTTAAAAACAAACGTGTCACTTACTGTATATATCAAGTAAGTGAGAAAAATTAGGATTATAAGAACCTTCCATCTGACTCAGTCATATTGTGTAGATTTACTTGAAGAAACAGTAAGCATAGCTTAACAATATCCCGAACAATTAATTCAAAGAGAAAAAACTCAGTATAGAACTATATTAACCATGTGACGCTATCGGATTGTATATATTTAACAGATAGAAGAAAGAAAGAAAGAAAGAAAAAGAAAATAAAAATAAATTCCAGTTCTAAACTGATGAGTACAATATAGCAAGACTTAATCTAATAAAAACGTCAAAGAAAAGGAAAGTAAAAGAAGATAACAAAAATTGTATCTCACTTGGTGTTGACCATGCCAATCTCAAAACGAAGTTTCTCAAAGATTTCTCTGGGTAAAGGCTTTGTAAAGATGTCAGCTAATTGTTTATCCGTTGAGCAATAGATTAGGATAACAGTGTCGTGTTCAACATGATCTTGAATGAAATGGTGTCGTATATCAATGTGTTTGGAACGGGAGTGATGAACAGGATTTTTGGTTAACTCAATTGTGCTTGTGTTGTCACAATAGATAGGAACAGGAATGAAGGATAGTCCATAGTCCTCAAGTTGTTGATGGAGCCACAAGATCTGGGCACAACAAGTAGCTGCTGCAACATACTCAACTTCAGTTGTAGACAGAGCAACTGAAGCTTGTTTTCTAGAAGACCATGCGATAAGATTAGAACCCAAGAATTGGGCCGTGCCAGTTGTGCTCTTCCGATCAGTTAAAGAACCACCAAAATCTACATCGGTGTATCCAGCAAGAGTGGGTAAGGAAGTTGCCGTGTACAGGAGACCAAGTGATGATGTTCCTTGAAGATAACGAAAAATTCGTTTGACAGCCTTTACATGTGGCAACTTAGGATTAGTCTGAAAACGAGCACAAAAACAAACACTTTGCATGATGCCGGGATGACTTACAGTTAGATAGAGAAGAGACCCGATCATCCCCTATCAACGGTTGGATCTATTGCTTCTACAGTCGGCTCCAGTCTTAATCTAAGAGTAGTAGACATCAGAGTTGACATTGGTTTGCACTCATTGAACTTATATTTGGACAAAAGTTCCAAAGTGTATTTGGTTTGACTGATAAATGTGCCATCAGCTATTTGCCTAATTTGCAACCCAAGAAAAAATGTCAGCTCACCCATGTTGCTCATTTGAAATTCTTTTGTCATCATTGACTCGAACTCCATTGTCAATCGTGGACTGGTGGATCCGAAAACGATATCATCAACATATATTTGTACTAGAAGTTTGTCCATCCCACTTTGTTTGATAAATAGTGTGCGATCAACATGCCCCCGGACAAAGTGTTGTCTGAGAAGAAAGGATGTCAACCTCTCATTCCAAGCCCTTGGTGCTTGCTTAAGACCGTATAATGCGTTCTTCAAATGATAAACATAATTTGGATAAGTTGTGTCCTCAAAACCTGGTGGTTTAGAGACATATACTTCCTCCTTGTGGTGTCCATTCAAGAAAGCACACTTGACATCCATTTGGTAAAGTGTAAACCTATGCAAGGTTGCAAAGGCAACGAGAAGACGAATGGCCTCAAGTCGTGCCACTGGAGCATAGGTTTCATCAAAATCTAATCCCTCCTGTTGATTATACCCTTTTGCAACTAGATGTGCTTTATTCCTTGAGATTTGACCATTTGAATCTAGTTTATTGCGGTAAACCCACTTCGTTCCAATGACATTATGATCCACGGGTTTCTCAACAAGTTCCCATACTTCATTTCTCACAAATTCATTAAATTCCTCATGCATAGCATTTATCCAACTCTCATGCTCCAAAGCCTCTTTCACAGTCTTTTGGTTCCACTGTAGAAAGCATAAAAAATTTGTGCATTTGACCGGGTTTGAACTCCTGGGTTTAAATCTGATAGACTATTGTTGATTTCTATGCCTAGAGCATTTCGAGCAGTCAGATGATGTGTGACTCCTGCTTCTTGAGTCACAACTGGAACCGATTCAGTTGGTTCTGGTGGTGGTGACGCGAGTTCTGAGCTAATGATGGTGGGTCTTCAGTTAGCGTCTGTTCTTCTTCTGATTCAGCCCCTGAGATTTCATCAATGGTTGTTTCTTTATCCTTTGACTAAAAAAGATTATCCATTTTTCCTTGACTAATCCTTCCTCCGAAGTTATTCTCGTCAAACTTGATGTTTGCTGACTCTTCGACTATTAAAGTGCGTTTGTTAAAAACACGATATACTTTGCTATTCATAGCATAGCCAATAAAGACTCCTTCATCACTTCTTTTGTCAAACTTTCCTAGTTGATCTTTTCCATTGTTGATAATATAACATGTACACCCAAATACTCTGAAGTGTGATATGGATGGCTTACGCCCTTTGAATAGTTCATAGGGAGTCTTGATTAGAATTGGACGAATTAAGGCTCTGTTAAGGATGTAGCAAGCTGTATTTATAGCTTCCCCCCCAAAAGCTAAGAGCAAGACCATTACTATTCAACATTGTGCGAGCCATCTCTTGAAGTGTCCTGTTTTTCCGTTCGATAACCCCGTTTTGCTGAGGAGTCCTGGCTGCAGAGTAAGAATGAGTGATTCCATTGTCAGTACAGAACTGAGACATCTTTCGATTGAGAAATTCCGTTCCCTGATTAGTTCGAATGTTGTTGACTTTATTCTCTGTTTGAGTTTGAATCTTGGTGAACAGACATGTAATTTCATCAAAGGTTTGATCTTTGCTATGAAGTAAGATAGCCCATGTATATCTTGAATAATCATCAACTATCACCAGTATATATCTCTTCCCGGATCTACTCTGTACGCTCACTGGTCCCATTAAGTCCATGTGAAGCAATTCTAATGTCTTGGTACTGCTAACCATATTTATTGGAGCATGGGAAATTTTTGTGAGTTTATTCAAAGCACAATCAGCACAAATTGTATTATGATCTAGCCGTCTCCGTGGTAGCCCATTGACTAATTCCTTTAGTCTTAGCATATTAATTAACCAGTGATGAGCATGCCCCAATCTTCGATGCCACAATAATTCTTCATCATCTTTGACAGTGAGACATGTTAGATCCTCCTGATCATTCATATCTACCATATAGAGATTTCCCACTCTGCAACCTTGTAACAAGACCTCCTGAGTAACTTTGTTACGTATTTGAAAATCACTTGAATAAAAAAGAACTTCTGAGGGACCCTTATCACATACTTGTGATACACTTAATAGATCATGACTGAGGCCTTCTACTAGACTAACCTGATCAATACAATGCTCTTTGCCAATCTTTCCAATTCCTATTATTCTGCCTTTGCCATTGTTCCCAAAAGTTACTCTTCCTCCTCGATGTTCAATCAAAGTGTTGAACTTTTTCTCATCTCCACTCATGTGCCTTAAGCAACCACTATCCATTAGCCACCAGTTCTCATATAGTGTGGTTGCTAACGCCTAGAAACATTCAATCACTTATTAGCTTTAGGTACCCAAACTTGTTTAGGTCCTGTTCTTCGAGTACTGGGTGGATGATTTCTGTTTTTATGAGTTTTGAACTGATAAATATTTTCAACAACACAAAATGTTTTTCTATAATATAGACTTCTATAGAAACCTATACTGTGACCATGTTTATGACAGTATTGACAGAAATATTCTGATTTGGTATAATTAGCATTTGATGTTTTCCGCACTGGTGTATAGATTGGTGTTGTAATTTTTTTCGTCCCAGTCATCATCTGCGTCAAATTTGCCTTTCCAATGTACCAAACTGGATTCTGTTGCTTCGCTATTTCTTTTTCTCTCTTAACCTTTGATAGGTCATCCTCTTAGACTTCATTTTCCTTTTTTAAGTTCTCATATATTTCTTGAAGTGTTTTGAACTTAGTTCGAACCCAAGAGGGCAAACATTCAATTCTATCTTTTAAGAGTTTTACAAACTTAATAGGGGAGTTTCTTTAGTTTGGGACTCAGTAACTGACTCTACAGAAACATCTATCTTAGACAATTTTGACTCAAGCAATTTAATCTTTGTAACAGCAGACATTAACAAATTGAAAATTTCTTTCTTAGATAAAGAGTTAAAAGAATCTTCTACGAGTTCAGGACTTACCTCGTCTGCTTCCAGAACTTCTTGCCATCCGTCGCTTGCCATCATGCAAAAGTTCCTGTCTGACGTCACACTAATGCTCTCATCATCATCAGTCACAACAATCATGCATACCTGCGCTGTATCTTCTGTTTCTGAGTCCGCGTCTGATTCCTCTTGTCCCTATGCTGCTGCTGCAGCCTCTGTAAACTTCTTAACATTGTCACGAAAATTATCCTTTGGCTTTAGCATGCATTCCTTGACTACATGTCCAGGCTTATTACATCGGAAGCATATGATTTGCTCCTTCTTTGTTTTAAACCTATCAGTTCTGGACCCAGAGCCTCTTCTTCCACCAAAGATTTTCCTAATCCCGTTAGCAATCATGGTAATCTCTTCATCCTCATTTGTGTCATCATATTCTTTATCGCTTGATGTTTTCTTTGCCTTTAGTGCTAAATCCTTATTAGCACTTAAACTCAACAGCCCCCCTTTCATCTTGCCTTCGTACACCGCCAGTTCAGATCCCAGTTCTTCGAAGGATAACTTTGACAAATCCTTAGTCGACTCCAAAAGTGTAGTGAAATTTAACCAATCTTTACACAGGCTGTCCAGAAACCTTTCATTAACTTGAGCATTGTCATGAGTTACTCCGACAGTCTTTAGCTCACATAAAATCTTATCAAATTTTTAGAGGGTTTCCAAAATAGTCTCTCCTTCCGTCATCTTGAAATTATCAAGCTGCCTTTTGAGTTGCTTTCCCTTCGCCTTCTTGACAGAAATTCCCAAACCTCCTTTTGCGGTGCGCAAACCTAAAACCTTTTGTTGGTCTGAGTCTGACAATGAAGACATTATAACCCTTCGAGCTTGCCGATTCTTGCTTATCAATTTGTTGTCGTTCTCATTCCAGCTAGATCTTGGCTTTTCTTTGGTGACTCCTTCCTCCTCAATTTTCGGCTTGAGATCACCATCAGTCACCACATCCCATAGTTGAAGATCAATAGAGATTAATTGATCCTCCATCTGTTCACACCAACTGGTGTAGTTGAACTTCGACAACTTTGGTGGTTTGACACAGTATGAATTCATTGCGATCTACCCTGAGAAAGTTTCCTCGAGATTAAGGGTAACCTTGCTTTGATACCAATTGAAGAATCCTACTGCGTGTGAGTATAGAACCGATAGACCAGGCAGGTAACAATGATGAGAGATAAATAAACTCAATCTATTATTGAATATCACGTATCACACTTGATACACAAAGAGCACGTAGTGAATTTACATCCACTACTATTACACGAGTACTCTTCACTCTAAACTCGTTGTGAGTACATCAAACTCTCAACTCACGAGATTACACTCAACTCTCTGATTTCCCTTAAACAACTTTGGATGTTATAACATCGATAGAACTCACTTCCCACCGATTTCCTAAACCCTAGTTCTCTCAGCCGTATTTGATTTCTCCGTTTTTCTTTCTCTCTAAAGCCCACTTTTAACCTAGAATAACTCCAGTTTATATAGATACTATGATCGTATAAGAATCTATCAAATAATATTTTATCTTTTACAAAAACATAAAATCTTATTTGTTATTCTACTTATTTTGTACTTGTTAGTTCAAGACTGATGAACTTCGTTTCAAAATAGTCTTAGCATGGGCTTCAGTCCTGAGCTGAGTTTGCCGATCAAAACAACAATAACACGTTGTATATTTTACATTGTAGCAACTAACTTGACAGGTTTTTAGGGTTTGTGGTAGCTAGTTTAGGATCGTTAGACCCTAAGCCCCCACTACAAACCCTAAAAATGTCTTCGACGTTTTTTAGCTTTCCTAGGGTGGGTTTTAGGGTGTGTGGGGTTAGGGTAATCTTTTTGGAAGCCGTTCTATACATTAATGTGAGGATGTACATATTTTAATGTGAGTGTACATGTTTTAATGTGACGATGTACTTGTTCAAATGTGAGAATGTACATGTTCAATTAAGAGAATGTATATGTTTTAATGAACATTTGTACATGTTTGTATGACCATCTGTACAAGTTTTCTACCTTATATGTACATGTTTTAATATAAGGATGCCCATATTTAATGATTCGTACAGGTTTATGTGATCATCTGTATGTTTTTAATGCGAGGATGTACATGTTTTTACGTGAGGATGTACATGTTTTAATGAACATTTGTACAAGTTTGTATGACCATCTATACAAGATTTGTTTTATGCTCTGTGCACTATAACACTTAGCAGCATCAGTTTTACTCTTAAAAAAATAATCCATTTTTACTTTTTACTTGGCAAGTCAACATTTGTAGCCAGGATGACTATATTCGGATGCAGCTTAGACCGGTTGAAAAAAGAATCATCTATCCGATGATGACGTGAAGGAGAAGACTAAAGACAAGTTAAGGTGTATCTATCATTGGCTAGCAAAAAAAAAAGTGGCTAAATAATCACCTTAAGTACGTGGAAACTTGTACGTAGGTAAACGTGAGACAGCTTATACCCAGTAGACTTTCCCATAGCTAACTATCGAACAAGGAACATATTTGCTCTTCGCCTCTGTTCATTCTTCATTCACTCACGGTAATTTTGCAAGGCTAACCTAACTGGTGAACAAGCTTGGTTGGTTCTCTTTACTCTGGTAATTTTACAACACTAACTAGTGAACAAAGAACTTACATGCCTCTATTCATTCTATTCACTCACGGTAATTTTGCACCCCTAATTGGTGAACAAGGAACACTCTTCACTCACGGTATTGCTCTACGCCTCCGTTCATTTTCTTCACTCACGGTAATTTTGCAACGCTAACTGGCGAACAAGTAACATACATGCCTCTATTCATTCTCTTCATTCATGGTAATTTTGCAACCCTAACTGGTGATCAAGAAACACTCTTCACTCATGGTAATGCTCTCCGCTGTTGTTCGTTCTCTTCAGTTATAGTATTTTTGCAACTCTAACTGGTGAAGAAGGAACATACGTGCGAATTGCGAAAGTATATACTTTCGGTTGTTAAAGTTTTGCTGCCTCTCGTAGCGAATTGGAGTCTGGTTTTGCTTGAATTTCATGGGGCTCGATGAGTAATCAATGAAAAAGCCTCCTTAGCCTGCTACATAATAGTGTCGTTTATTTATAATGGTTGATCTATAATTTTGAATTTTATTTTCATTATACTTCTTTGCGCTGAGAATTTGCACCTACCTGACCTTTCTTAATTGAGTTTTTAATAGTTCAAAGATTATTTATCTTCTCATTACTTCCGATCATTGTAAATTCGGTCTTTTTTTATAAGTGGGGTAGGTTTTGAACCCAGGATCTTTGGTTCGAGGACACCACTCCTCTACCACCAAGCCACGAGGGCTTGGCTGTAAATTCGGTCTTTTAGACGTAAGTGGCTCCAGATATGAGAATGAAGTTATTTGTAGGGGTGAGCATCCGGTTTGGATATTTTGGATTTTGAATCCAGTTTGGATATTTTGGATTTAATCAAAATCTAAATTAACCGATTTTTTTTTTCTGGATTTTTAACTGAATTTTGTGACCGAATTAAAATTTCGGTTAATTGAATTATCCAAATTATAATTGGTTTGGATTGGATTTCGGTTTTGACCTTACCTAATTCGTTTAATCGAATTATCCAATTTTTTAAAAAATAAGAATATTCTCTTTTCTAATTCTATTCTTTAGTGACAAATAATCAAACACCAACCCTAAATTTCGGTTAGTTGAAATCCAAACTAGCTAAAATATGGATTTCGGTTCGGTTTTTGGTTTTTCACTCAAAAATTTTGGATTTTTGATAATTTGGATAACGGTTAATTCAGTTTTTGTGTTAATTTGGATAATTCGGGTTTTAACCGAAATAACCGAAATCCAACTTTTTTTAATAATTTAGATTTCGGTTAACCGAATTATCCAAATGCGCACCTAGTTACTTGCTACTTTATTCTATAGTAATTTGTGTTTATTCATTGCTTAAGATCTTCAGGGAAATGATCGCACTGTCAGGGCGTTCTTCGTTGCCAAGTAAGCTATAATTTGTAATGTAGATTTCTCTGCGTAAGCTTTTTTTTTGTTCGCTATGTTTAGATGCTGGACTACCATGTACCTGGAGGTAGATAGCCTTATCTTTTGATCAGTATTTTTTTCTTGGGAAAATTACATGTTCCACTCATGACGTTTGGTGAAATTACACACTCTATCCATGTGGTTTCAAAAATTACATTCCTCACCCATGTGGTTTCCCTCATTTTACATCCAGCAACTTTTCTAATTTTGGTTCAACTCAAAATATGCTTAAACGTTGTTTGAAATTGATGAAACTTCACATGGATGATGCTAGAGTGATATATTTTGATTTTATGTCAAATCCAAAAATTTGTAAGCTTAAATGTGACCCGTGGGACCCAATGAAACATGTGACATGTTCATTGAGTCCCACATGTCACATTTTAGCTTAAAAAACTTTAGAAATCTCATTGAACCGAAATATAACACTTTAGCATCGTCTATGTAAAATTTCATCAATTTTGAACAACATTTAAACATCTTTTAAATTAATCAAAAATTAGAAAAGTTGCTGAATGTAAAACGCGGGAAACCACATGGGTGGGAAAAGTAATTTTTAAAATCACATGGATGGAGTGTAATTTCACCGAGCATCAGAGATATGTACATGGTTTTGGGGTCAAAAAGCAACAGAGTTGTATCTCTTTGAAATTTATTCTTTCTTTGATTTTTTATTTTTCTGGGAATGGTGGCCTTTTACTGACTCCGTTAGCTTTGATAATTGTGCTTAACAGGAAAGCTGAACCGTGAGATTTCAATTGTTGATAGCTATAAGCTGTTGAAAGGGAGTGAACTAACTGAAGATGAATTCTTCTTATCCACTGCCCTGCGTTGGTGTATTGAATGGGTATTACACTTGATCTTTTCTGTGATGCTCGGTTTCTGCTTTCAACTCTGTTGTGATTTTCTATTTCACTGTATGACCCTTGTCACATTTATTTTCTTCAACTGGCTAAATCTATCTTTATGCTTGGCAGCTTTAGTATATTTCCTTGTTCTTGATGTTATAATGGACTACTCTCATACCAGACCCCCAAGGTTTGAATCTCCGTAGGATTTGACCTACATTGGTGTTATTCCTATTAATCTTTGTCTAGTGGCTAATTAATCTGGTGTTATTTATTCTTGTTAGGATGACTTCCTTGACTACTATGGTTAACCTGCTTTTATTGGCAAGGTAAGGTAGCTAGAAAGGTAGATTTGGTTTAGGGATCTTATTTATCAAGCAAGTGATGTTGGTATGGTATATGATTGATTGATTACTCCAGAAATTTTCAGATCAGGACAGACAAAGAAGACTTTAAGTGCTCTTGGCTCGTTGTGAAGGCCCTTAAAATCTGCAACAAGGAGCAGAGAGAGTTGTTATTCGTATGGAACTTTCATCTCACTACATTAGTTATTCATTATCGCTGTATGAACTTTGACGGGCCCAATAATTGTGATGTTTCAGGTTAAAGAAGTATGTATATAGTGCCTTCTCGGATGGGAAAAGGAAATTAGGTTAGTCTTGTTGTTCAGCTGACACTTGATAATAAAGTCATGACATGACAATGTTTCATAGCTTCAACCATAGATATTCTTAAATATATTAGCTTGGCTCTCGGATCATTCAACATCTAGCCCGTTATATCTACCTTTATGACATAAAACTACAGAGAAATTTTTGTTCCAGGTTCCAACAATTGGTTTTCTATTTTTAAAAGAAAACTACGCGTACGTGTGTGGAATTAATGGTGTACATCTAATGGTAGCTTTTCATTCATTTTGCGGTTCTGTATCTGCTGACAAATCCTAGTGGAGTAAGAAATAAGGGTGTTTCTTTGGCTAATTACAAGTGTCCGGTGAACCTTATGGCTATGGATTTTCGTACTTTAGACTTTAAGTGTCCGATTTACTTTCTTTGATCTTCTTCCACACATGTACTTATGAGCTATAGATTTGTTACAAATGTTTCAACACAACAAAGTTAGGAGAGTCAAGAGTTTAACCTATCTGAGAATGAAAATTAGCTGACGGCTAATTTAGAAATAGATAAAGTAAAAATATGCGATGAAAAAAATCAATAAGTTTTCTATTGTATTAGAAGTTGCCCTGATTAGCAATTAGCTAATAGCTGATGATTGAAGTTGATAGCTTGAATTTCATAGAATGCGTAATTTTTATTATTGTGCTTGACGATGTTTATGACCTGGAGAAATATAAAGCTGGTTTTTCTTTAGTTTTATTTTTTAGTGGTGCTCTTACATGTTTATTGTTTAAATATGAGTAAAACCTATTTAGAAGCAAAGTAGACAAAAAGAGCAACACGTGGACGCAAACGAATTTTAAATCAAAGCTATAACGAAAACTTTAAGGTATGTACAAGTTGTGTCCGGACATGCATCCGACATTACAAGTCAATGTCTGGACAGACCGAAAAATACAGCATATTAAGGAAAAAAAAGAGAAAAATTAGGGCATTCAACCCAAGAACCAAAAATGAAGAAAAAGAAGAGAAAAGAGGGGAAGGAAGAGAAGAAAAAGCTCCTCCTCTACCAAAGCCCTTCATCAATCCTAGCAGGATCACTTGTGACCACTTACAGGGAGCTTCAAGAATCATTCAACCCTGATGTGATCAGCATCAGTGTTGAACTATCCTTCCGCCCCAATTTGTGTCCCGTTTCCCTTGACCACTAGTAAATCAAGTTCAACTTCCCACTTCAGTTTCAAACAATCAGATAATTCAATCATTCCATTTTCTATCTTTTTAATCATTCTAGTCATAAAGACAAAGCAATACATCTCCAGAGGATGGAACTCTGTCCATCAATCATCCTCAATTCACCTCAGAACAAATCATCTAGGAAATCCAATTCTGTAACACCCTGCCACTAATCCATCCATTAACTCCTAACCTGTCTCAATTAACTTCATCAAGCAGCGGAAATCAAACTACCAACGGCGGGTATTACAATGCCGTTAGTCACCCACATGACTAACAAGGTCGAATCCAATACAACAAATCAAATACAATATCGGTCTGATGGGTTATTATACCGAGTACTCAACAATTACCATTACGTTCCATTTCTTAATCAATTCAGATACAATACAAATACAACTTCAATTCGATTCTATACCGAGTTTACTACAATTCCCAAACTTGTCAATATCATATCGATCTTACAATTCCACAATGCAACAAATACAATCCTTAAACAACTACCCATGCTTAATGACAACCCCGTCCTACTCTCGAACGGTGATCAGTTTCCATGTACCTGAAAAATAAAAACGGTGCCCCTAGGGGCTCAACAAATTGCTGCATATGAAATTCGCATACCCCATGTGCTAACAGGGTACGCCGACTACTTTGGTCGAGAACATGCGGCTCATTTTAATTCAAACAGCATGCAAGGCATTAATACATTATATATGTATATTGGCACAATCAAGGTTCAACATCGAACACAAACACTAACACACACATCAAGAGGTTAGTTTAATATATCCTATACTTAGGCTTTGAGGGTTCTACCTCACTATGCCTTAATCCACTCTTCATTGTCTCACCCACTCTCTTGGGTTGCACTTACTTAAGCCCTCATTTACTTAAAGTCAATTCAAGTCCTCCAATACTCAACTTAATCCTCAACTCTCAAGCTTTCAAGTTTCAACTCAATACTCAAATTCTCAAATCAATTCTCAAGATACTCAAATCTCAACTCAAGTTCTCAATTCAAATTCTCAAGTACTCAAAGGCATCTTTTAAGTCATTGCCCACGACCTCCGGGCAGAGTCATACACAAGACTCACCACCGGGCTTACAAATACAAACGGAGCTATACAATTAGCTCCTCAAATTCTCAATCAAGTACTCAATCAAATTCTCAAATGTCCGGTTCTCTACCGGACTGCTCAAATTCCCAAAACTCCTCTCTCGGAGTCATTTCACAATCTCCTGGATTAGCCTAGAGGTATCTCTCTTGATAACATCTATTAGCTTAGGGAATTTCTCAATGTCTAGTATTCTCAGATTTAAGGTTTTACCCAACTTATCGAATACTCTCATGTTCGGGACATTGTTCATTATAGTCGGATCCTCTCTTTGTGGGTCGACTATCGTTCTAAGGGGTTTGGTGATCCCTTACCATACTTTACTTTTCTCAAGGTTCACCTCTTGAACATTTATCAATCCTCTAAATAGAGGTTCATTATATACTTCCACTATTATGTATTTTGTGGATTGAATCAATTCGGTTCTCTAACCATTACCAGGAGTTTACTAATTCCCGTACAATACTCTCACGTTCTAGTGAGTTCATAGGTTTGCATTATCGCTTCTTGGTTCGATAGTCTTAGTGTGTTTTCACGTTTTCATTAATTCACAACATGACTCTTTCTACGAGTCGCTACTCAAACAAGACTCAACTATGAGTCAAACTATAGTACACAATCAACATTCAAGCAATTCACCCATAATCATATTTCATGAGTTATACAAACTTCAACTCAAAAATTCATACCAACAAGAAAATAAATCACAAGCACATGTAAGTGCAAACAGTCCGATTCGTGCCTTTATCTTGTTTAGGTGATCACATAGCACACAAATCAAGTAGCCAAAGTAGCATACGGGACATGAGAAATCATACCTTACACCATGGTTTAACTTTACCGGGTTGCCTTATGTTCCTTGATTTACTCTTGGTCCACTGATAACATTTCAAATGATTCTATTAATTTAAGGTACTACGGTATGTAAAACTAATACTCCCGTAATTAACCCCGTTATCCCATTATTCTTTAGTTTTGTTCACTTATTCTTAAACTCACAACTTCCTCAATCACTTCTCAATCTTGTTTATACATTCAAGGACCTTTATAGGTCACCAAACAAGTCCTAAAAATCATCTAAAACCCTCCCCAATCAATTCCCCATCTTTGGAATGCATTAAAACACTTTCTATTCAATTTTTGCCTTGGTCCAGGTTTGTGTCCGGGGTTACAAACCCGGACCAAACATTGAAATACGTTTCTGGCATGTTTTAGCATAGGTCCGGGTTTGTGTACCGGTTTACAAACCTAGACCACTCCCTGGGGTGACTTTCTGCCTAATTTTTGGGGTGGTCCGGGTTTGTGTACCGATTTGCAAACCCGGACCAGCCCTGAAACTGTCAAATTTTATAGTTTTTCACCGGTTTTCAACCCCTAATTCACCTCTAATCATTTCCTAATCTTTCCACATGTTTTCTACATGTTTAAACACCCTAAAACATGCTCTAAACCTCTTCAAATCATTGGTCAAATCCACCACCCAATTCTTACTCAAATTCAACAAATTTCCATTCTCATTTTTGCATTTTGCACACTTGTGCATTTCTAACTTCTCCTTAATGGTTTACAATCAACTATCACCTTACCAAATCTCGTATTGACCATCACCACACCTTCCTATCCATTTGCATTATCTATACCCAAGTCCATCCTTTGCTTCTCAAGCCTAACACTCTTGCTCATCTATAGCCAAATCCATGACTTTTCTACCACTTGTGCAACAGAATTTTGTACTTCCTTTTCCAACTCTTATATCCACTAAAGAGTGGTTAACTAACCCAAATAAATCCCTTACAATACCCAGTTCATTCCCTAGGTTGCTCTCACTCATTACATCACCTAAAACATTTTATTTCTACCAAAATTTTGCCATAACTTCCTCATAAACCTAACATATCCAAACTCATCCTTTATCACCAAAATCAATCCTAAACTATCCACACCCATACAAGGGTCCTACCAGCACACATAATTCCTCAAAATTTCATCAACCAACAATACCAACATATATTCTCAATTCACTTGGCTCCAAGGCCTGCAATTCAAATATCAATTCCATAAATTCCTCTTAGTCACAACAAACACAATTTTGCTCCAGATTTTATCTCATCTTTTATTTTCCTATCCCAAATTTCTAAAACAATCAAAATAACATTAAGGTGGATTTCTTACCTTAATCTTCCAAGTTCCCTTTTTAATTCTCTTCTTCCTCTTCCTCTTCTCAATTTCGGTCAAGTGGGCAATGGAGTTGCCAAACTCCATCCCAACACCCAAGGAACACAAAATTAACATAATTAAACTCCTTAACCATTAGAAGAAGTTCTAACTCAAAGAAAGGCTTAAAGCACAAAAGCTAGGGTTTTTACCTTTGGAGTTTTAGGAGGGTTTTTAACCCTTGAATCAAGAAAAGAGTCCCACCACCATTGGAGGGTTGAAACAATGCTCTAAAACAAGAAGAAAACAAGGCATCAAAAGGGGCAAAATGGGCCACACCAAAGAATGAAGGAAATGTAGGTTTTTCTTGAATATTTTTACCTTGAATGAAAGAGGAGCGTCCAAGCTTCAAGAATATGTAATTTTCTCTTCAAATGGGATATACCCATTGAGATGAACTTCATCATTTTGAAATTTTGAAAAGAGGGAAAGTTAGATCTTGATGAGAGGAGTAAGAATATATAATTTGTTTTTGATTTGGAGTTGTAATGTGGCTTGGGCAAGCTTGGAGGTGTGAGCTGCCATGGAGGGTTGAAGAAATCGCCTGGAGGAAGAAGAAGGAATCGGCAGAGAGAGGAGGAAGAGAGGAGGGCAGTACATGTGGGAAAAGAAATGAGGGGAGAGAGAGAAAAAGTTGCTTTTAGTAACTTTTTCCTTTTTCTTTTCTTTCTTTCTTTTCTTTCTAGCTTACTAATAAAAGAGAGGGGATGTCTTATTTAATAAAAACCGGTCCCCACTAGATACCCAAGCTGGATCATTTTTTCATCATTTACCGAAAACGCTAGTTAATTTACTCGGTTTAGCACTATTCACTAACCGGCCCGTTTTCCGGATTTTTCTCGTTTCTTTAATTTTAATAGTTATTAAGCTTCCATTAATGCTTAATTACAGTTATTTAATGAACTATAATTTTTACGGGTTCATTTGACCACTCAAAGTCACGTTTTCGGGTTTTCTCAAAAAACGTGTGCTAAAGCTTTATTAGCGTTTTTAATTCATTTTATGGATCCGTTTTCTTCGGGAATTGTTCCCGTATATTAATTTGGAATTATTAAGCCTTGGAAATCCATCTAAGACCCTTGTCGAGGTCGTATTCCTCCTATGGTCACATAACGCTCATTTTAGCGTTTTTCACTTTTTAAGCGTTTTCTCTTTTCTTTTGGATTTATTTTCTTTACCAAAATTCTTTAGGCACTAATAGGCCTTCAAATATCATATTAGAGTAATTTAATCACCCTAATTAAGTTTGGGGTATTTCAATCTACCCCCTTAAAGAACTTTGCCCTCAAAGTTGGTGAATCTAAGATCGTTAGTCACCCAAGTACTCAATGCTAAGGTTAACTCTCTATAATCTGTCAGACTCCAAAATCCTAACTCGATGTATACCTCACATCCGAACAACATGTCACAGCATGCATAGCAATCAATAATATCCATTTCCAAACTCTTCATGGGGTTCATCCACAGATAAAGAAGGCACAACACTCCTCTCCTATATCGACTAATCCCTCAGGTACCGGTCACGTTTGAACACTTACGCTTTCTGGTTCACGACCGTCATGACTTCGGGCACTAACGCTCTCTAGCAATATGGTCCTTTGGTTCTGATCAAATTCATTTGCACATCTAGAGATCCTCAGGCTTCAAATTGGGTACACTTCCCTGACCGGACTACTCATATCCGGCGGCCCTTGGAAAAATACAAAACACACACTAGAAACGTCCTACCGGCCACTTAGTACCGTTGCTCGTCCGTTGTAGTGGTTTCAAAACTAGTCATCACCTCCACTGGCTCACAACTAGCCTTACTTCCCGGGTTCGACCCGATACCGGTGCCTCACCATGAGAAGGTCCAACTAGCACCCGTGGAAGCGGTTTCAAAACCGTTCCTCATCTCAAGTTTGAAGAAAACCATTTGTACCAAAATCAGTTTAGAAATTCATTTTGAAAACTCAATACAACTCCCAATTCCCGTGACCACTTATAGGGAGCTTCAAGAGTCATTCAACCCCAATGTGATCAGCATTGGTGTTGAACTATCCATCCACCCCAATTTGTGTTCGGTTTTCCTTGATCGCTAGCAAATCAAGTTCCACCTTCCACCTCAATTCACACAATCAAATAGTAAAACATTAATTCATTTTCTATCTTTTTAATCTCTCTAGTCATAATCACCCATCAATACATTATCAGTTTCTAGAATTCCTTTACTCACTTACTAATTATTTCATCTATTGTTAATCAATTTATCTCCAAATAACTACCTAAGAAATTAACATGTATAACTCCAATTAATTCTCTATCCTCAAATCCTTCACAACTCAATTCAAATCAAATCAAGTCACCTAAGGGACTCAATTCCCACTAGGTTCAACATCGGTTCATACCGATTTATACTTATCAATCGGGGTTCTCATTCCCCTGGAGTCTCTCCACTCCTTTCCACTTCAAATCTCACAAATAATCAAATTTACACAATGAGTGGATACAAATGTTTATGTAACATAGGTACCAATCATCAAAACTCATTCTTTTGCGCTATGCACATTGTAGTTTACACACTTATTACATAAAACATACACTTCGCGGTTTTCACTCTACCCCCCTTAAAAAGGGATTACGCCCACGTAATCTAGCATGTGTAACCATTGGACATTGGTCTCAGGCATTCAGCCATCATGGAGTGGTTCAGCTCCCAAGCAGTCTATTATACAATGTATTCTACTCAAAGGCTCTTAACCATATTGTTGGTTAGTCCCTACACCAAGAATTCTCATTGGAGTTTGTTTAACTCTTAACCGGGTTCGGTTTAGCCTTAGAGGCTTCAAGGCGTTGGTTATTATCCATTGATTCACTAGGTATGTTAAACCTTAGAATTCTGGGCCCACTAGCTTCTGCTACGTGACCCTGATAACTTGGGGTTTATTCGCCCTTCCCGTTATTCTTAATATGTTAAACATTACCCTTTTTATCTCTTTTATTTTGGGAATGAAGGTTTATCAATCATGCGTGGTATTTCTTACCGTACGCGAATTCAATGAGCTTCGGATTTTCTATCCAGCTCTTAGGAAATCTATATACATACTGTTGTGTATTATAGTGATTATTCACTTGATTCCTCCGACCCATTGTCGGTTGAGGTTAAGCCACTACTTAGCATGTAGTGCTTCCTCTGTTTTCAGTGGTTTCTGAATTATGCCCACTTATCTGATTCTGTACAAGTGTTCTTTGCTTGTACGACCTTGCATTTTCTATGCATCGGTCCTTATGACTTTCATGAGTATCTTCCACTTTATTACGGTGGAATTCACATCTTGAGATTGTTGGTGTGTTCTACAACCTTTGTGCTTCTCTGGACTTAGGCCGCACGGTTTATTTCAAAGCTTCCGCTTAACTGGCTTGTGCCATGTTCGTTGGTGAAGGGAAGAATTTACCACGATTGACATTTTCCCATATTCCTAGCTATCCCACTAGATCATTACTGCACAAGTGCAATACCAAAATACTCAGTCCTACAGAGTGCAGAGGCGTAAACCCTTGGCAGTAAATTTCTTATGCGATTGCAATAGGAATGAACATTGCTTCTCATCACTTGGTGTAGACTCCTGGCTTGTTGCCCGGTCTGTCTGCCATCTCGTATTTAACAACTTCATAGCATTGTGTGATTACTAAGGTACATTGGTCGCTTACTGCGCACCATATTCGTATTTGCTTACGACCTTGGGTTCCATGGCATCCGCTATTTCATTAGCTTCCGCTCATGTGTTTCTACCATGTAGACAATGGTTTGCCATTTACTTGGCTGATTATAGAATATGACATTCCTTTACATCTCTGAGTTCCTTGAGCATTATTGATTTTACACTTCAGGTTATACACATACAGTGTTTCTTCTAAACCGGTTACTCTTTGGTTTTCAACAATTGCTATAACAGCTTATTCCCACATTGCTTGGCAACCATTGTATGCTCAAACTTCACAAAATAGTGGTTATGAAAGAGATGTGTCACCGCTCTCGCGGTACTACGATAACGAGTGGTATCCTCGTTCGTAAGTTATTAAACTATCTTACTGGTGCCGTTCTTGGCAACTCTCCATATGGTTCACAATGGGTTTTGCAACCGTTGGATTATGTATTGTAGTAGTCTGAAGGCTTACCTGCCATATTGCCTAGAGCGCTGCTCATCTTAGGCTGTTTACAAGCATTGTTTCTCCGTATACCATCAAATGGCTTGGAGGTATTACTGGGCTCCATGATAGGATCATTGCATCACGCTTCCGTCCGTTGGATGCCCCCTTAAGTATCTTGGTATTGATCGGTACCATTTGTTAATTTAGGGTACCCCTGGTAAGTGAGATCCCTTCGGTGTTCTAACCGAGTGTTCGTTCTAATTCTTGTGTGTTCTCGTCACGACATTTAGTCCGACACCCTCCTTGGATTGCTCCTGGGTGTCATCAAGTTATGCCATTACCCTTGCCCAACTTTTGAGTATGTTCGGTTTACTTCACATTGCGGTTCTGGATTTCAAGTTGTCCCGTTTAGGGTTATCACGTCTCCCATTCTTAGGGTAGACCAAGGATACTTCCTTATGTTTGACAGGTTTGATATTCTCTTTGGTGACGAATGGTATTCTCTGGTACCTTATATGATCACTCTGGGTATTTTACCTTATCTATTGAACATTGGTGTGTTCATGTTAGGTATTGCCTTACCAGGTTTAGACCGGGTATTCATTCCAGTTATCATGCTTTACTTCAACATTTTCGAGACATATCCAATGTCTTTACTCAATTGTTAGTGCTTCTCGCACTTCTTAACTCTTAATCATTCTCCTGGAGTGAGTTCTTGACTCCTTAGCTTTGTAAGCTTATCTAGGTTTCTTCGATCGTTCGAGATGTCCAACTGTTCCGGTTCAATTTAACTTATGGTCCGTAGAACGGAGTCGACTACTTCCCGTGTTTCGTACACCACTTGTAAACATACGTGGGGTACCTTATTGGCACGTTACCACTTACATGACTAACTCACAAAAAGGGTTGGTCAGGCCCGCAAGCTCCTTCGGAGTGCGGTCGTCCCACATCCCATATTTGGGTACATTCGTAGTGCTCATCACATGCCTAGGTGAAGTATTCTATTGTCAACTCCTCTTGTATCATTCTATGATAACTTACCGTGATTCTTTGGTTGGGTTTTCAAAATCTGAGGTTTAAAAAGAAAAGTTTGTGGTTTTGAAAGAAAAATTTTGGGTTTTAAAATAAAAATCATGAGTTTGAAAGAAAATTCTTATGACGTCGCCATGTCTGAGGTCTTGACCAAGTCCAGCTTCTCGCTGATTAGTATGTTCATTGAAGGCGATGGTCAGGCCGTTAGGCCCTTCCAAGGTTTCATTCTTCAAGTTCTTAGGTTTGATAATCCTACCTTAGCTCCCATTGTCATAGTGGTACTTTAGTAAGTACTTGTTGGTCGTTAAAAGTCTTCCAATTTGTCTTGTTGTTCCTGCACTTGCCCTGGCAAGTGCGCGGGTAGGTTGTTTTTCAGGGTAACGTATACCGGTTACGGTATCGTTTCTATCTGTATTTGGCGGTTTTATTGGATCTTCCTTTGATCCCTTGATCTTAGTGATCAATTTCCTGAGTAACTTCTCAGTGTTCTTGACATGGCTGTCGTTATCCCAATGCTTCATTGGTCATTTCCACGCCTTTGCGGTGGTTACCGAGGCTTGACTAAACCTTAGGAGCTACGTTGTAGTCCTACGGTTATGAGTTCCATGAATCCTCTCCTGGTTGCTTGAACTATGTTGTTCATGTATTACTGCCTGTTGGTGTTGTAGGTTTGAAGTTAATCAACCTTGACTAATTCCTTAGTCGGTTTGTTTACCGTTGTTGGTATTATCAAGCATTGCAGTCCGCAATCTCTTGTCTCGGGTTTGCTACTCCGTCTTTTTCGCTTCATTGCGCGGTTGTGCTTTCCTTCTTACCGGCTGCGCATGGTTCTCGCGACTGCAAAGCACATCACCCCATGGTGCCGTAAATTCAGTTATCCGATGGTTAGGATTCTCAATCTACCGCTAATAAGTGCAGTTGTTGTTGTTAGAATGGGAACCGTCTTCAGGATTCCCGGTTCTCGGAATCTACCGTATGACAGGTTCCTTCTCTTACATATTTAATTTACAACTGCCAGTTCGGGTATTCCCGAGTATGAGAGGTCTTTCCATCTCTCTGGCGTTCTTTTCACAATGTTAAAACGTGGGTTGCGGAGGGCGGGATTGGTTATGTAGGTATCCAGATCACACTGGAAGTTCCTAACTAGCGTACTTCACACGCTAACACTCAACCCTTAGCCCTAAGTGTTTATTTCCTAACTCGGTATTTTCCAAAACTCGGTATTTTAACCATCAGAGCGAAGTTCGCTCTGATACCACTTTTTATAACACCCCTGCCGTTAATCCTTCCATTAACTCCTAACCGTCTCAATTACCATCATCAAGCAGCGGAAATCAAACTACCAATGGCGAGTATTACAATGCCGTTAGTCACCCACATGACTAACAAGGCTGAATCCAATACAACAAATCAAATACAATATCGGTCTGATGGGTTATTATACCGAGTACTCAACAATTACCATTACCTTCCATTTCTTAATCAATCCAGATACAATACAAATACAACTTCAATTCGATTTTATACCAAGTTTACTACAATTCCGAAACTTGTCAATATCATATCGATCTTACAATTCCACAATGCAACAAATTCAATCCTTAAACAACTACCTATGCTTAATGAAAACCCCGTCCTACTCTCGAACGGTGATCAGCTTCCATGTACCTGGAAAATAAAAACGGTGCCCCTAGGGGCTCAGCAAATTGCTGCATATGAAGTTCACATACCCCACGTGCTAACAGGGGTACGCCGACTACTTTGGTCGAGAACATGTGTTTCATTTTAATTCAAACAACATGCAAGGCATTAATACATTATATATGTATATTGGCACAATCATGGTTCAACATCGAACACAAACACTAACACACACATCAAGAGGTTAGTTTAATGTATCCTATACTTAGGCTTTGAGGGTTCTACCTCGCTATGCCTTAATCCACTCTTCAGTGTCTCACCCACTCTCTTGGGTTACACTTACTTAAGCCCTCATTTACTTAAAGTCAATTCAAGTCCTCCAATATTCAACTTAATCCTCAACTCTCAAGCTCTCTAGTTTCAACTCAATACTCAAATTCTCAAATAAATTCTCAAGATACTCAAATTCTCAAATCTCAACTCAAGTTCTCAATTCAAATTCTCAAGTACTCAAAGGCATCTTTTAAGTCATTGCCCACAACCTCCGGGCAGAGTCATACACAAGACTCACCACCGGGCTTACAAATACAAGCAGAGATATACAATTAGCTCCTCAAATTCTCAATCAAGTACTCAATCAAATTCTCAAATGTCCGGTTCTCTACCGGACAGCTCAACTTCCCAAAACTCCTCTCTCGGAGTCATTTCACAATCTCATGGATTAGCCTAGAGGTATCTCTCTTGATAACATCTATTAGCTTAGGGAATTTCTCAATGTCTAGTATTCTCAGATTTAAGGTTTTACCCACTTATCGAATACTCTCATGTTCGGGACATTATTCATTTTAGTCGGATCCTCTCTTTATGGGTCGACTATCGTTCTAAGGGGTTTGGTGATCCCTTACCATACTTTACTTTTCTCAAGGTTCACCTCTTGAACATTTATCAATCCTCTAAATAGAGGTTCATTATATACTTCCACTATTATTTATTTTGTGGATTGAATCAATTCGGTTCTCTAACCGTTTCCGGGAGTTTTCTAATTCCCGGACAATACTCTCACGTTCTAGTGAGTTCGTAGGTTTGCGTTATCGTTTCTTGGTTCGATAGTTTTAGTGTGTTTCCACGTTTTCATTAATTCGCAACATGACTCTTTCTATGAGTCGCTACTCAAACAAGACTCAACTATGAGTCGAACTATAGTACACAATCAACATTCAAGCAATTCACCCACAATCATATTTCATGAGTTATACAAACTTCAACTCAAAAATTCATACCAACAAGAAACAATAAATCACAAGCAAATGTAAGTGCAAACAGTCCGATTCGTGCCTTTATCTTGTTTAGGTGATCACATAGCACACAAGCACACAAATCAAAGTACGTAGCCAAAGTAGTATACGGGGCATGAGAAAATCATACCTTACACCGTGGTTTAACTTTACCGGGTCGCCTTATGTTCCTTGGTTTACTCTTGGTCCATTGATAACATTTCAAACGATTCTATTAATTTATGGTACTACGGTATGTAAAACTAATACTCCCGTAATTAACCCCGTTATCCCATTATTCTTTAGTTTTGTTCACGTATTCTTAAACTCACAACTTCCTCAATCACTTCTCAATCTTGTTTATACATTCAAGGACCTTTATAGGTCACCAAACAAGTCCTAAACATCATCTAAAACCATCCCAAATCAATTCCCATCTTTGGAATGCATTAAAACACTTTCTGTTCAATTTTTGCCTTGGTCCGGGTTTGTGTCCGGGGTTACAAACCCGGACCAAACATTGAAATACGTTTCTGGCATGTTTTTGCATAGGTTCAGGTTTGTGTACTGGTTTACAAACCCAGACCACTCCCTGGGGTGACTTTTTGCCTAATATTTGGGGTGGTCCAGGTTTGTGTACCGATTTGCAAACCCGGACCAGCCCTGAAACTGTCAAATTTTACAGTTTTTTACCAGTTTTAAACCCCTAATTCACCTCTAATCGTTTCATAATCTTTCCACATGTTTTCTACATGTTTAAACACCCTACAACATGCTCTAAACCTCTTCAAATCATTGGTCAAATCCACCACCCAATTCTTACTCAAATTCAACAAATTTCCATTCTCATTTTTGCATTTTGCACACTTGTGCATTTCTAACTTCTCCTTGATGGTTTACAATCTCCTATCACCTTACCAAATCTCGTATTGACCATCACCACACCTTCCTAGCCATTTGCATTATCTATACCCAAGTCCATCATTCGCTTCTCAAGCCTAACACTCTTGCTCATCTATAGCCAAATCCATGACTTTTCTACCACTTGTGCAACAGATTTTTGTACTTCCTTTTCCAACTCTTATATCCACTAAAGAGTGGTTAACTAACCCAAATAAATCCCTTACAATACCCAGTTCATTCCCTAGGTTGCTCTCACTCATTACATCACCTAAAACATTTTATTTCTACCAAAATTTTGCCATAACTTCCTCATAAACCTAACATATCCAAACTCATCCTTTATCACCAAAATCAATCCTAAACTATCCACACCCATACAAGGGTCCTACCAGCACACATAATTCCTCAAAATTTCATCAACCAACAATACCAACATATATTCTCAATTCACTTGGCTCCAAGGCCTGCAATTCAAATATCAATTCCACAAATTCCTCTTAGTCACAACAAACACAATTTTGCTCCATATTTTATCTCATCTTTTATTTTCCCATCCCAAATTTCTAAAGCAATCAAAATAACAATAAGGTGGATTTCATACCTTAATCTTCCAAGTTCCCTTTTTAATTCTCTTCTTCCTCTACCTCTTCTCAATTTCGGTCAAGTGGGCAATGGAGTTGCCAAACTCTATCCCAACACCCAAGGAACACAAAATTAACATAATTAAACTCCTTAACCCTTAGAAGAAGTTCTAACTCAAAGAAAGGCTTAAAGCATAAAAGCTAGAGTTTTTACCTTTGGAGTTTTAGAAGGGTTTTTAATCCTTGAATCAAGAAAAGAGTCCCACCACCATTGGAGGGTTGAAACAATGCTCCAAAACAAGAAGAAAACAAGGCATCAAAAGGGGCAAAATCGGACACACCAAAGAATGAAGGAAATGTATGTTTTTCTTGAATATTTTTACCTTGAATGATAGAGGAGCCTCCAAGCTTCAAGAATTTGCAATTTTCTCTTCAAATGGGATATACCCATCCAGATGAACTTCATCATTTTGAAATTTTGAAAAGAGGGAAAGTTTGATCTTGATGAGAGGAGCAAGAATATATAATTTGTTTTTGATTCGGAGTTGTAATGTGGCTTGGGCAATCTTGGAGGTGTGAGCTGCCATGGAGGGTTGAAGAAATCGCCTGGAGGAAGAAGAAGGAATCGGCAGAGAGAGGAGGAAGAGAGGAGGGCAGTACATGAGGGAAAAGAAATGAGGGGAGAGAGAGAGAAAACGTTGCTTTTTGTAACTTTTTCCTTTTTCTTTTCTTTCTAGCTTACTAATAGAAGAGAGGGGGCTGTCTTATTTAATAAAAACTGGTCCCCACTAGATAAACAAGCTGGATCATTTTTTCGTCTTTTATAGAAAATGCTCGTTAATTTACCCAGTTTAGTACTATTCACTAACCAGGCCCGTTTTCTGGATTTTTCTTGTTTTTTTAATTTTAATGGTTATTAAGCTTCCATTAATGCTTAATTACAGTTATTTAATGAACTATAATTTTTACGGGTTCATTTGACCACTCAAAGTCACGTTTTCAGGTTTTCTTAAAAACGTGCGCTAAAGCTATATTAGCGTTTTTAATTCATTTTATGGATCCATTTTCTTCAGGAATTGTTCCCGTATATTAATTTGGCATTATTAAGCCTTGGAAATCCATGTAAGACCCTTGTCGAGGTCGTATTCCTCCTATGGTCACATAACGCTCATTTTAGCGTTTTTCGCTTTTTAAGCGTTTTCTCTTTTCTTTTGGATTTATTTTCTTTACCAAAATTCTTTAGGCACTAATAGGCCTTCAAATATCATATTATAGTAATTTAATCACCCTAATTAAGTTCGGGGTATTTCAAATTCCTACTAGATTCTACATCGGTTTCATATCGACTCGTATCTCATCATATCTCACAGACATCGGTTTCATACCGACTCAAACACTGTAATGCCATGCCTAATCTCAGCTCGACATATCTCATCAGGATTCTAATTCTCCCTGGAGTTAATCTACTCCTAACCACTTGTATTCTCATACCGAAGTTACAAGATAGGTACATTTATATCAATGGTATTCGCATCTCTCATGCGCAATTACCATAATTAGACTATGAATGAATACATAAGTTTATGTAACATACATACCAATCACCAAAATGAATTCTTTTATGCTGTGCACATCGTAGTTCACGTACTTAATACGTGAAACATACACTACGCGGCTTTTTGCTCTACCCCCCTTAAAAGGGATTACGCCCGCGTAATCTACCATATGACATCATTGAACATTGGTCTAAGGCATTCAACCGCCATGAAGTATTTTAGCTTCCATGCGGTCTATTAAGCAATGTGCTCTGGTCAAGGGTCATAACCATATTGACGGTTAGTTCCTACACTAAGAACTTTCATCAGAGTCACTTTTTAACTCATAACTAGGTTCGGTTATAGCCTCTCAGGCTTCAAGGCATTGATAATTAGACATTCGCTCATATTTACTAGTTATATCAGCCTCTAAGCTATGACCCACAGGCTTCTACTACACTACCCTAATATCTCTAGAGCTTAATTTGCCCTTTTCATCGTTCTAAATGTATTATATCCCTCCCCGTTATCCCTTTTATCTTGGAATTAAAGGTTTCTCCATCTACACGTGGTATCTCTTACCGTACGCGAACTCGATGAGTTATAGAACTTCTATCAAGTTCTCTAGAAATATATTTCATATACTGTTGTATACCTCCGTGATTACTCACTAGGTTTTCCGGCTGGCTGTCAGTTGAGGTCGAGCTACTACGTAGTATGTAGTGCTTCCTCTGTTGTTACTGGCTCGAGATCATTCCTTTTGAATTATGCTCTGTGAGCCTCTATTTTAAACCCTACCCTAAGTTGATTAAGGCTAATTAGGATCTAACCGGGTTTAAGGTCCACTTATAACCTAAGATTAATGACTATGTCATATAACAATAACTATTAACACCTAAGCTAGCTCACTGGAACCTAGTATGAGTCGCCACCTAATTTTAACCTAGATCAAATTAGTAAAGGAGAGTTCGGGTTCGGGGGCTTGGTATTCGACTTATTTAGGGTTCAAATTACTTTCATTACCCTTCCTAGGTCGTTTTTCCTCTACTTGGTTTATTTACGGCTTTCTACAAAGTTGTTTTCAACCTAGGTGCGCACTTCTGTTTTTTTTTTATTTTTTAACGTTTTTTGACAGAAAATTAAAGTGAAATTGAAAGTTACCTATACTAGGGTTTCTGTGAGCCTCGATTTTAAACCCCTATCCTGTGTGGATTAAGTTGATTAGGATCTAATCGGGTTTTAGGTCCAATTATAACCCAAGATTAATAACTATGTCTTATAACAATAATTATTAAAACCTAAGCCAGCTCACTGGAACCTATTATGAGTCGCCACCTAATTTTAACCTAGATCAAATTAGGAAAGGAGAGTTCGGGTTCGGGGGCTTGATATTCGACTTATTTAGGGTTCAATTACTTGCATTACCGTCCTAGGTCGCTTTTCCTCTACTTGGTTTATTTACGGCTTATTACGAGTCGTTTTAACCTAAGTGCGCGAGCTTCTGTTTTTTGTGTTTTTTAGCATTTTTGACAGAAAATTAAAGTGAAATTAAAAGCTACCTAAACGGTTTCGGAGGCAGAATTAGGTTGAATTTTGCTTACGTCCGTAGCCACGGACCCCATGCCGAGACCACGGACCCCAGTTAACCTAATTATACAGAAGAGTCGAAATTAAGGAAAACAAAAATTGCAAAGTCCGGGCCACGGACAGGCTGTCCGTAGGCCCGGACATTATTAGAAAACCTAAATTTTGAATTTTTTAAAATCCCGCCGCCGTCCGTGGGCGTCCGGGCTTACGGACAGGGAGTCCGGGACCCCGGACATGACGTCCGTGGGTGCGGACCGCCCTCGGACGGCGGCGTTGAGGCTGTTCCGAAGGTGTTTTTGGCTCAATTTTAGGGGTGTGTAGCCTAAAAGATGTACAAGACGTTAGTGATTGAAAGTTCTCAATTTGAATTCGAATTAAGCACGAAACTTGGTAAACAAGTTATTGGACAAAAGCATAAACAAACAGCAATACAGAATCGTAAAAAGGTTAGTTTGAACCCAAAATTTGACGGAGAGTTAATAAGGTCGTGGGGAATTAGAAAAGTAGAATTGTAACCTGTTTTACCTTCGAATATTCAAGAGGGTTCTTCACGTCGGGATTCTTCGGAGGCTCCGATGGTGCCGGTTCTGGATTGTGTTCGACCCAAGCTTCTTGTTGTTGATTGTTGAAGGTGTTCTTCACGTTTTGGAGGTGGTTTGGTTGATGTTTGATGATTGATGATGTTGTGGGAGTTGAAAAATATGTTTTGGTGTTGATTTTGGTGAGATTTCGGTTTTTGATTGTGGCTCTGGAGTTCAAAAACGTGGAGAGAGAGAGACGGCTGCCTTCTTTGAGAGTCTAGGGTTCTTGAGGTTTTTTTTTTGATCATGGGATAAGGTTCCTTATATAGGCTTCCTTAAAGATAGAAAAATCCGGTAAAAACCGAGATTTACCGACGTTTTAGCTCAAGGGCTTCCAAAAGGAATTTGATTATGAAAATTTACACATGGGTAAAGGATGATATTTCTGAATTTTCTAAAGTGGAATCGAATTTTTTGAATATTGGAATATTTTTAAATTCAATTTCTCGTCAGATTCAATCAGAAATTGCTAGAAAATTATTGGAAATTTGAAAAATCAAAATTCCAACGCCATTATGCTTCAGATGTCATCCTCTATCATGGGTTAAAATTTCAAAGCATTTTGAATTGATTTGACCCTTATTTGGAGGAGAGAGAAAGCCTATAGGGGGCTTAGGAGCCTTGAAAAATTACAAAAATGCCCCTGGAGATGACTAAGTTGTCCCTAGTACTCTGAAATGTGCCGATCGAATTGGGAACCCTCGCTACTAGCCTATTAGTATAGACTCTCTTCCGGGGGGGTTGAAATTTTGGGTATAATAGATTGCCCCCCGTCAACTAGACTTTGTAATGGAAATGAAAAGGCTAGTTGATGCTTGAGTGATACCCCAAAATTTTGGATCTTAAAAGATCACACGTGCAATCCGACAAGTTGCGTCGAGCTATTCTAAGGCGCTGACTACCTATGAGTAAAGTGGAAGGGTGTCGAGCGGTTCTAAGGCGTCGACCACCTAAAGGTAATAATGAAGTAATGTCAGACTATTCTAAGGCGCCGACTACCTATAAGGATGATATGACGTCAAGCTATTCTAAGGCGTTGACTACCTATAATGAATGAGATGATGTCAAGCTATTCTGAGGTGTTGACTACCTATCAGTGATTGAAAATTGGTGTTGGTCGGTTCTCTATTCGTTTTTTTGGGTGAGTTGCTGCTTAGTGAGTTCTGCTGCTCTGGTGAATCTGAATCTTTGGCTGAGAATCTGTATCTCTGAAGAGTCTGTACCTTCGGCTAAGAATCTGTATCCCTGAAGAATCTGTACCTTCGGCTGAGAATCTGTATCCCTGAAGAATCTGTATCTTCGGCTGAGAATCTATATCCCTGAAGAATCTGTATCTTCGGCTGAGAATCTTTATCTCTGAAGAATCTGTATCTTCGGCTGAGAATCTGTATCCCTGAAGAATCTGTATCTTTGGCTGAGAATCTGAATCCCTGAAGAATCTGTATCTTCGGCTGAGAATCTGTATCCCTGAAGAATCTGTATCTTCGGCTGAGAATCTGTATCCCTGAAGAATCTGTATCTTCGGCTGAGAATCTGTATCCCTGAATTATGACGAGGAGTCCCATACGAATAGATGCAATGGTCTTGATGAAAGTTAATTATGAAAGTGCCAAACGTGGCAATGAGGATGTGCATGTCAAAATACGATCAAAGTGTATGTAAGAAATTTGTCCAAAACAAGAAATTGCTGAAAGAGGTGCCAAACGTGGTAGTGTTTGAAGAATGATCTGTTTAATGAAAAGGAAAGCGAAATTATCATTTCCTAACCATAGCCTTCGGACTTGTAATTTATCTCCTAGGAGATGAACATGCCATCGGTGGGGTATGGTGTATGATGTAAAGATAAGGTCTTATGTGGGCCTGTGGTGTTTGATGTGGAGGTAAGGGCTTATGCGGGCCGGTGGTGTGTGATGGTGGTGGTGATGTTTGAGCTCTGGGTTCCAATTGGTGTTGTCATAGCAATTGTTGGAACCAACAATTGCCCCCAGTATTTTTCCCTTAAGACAATCTGAGCTAGAGTTCGTGGCAATCGATCGTTCCGATCGATTGCCCCCAGTATTTTCTTTTATTAAACGTGCGAACGAGTCTCGTCCTCACAGGGTCAGGGCTTATGTTTTATGTGGTGCTTCCTAACCTACACTCGGCGTGTTTGGTGCTTGCACTCGTTCCTCACCTACAGTCACAACTTCTAGACCATTGAATTCAATATTTGATGGATTTACGCATTTGATCTGTTACTTTCACGTGATTGGACGCACAACTATCAAGTCGGAAGTCTTTAAAGCTTATAACGTGGCCACGGGGTGTGATGAAGGACAACGGGACCACTGGAGGGATATTTGAGGTATGTGGAGCTTAAGTGGGTGACCAAAGCTGCAACTTGCGTCTTCTCTCAGATTCATCTTCCTTGTCTTGAAGTCGTCTAACTGCTTCATGTTGACGTTGTTTTTGAGCTTCTGGACTTGGACTTTTGAAGTTGTCCTTTACACCATTTCTCTTTTCGTCTTTGGATTTCTTCGAGGCACTTCGGTTTTGCCTCTTTGTTTGATCCTTTCTTGACTTTGCCTTCGGGTTCTTGTGTTTCCCGGTTTTGAGTTTTGAGAGCTATTTTGATGTGATCTCTTTTGATCCTGTGTCACTTTGGGACCATTTGCGGATCACTTCGTCATGCTGATAGCGGCTTTGCTTCTCTGGACTGATGAAAACGTTATCTGAGAGTCAGGCTCCACGCTTCCTTTGGTCACCGGGTTGGTTATTCATCCCGGGCTGGCTTGCTCTGTGGAGCTTTGCAACATCGAAAAGGGATATATGAAAGGCTCAGCGGGGGTGCCTAGAGTTTAATGTCAGGGTTTACAAGCTTTTAGCTATGTGGTGTTGTACCTAGGTGCTTCGTCATTCCTGATAGTTGTGTATCCGTTCGTTGTTACTTTTCGCAGGTCTAAGAGTAAATTTACAAATTATCTCCTTCGGTCGGAGTTATGCCGTTTACCTCACCTTTGAATGTGGTCTCACCAGAGTCGTGTAAAAATGACATGCTCGTTCACTCTTGGTTTTTCCGCTCAAGTCACTCTCGTGAATTCTCACTCTAAGACTTGTTCGCATATTTAAACGAAAGGTGAAAGATGACGAACTTAAACTCAGATTGCCCCCAGTATTAATCCAGGGTTTATAACAACAATTTGCAAATGTAGACTTGAACCGCTTCGTGGGTTGCTTGGATGTTTTGGGGTGAGTAGTGGTGTTTGGTTGGACATGTTCATCTTCTTAGAACAAAAGATAAGTCGTTTTGTTCAGTTGCCAAGAAATAACCGTTTCATGAACATTAGTTTTAAGAAATGTTTGCTAATGAGCAAGATGCAAGGTGAACGAACACATTTTTTTATTATCATTTTTGTGATTACAAACTGAAAAAGTCGAAAAAACTGAAATTTTCAAATCTAAACTTCATTAAAAGAGAAATGTGATAAACTTCCCACACAATTGAAATGAGTAAACAAACCACTGCTAGACTTTTGCCTACTCAACAAACTGGAGTCCTTGCTCGATAAGGTCTTCGATCTTGTGCTTCAATGCTCTGCAGTCGTCAGTACTGTGTCCTGGTAGTTGATGAAACTGGCAGAACTGATGGAGATGTTCCCCGGCTTGGGTGATCCCAGGACTAGGTGTGAGAGGCTGTAGTAAGTCTAGCTCTTGTAGCTTCACGAGTGCTTGACTGAGAGGCCGGCCAATGTCCTTAAACTGTCTCGGTGCAGAGAACCTCTTGGATCGGGGTGAGGCCTTGACGCTCTGTTTTGCAGCACTGGGTTTTTGTATGATGCTCACTCGGTACGAAACTTGAGCTACTCTGGCCGGTCCTGACTTAAAGGTCTCGATACTCACACCCTGGGCTTTGGGTTGTCCCACTTCAGCTCGCCCTTGTGAATCTTTTCTTCCATGACCCTTACCTGTCCCATCCGCATGTCGAAATTAGGGAAGTATGTGCAACTCAGCTCGTTGTTGTATTGTCTCTGCATATTGTCCACAATCATTCGAATTTGTTCTTGCTCATCCATTTTTGTAGGCATAACAGCGGCTTTCATCCTCCACCGTTTGATGAAGTCGGACATTGATTCACTGTTTCCCTGCCGGGTACTGGCAAGGTCGGACCTGGTGACTTCAAGATTCTTAGCATACTCGAAATGGTGCAGGAAAGCCTCACAAACCTCTTCATAGGTTTTGGCGTTCATCCTCTGAGTCAAGTACCAACGTTGAGGTATTTCATCGAGATAACGGGCGAAAACCTTGGCCTTCTGCATGTCATTCAACCTGAGGATGGACATTTCCCTATCGAACATGCCAGATGGACCTGTGGGTCTGAGGAACCCTTGTATAGAGCAAGTGTGGGTAGCTTCAACTTTAGAGGGAGATTAACCTCGGGTACGATTCCATAGAAGAGTAATCGAAACCAGCTGGCTTGCTAGCTTTTTCCATGCGCTCAATCCTTTTCAGGGCCTTCCTTAATTCTGTAGTTAGTTGGGGTCCGGGACGACTTGCCCTACAAATCTTTGTGCATCCTGGGCCTCAACAGAGTTAACTCGATGTAGTTATGACGTTCCCAGAGTCAGCAATCTTTCCTGAAATGTTTTCCTGATGACCAACCTCAAGGGAATTGATTTTGCTTTTCAGCTCTTCGATGATGGTGACATACTTAGCCTCCATGTCATTAGTGGTGGACCTATGTTTCTGTTCCATGGCATCAAAGGCAGCCATGTACCTTTGCTCTAAGGCTGCAAGCTGGGCCTCCATGCTGACTGGGTTCCTCCCTGCCATACTTGGAATTCGGGCTTATCTGTTGGAAAACAAAAGTGGATTGAGCTAAAATTCTGGATCGTGAAGAAGTTTTAGGTAAAAACTTGTTTGGGCTGCAAGAAAAGCATATGAGCTGGAATGTTTCGAAGATTGTGGGTAGGCACCGAGGCCCGAAATGAGTTGAAAGGGAGGCACATGGGCCGGAATGATTCATGAGCTGTGAACTGGTGCCTAGGCTGAAATGTTTGAAGAGCGTGGTTCTTGAGCCGGAATGTTCTGAGAATTGGGCGCCTGGGCCAGAATGTGTTTGGGCTAGAAGTAAAGCGCATGGGCCAAAGTGATTTCTAAACCATGTTCTGGATGTGAATTGGAATTTGGGCCGAGTGATTATGATTGGGCCTGAAGATGATACCCATGTCTAGGATCGTGGGTCAAAACTTGAGTGAAAAAGTCTTCCTGGACTAGAATGGGCCTCGAAAAGGAAAGGCCTGATGGATTTTTATGGATCGCTTTAGGTGGATTTTTTTTCATGGGCCTGGAACCAAATTGATAATTCAAATTGGGCCAAAAGAGATAAATCACCTAAGTCTAAACTTTTGGGCCGAAGCCCAAATGTTTCACATATCAAACCAAACAGGGCCTCTGGGCCGCAAACAATAAAGCCGTAAATTCAGGTTGGGCTGAGTTGATGTAGGAAAAGCTCCTATCAATTCCTAGGCTGTGTAGTGGGCCGTTCACACAAGCAGACAAGGCCCATACAAATTCCACATGTCCTCACTTGACACTTATCCAATTCGGGCATGGATCGATCCGGAGAGGTGCTTGGGGCGTGGGCCCAGGTCGCCACAAAGGAATAGGGCTTGCACGCTATTCTCTTTGGGCTTCCCCACTTTTTTCACATCACCTGAAGGCGTGCGTCTACGGTCGGGTCTTTGACTGACCAAACAATGGGCTAGGTAAGGGTACTGCCAGGAAAACGCTTGGGGCTAAAGCCCAGGTATTAAGGGGATGTGGTTAGACGACATCCTCCTCTTTTCCCCCGCTTATTCACATCACCTAAAAGGTGTGAGTCCCTGACAGGGGACCCTCAAACGGGTCCCGGGGTGGAATAGGTTTGCGTGGACCCTCGCCCTCATATGATGCAAAGGTACAGAAATTTAAATTGCGCACAAAAGTAAACAAACAAAGAATTAAAGCCATAAATAAACATTTTCGAGTTAAGCCCTCTTTCTTAAAATTAAACAAATTAAAATTAAGAAGTTTGTCCCCAGCAGAGTCGCCAGTCTGTGAGCCTCGATTTTAAACCCCTATCCTATGTGGATTAAGTTGATTAGGATCTAATCGGGTTTTAGGTCCACTTATAACCCAAGATTAATAACTATGTCTTATAACAATAATTATTAAAACCTAAGCCAGCTCACTGGAACCTATTATGAGTCGCCACCTAATTTTAACCTAGATCAAATTAGGAAAGGAGAGTTCGGGTTCGGGGGCTTGATATTCGACTTATTTAGGGTTCAAATTACTTTCATTACCCTTCCTAGGTCGCTTTTCCTCTACTTGGTTTATTTACGGCTTATTATGAGTCATTTTAACCTAAGTGCGCGAGCTTCTGTTTTTTTGTGTTTTTTAGCATTTTTTGGCAGAAAATTAAAGTGAAATTAAAAGCTACCTAAACTAGGGTTTCAGAGGCAGAATTAGGTCGAATTTTGCTTACGTCCGTAGCCACGGACCCCATGTCCGAGACCACGGACCCCAGTTAACCTAATTATACAGAAGAGTCGAAATTAAAGGAAAACAAAAATTTGCAAAGTCCGGGGCCACGGACAGGCTGTCCGTAGGCCCGGACATTATTAGAAAACCTAAATTTTGAATTTTTTAAAATCCCGCCGCCATCCGTGGGCGTCCGAGCTTACGGACAGGGAGTCCGGGACCCCGGACATGACGTCCGTGGGTGTGGACCGCCCTCAGACGGCGGCGTTGAGGCTGTTCCCGAAGGTGTTTTTGGCTCAAATTTTAGGGGTGTGTAGCCTGAAAGATGTACAAGACGTTAGTGATTGAAAGTTCTCAATTTGAATTCGAATTAAGCACGAAACTTGGTAAACAAGTTATTGGACAGAAGCTTAAACAAACATCAATACAGAATCGTAAAAAGGTTAGTTTGAACCCAAAATTTGACGGAGAGTTAATAAGGTCGTGGGGAATTAGAAAAGTAGAATTGTAACCTGTTTTACCTTCGAATTCAAGAGGGTTCTTCACGTCGGGATTCTTCGGAGGCTCCGATGGTGCCGGTTCTGGATTGTGTTCGACCCGAGCTTCTGGTTGTTGATTGTTGAAGGTGTTCTTCACGTTTTGGAGGTGGTTTGGTTGATGTTTGATGATTGATGATGTTGTGGGAGTTGAAAAATATGTTTTGGTGTTGATTTTGGTGAGATTTCGGTGTTTGATTGTGGCTCTGGAGTTCAAAAACGTGGAGAGAGAGATACGGCTGCCTTCTTTGAGAGTCTAGGGTTCTTGAGGTTTTTTTTTATCGTGGGATAAGGTTCCTTATATAGGCTTCCTTAAAGATAGAAAAATCCGGTAAAAACCGAGATTTACCGACGTTTTAGCTCAAGGGCTTCCAAAAGGAATTTGATTATGAAATTTTACACATGGGTAAAGGATGATATTTCTGAATTTTCTAAAGTGGAATCGAATTTTTTGAATATTGGAATATTTTTAAATTCAATTTCTCGTCAGATTTAATCAGAAATTGCTAGAAAATTATTGGAAATTCGAAAAATCAAAATTTCAACGCCATTATGCTTCAGATGTCATCCTCTATCATGGGTTAAAATTTCAAAGCATTTTGAATTGATTTGACCCTTATTTGGAGGAGAGAGAAAGCCTATAGGGGGCTTAGGAGCCTTGAAAAATTACGAAAATGCCCCTGGAGATGACTAAGCTGTCCCTAGTACTCTGAAATGTACCGATCGAATTGGGAACCCTCGCTACTAGCCTATTAGTAGAGACTCTCTTCCAAGGGGGTTGAAATTTCGGGTATAACAGTTTCGGAGGCAGAATTAGGTCAAATTTTGTTTCCGTCCGTAGCCACGGACCTAATGTTCGTAACCACGGACCCTAGTTAACCTATGTGAAAATAAAAGTCGAATTAAACAGAAAACAAAAATTTGAAAAGTCTGGACAGGATGTCCGTAGGCCTGGACATAGTTTAGCAAAACCTAAATTTTTAAAATTTTAAAAACCCACCGCCGTCTGTGGGTGTCCGTGGTCACGAACAACCCGTTCGTGGTCCCGGACCATAGGTCCGAGATCCCGGACAACCCACGGACGGGGGTTTTATGGTGGTTCCCGAAGGTATTTTCGGCTCAAAATTTATGCACGTGTAGCCTGAAAGATGTACAATGTTAGTAATTGAAAGATCACAGTTTGAAGTCGAATTATGTATGAAACGTGATAAACAAGTAACAAGGCAGAAGCAAAAGTAATTAGCTATACAGAAGCCAAAAAGGGTTGGTTTGAGCCCAAAATTTAACAGAGAGTTAATGAGGTTGTGGGGAGTTCGAAAAGTAGAGTTATAACCTGTTTTACCTTCAGATTCATGGTGTTTCTTCACGTCGGGATTCTTTAGAGGCCTCGTTGATGGCGGATCCGGAAGAACTTCGAACCCAGCTTTGACTCCTTGTTGTTCTGATGTTCACGTTTTGGTGCTGTTTTGGTGAGGGTTTGATGATGGATGATGTTGTGGGAGTTGAAAAATGTGTTTTGGTGTTGATTTTGGTGAGATTTCGGTGTTTGATCGTGGCTCTGGAGTTCAAAACGTGAAAAGAAAGAGATGGCTGCCTTCTTTGAGAGTCTAGGGTTCTTGAGGTTCTCATTTGATCATGGGATAAGGTTCCTTATATAGCCTTCCTTAAAGATAGAAAAAATCCGGTAAAAACCGAGATTTATTGACGTTTTAGCTCAAGGGCTTCCAAAAGGAATTTGATTATAAAATTTTACACATGGGTAAAGGATGATATTTCTGATTTTCCTAAAGTGGAATCGAATTTTTTATATATTGGGATATTTTTAAATTCAATTTCTCGTCAGATTCAATTGGAAATTGCTAGAAAATTATTGGAAATTCGAAAAATCAAAATTCCAACGCCATTATGCTTCAAATGTCATCCTCTATCATGGGTTAAAATTTCAAAGCATTTGGAATTGATTTGACCCTTATTTAGAGGAGAGAGAAAGCTTATAGGCCCTAGGAGCCTTGAAAAATTACAAAAATACCCCTGGAGATGACTAAGCTGTCCCTAGTACTCTAAAATGTGCCGATCGAACCGGGAACCCTCGCTACTATCCTATTAGTAGAGACTCTCTTCCGGGGGGGGGGTTGAAATTTTGGGTATAACAGATTGCCCCCCGTCAACTCGACTTTGTAATGGAAATGAAAATGCTAGTTGATGCTTGAGTAATACCCCAAAATTTTGGATCTTAAAAGACCCCACGTGCAATTGAAATCCGTCAAGTTGTGTCGAGCTATTCTAAGGCGCTGACTACCTATGTAACACCCCATCCAAAGCCAATCGTGGTTATCGCAAAACTGAACACTTAATCGAATTCGTCGCAGCAGAAATAATAAACACCTGGACCTTGCCACGGTCTGATCGTTAGAATATACCGGCCTCATCAATTACAACACTTATCCAAAATAAATGACCAACCCAAAACATCACCATCCAAAATACCACAACCAACCGAGTACAAGTAGCTAAGTCATAATCACAACCTTACATCGGTTTAAATATAAACAGACGGGTGCACAAGCGCAACCCGTACTCAAAATAAACATCCCATCCTAAGTCTAACCGCTCCTACTCTCGTAGTGCGTCCTCATGGGTCTATTACCTGCAAGTGTAAAAACAGCCCCCAAAGGGGCTCAGCACGAATGCTGGTACACCCTCTCATGGCCCCCAAGCTAACGGGGCTACGACGACTAATTGTCGATAGCATGGAAATTGATTACATACACAAGCATGATATGAAGTGCAATAACAATAATCCACAGATGAACATGCATAGTTCACAAACAATGAACGACTCAAGCGTCCCCTTATCAAGTGGGTTAGTAACCCCCTCCTCAGTCCTGATTTCCTTAATCTCAGCTCCTTACCTTACCTTAATCTTAATCTCAACTTAATCTCAGTATACAAACCGTTCCTGGAAGGGAATGGTTGTAGCTTAATTCGAACCTGGGATTTAGGTGATCCCACCGCACCATCTTAATGCCACCTACTCTGGACGGGAGTCCAGCGTAGCTGAGCCGGCAACCGGCCCTAGGCTACAAGTCCGAAGACAAGTCCTTAAGCGGAGGGCGGATCTGATTCAGATACCGTCCCCCTTTCCTTAGCATGCATGACCGGAGTTCGGTCCCGGGTTTTCTCACTCAAGTTCCAGTTAGTAGAAATCTTAATCACCATGTGCTAGCTAAGCCTTGACGGGCATTAACCAACAACCACCACAACTTAACTCTTATTCTTAACTCAGTAAGTACTAAACTTGGTTAGTAACAATTTCAAGTCTCGCGGGTTAGTGCAAAGATAACACATACACAACGAGAACAAATATAACCGGTTGCATGCTTTATCTTGTTTTAGTCATAGCAATTAAATAGATAGCACACAAGCCGAGGGACACCTCGTTAGCAAGCAGGTCACAAGAAAGATTGTACCGTTCACCGTCGATCGTCGTTTGTTTAACCTTCTCCGGGGTCCCAATTCACAAACCTAAAACATTGATTCATTTTTAGGCCATTAGTTATTTGCACCTCACTTAACTCACTTAATCCCTAAAGGTTCCTGATGAATATCCTCTTAAGTCCTTACCACTTACCCTTTTAAACTTAATCTTTTTAAACATTAAGGTTCTTACTTAACTTAACTTAATCCCGTAGGTTCTTAGGGTGCTAATCATTACTACCCTACCAATGGCATACCTTATTACCAATTATCATCCTTAGAATTCAAAATCTCTTTTTTTTTATTTTTAGGTTCGACCGAACTTCCGACCGACCTTACCCAAGGTCGGTCCATTCCAGAACACATTACCGTTTGAAAATTCTACCCCGACCGACCTTGCAAGTCCGGTCCCCAAGGTCGGTCCATTCCCGAGAGTTTTCCCCGAGGGAAATTTAAGCTCGACCGAACTTGCCAAGTCCGGTCCCATGTTCGGTCGATTCCAGAGACTTATTACCGTACAAAATTCTAGGCATGACCGACCTAGCAAGTCCGGTCCCAAGGTCGGTCCATTCCAGAGACTTAATTCCTTCACAAAATACAAGCCCGACCGAACTTGTAAGTCCGGTCCCCAAGTTCGGTCGGTTCCAGAAACTTTCTCCGGCAGTGTAAACTGAGCTCGACCGACCTTGCAGGTCCGGTCCCTAAGGTCGGTTGGCTCCAGAACCTTGTTTCTAAATTCTCTTTTAACTCCAAACTTCTCCTCGTATATCCTAATATGTTATAACCTCATTTGGGCACCTCAAATACACCTTAAGCCAAACACTAAACACTTTAAATCACTCTCTAACATCCACTTTGATCATTATGCATTTCTCCTTGTACTCATGCCAACACTTGTAACATTTTCCACTAGGTTTCTAGGTGGTGGTTCATACCTAATGTAATCACTATGCCAAATGTTTCCCCACCACTATAACATCATCTCCCAAGCATCTTTCACCATCTAAAACTCTTTTATGCATTTACTTAAAGTTCCTTCACAAGCTTAAGCTTCCATCCATCAACACCTTATTTCCTTCCTAGTTGTTTACCAACATTTTCCTAAGTCCTAAATACTCGATTACATTCTCTTGATTCCTAAATCCTTCATAGTAATGCCTAAATCATTATAACTCATTAAAACACTTTATCTCACCCTTTTTCATCAAGACAATCTTTAGAACTTCCTAGTACTTCCTTAGTCATTGAATCCCCTTAGAACATCTTAAACACTTAAGTTCTCCTTTAAATTTTTCCATGGGTTCTCTAGTATATAGTACATCCTAACACTTGGTTTTTCTCCATCAAACAACCAATATCTCTCAAATTCTCATCACAACACCTTAACACACAATTTACACCAAAACTACACCACAACATCATATAGTGCACAAACTTAAATGCTTGGCACTTAGGCCCTTAAATGACAATAATCTTAACCACTGAATTTCCACATATATTTGCCTTTAACCTGCGAATACACACAACAAGGCTCCCATTGAAATAAAATGCTTCTTGTAATTCATTTCAACATTGTTTGACTATCTCTTTTCTCATTGGCTCCTTAGTCACAAGTTCTCAAACATAGTCATTGTTTCTCCTAGGTCATATATAACCCTTTTCTAATGTAAACCCTACACTAAACTCACCACATATCTAAATCCCATTTCCTTAAACAATAAAACACCTTAAGGTAAGTAATTTACCTTGTTCTTTTACAAGATTTAAAAGCTTTCTTCCTTAGGTTTTTCCTTGCTCAATCTCGATCACCAATATATATCTCCTTGCCAATGTTCTAACCAATATCCAATGACTCCAATGAGTACTAGATAATACATTAACCCTAAGGAACAAACCCTAGGTTAAAAATGTGCTTTAAGGTATTAAGGTGATTGTTTTACCTTGGTTTCTCAAGACAAGCTTGGATATGAAGCAAAAAGGACCTCCACAATCCTTTGAAGAGTAGAAAACAAGCTAGAACGAGGCATTAAAATGAAGCCTCATGAGCATACATTTTTGGTCAAGAAGAAAAGTGATGGAAAACTTGATTTTCTTACACTTTCTTTACCTTAAGAGAATGGAGAAGCCAATGGAGTCTCCAAACTTGAATTTCCTCCTCTAATGATAGTTTGGCTTGGCACCAAATCAAAGCTCTTGAAGTTTTGAAAAGATAGAAAGAGAGAGCTTGAGCTAACTAAGAGGAATATGTAATTTGTTTTGGTTTTGGAGCTAAGATGAGTAAGTAGTGTGCAAGAGAAGGTGGAGCTAGCATGGGGTTGCTCTTCACGTTAATGGAGAAGGGAGAGAGCTTGAGAAAATCGTGGGAACAAGAGAGAATGAAGAGGTGAGGAGCAGTGGCGGATCTAGAAATTTTGTTTAGGGGGGGCTAAAAATTTTTTTGACACGCAAAAATTGTTTAGGGGGGGCTAAAAAAATTTTTGACACTAATTTTCTTTGAAACTTTATATTATATTGTATTTTTTAAAAATTTATAAGAGTAATTTGACAAATTTTTAAAATTTTCGGGGGGGCTAGAGCCCCCCTAGCCCCCCCTCTGCGTCCTCCTCTGGTGAGGAGAGAGGTGAGTAAAATGAGATATTTAAGTATAAAGTAAATAGTAGTTTCTACTTTATCCTTTAATTTCCTTTCTTATTTGCTCATGTGGTGATTCATCACCTTAAAAACCGGCCCCCCCATTAAGTAACAAGGGCACTTAAGTCTTTGTTGACCAAATATCTCACTTATATTAACTTATGTTATAAACTAGCTTAATTAATTTACTATTCACAAAACAAGGCACATTGTTGTGAAATTTTTGATTTCCCATTAATATAGACTTCCAAATGTGATACTATATAGTTCACATTTTAATTAAAGAGTAATGATGGACATTTAGCCATTCAAAACTCATTTACAAGACAATTTTTCAAAAATGTGCTTTAAGACTCCTTAAAGCACATTTTGTGTTTTAACTTGTTTTCAAGCTTGGTTTTCTTTGGAAATTGATTTAAAATGACCATTAGGATATTACTAAGGTCTTAGACAATATTTGGGTACTCACCCAAGTCTCTCCAAGCTTAGAGCACGTTTTTGCTTAAACTACTCTTTTGGTGTTCCTTATATTTCTTTGATTAGAAATGTTTCTTAATGTTTCTAAGGCATTATTTAGCCTCCTTATATCTTAGTTTATCATTTAAACACCATATCTAAGTTTGGGGTATTTCAATCTACCCCCCTTAAAAGAACTTTGTCCTCAAAGTTCACATATGTGCTTAACCATTCACGGTACTCAATTCCCTTAATCTTAACACCACATCTTATATTCACATTCACACATCTCAAGACTCAAAGGTCAATCTCAAATACAATACATAAGTATTATACATAACTCAAACTTAACACCAAAGTGTAGCAACTTACACAAATTCACATCTTAAACAACCAAACAAACGACAAACATGATCGTTTCCTAACTCAAAAGCGAGGAAGCTCTACCCCCCTTAAAAAGGGGTATGCCCCGTACCCTATACAGACGATCTAGTCAGTAAACAAAGAAGGGTACTTCGCCCTCATCTTATCCTCTAATTCCCACGTGGCCTCTTCGACATCCTGGTTAGACCAGAGAACCTTCACCAGTCGCACTGACTTGTGGCGAGTGTCCCTAGTCTTACTGTCCAAGATTCTCTGAGGAGTCTCCACTGATCTCATATTTGGTTCTAAAGTCAACCTCTCAGGTTCTAACACATGGGAGGGGTGGTGCATGTATTTCTTTAGTTGTGAAACATGAAAAACATCATGCACTTTACCCAGCTCAGCAGGTAAATTCAACCTGTAAGCAACCGGGCCCACCCGCTCCGTAATCTCATAAGGACCAACAAATTTCGGGCTTAATTTGCCCTTCTGCACAAACCTGAATACACCCTTCATCGGTGAAACTCGCAGAAATACCTGGTCGCCCACAGCGAACTCCAGGTCCCGTCGTCAAACATCAGCATACGACTTCTGCCTATCTTGAGCAGCTTTCATGTTCTCCCTGATTTGCTGAACTTCAGCCTTAACTTGCTCTAAGTACTCTGGTCCTATAATGACCGTCTCACTCGACTCATCCCAGCAGAGCGGTGTACGACATGGTCTACCGTACAACGCTTGAAAAGGTGCCATCTTGATCGAAGCGTGATGGCTGTTGTTGTATGAAAACTCGATCAGATGCAATTTGTCATTCCAACTGCCCTGGAAGTCTAAGGCACATGCTCTCAGCATGTCCTTGAGTGTCTGAATAGTACGCTCAGTCTGACCATCTGTCTGAGGATGGAATGCGGTACTCAGTTTGAGTTCTATACCCAACGCTTCTCTGGTAGCTCTCCAGTACCTCGAAAGGAATCTGGTATCTCTATCTGACACTATGGTCTTTGGTATCCCGTGATGTCTCATGATTTCTTTCTCAAATAACTCAGCTAATTTGGTCACCTTCCAAGTATCCTTCATCGGTATGAATCGGGCTACTTTGGTAAGGCGATCCACCACCACCCATATCATGTTGAGACCTCCCTAGCAGGTGGAAGCCCAACTACGAAGTCCATGGAGATATCATGGAACTTCCACTCCGGAACTGGCATTGACTGTACCATTCCGCCCGGTCGTCGGTGCTCAAATTTCACCTTCTGGCATGTGAGACGCCTCAAGACGAACTCGGTAACATCTGTCTTCATCCCCGACCACCAGAAGTATCTCTTCATGTCTTTAAACATTTTAGAGGCTCCCGGATGGATGGAAACTGAAGAACAGTGTGATTCTCTAAGTATATGGTCTTTCAGATCGGTGTTGCCCCGTGGTATGCATAACCGACCCTTAAGTCTGATCAGATCATCGTCGTGAAGTTTGAAGTCGTATTTCTGACTCTCAAAGGTACCATCTGTCAGCTTCTGTCTGACCTCTCTCATGTACTCATCTGTCCTCTAAGCCTCTCGCACCTCATCAACCAAGCTGGAGAAAGAAACTAGCGAATGGAGTGAGTGTGCTCGACGGCTCAGGGCGTCTGCTACAACATTGGCCTTTCCCTCTTTGTATTGGAGGTCAATGTCATAGTCTTTCAGAAACTCTAACCATCTCCTCTGTCGAAGATTCAACTCCTTCTGAGTGAATATGTATCTCAAACTCTTATGATCGGTGTAGATCATCACACTAACCCCGTATAAGTAGTGGCGCCATATCTTCAAAGCGAAGACTACAGCTCCCAACTCTAAATCATGTGTGGGGTAGTTCTCCTCATGTTTCTTCAACTAGCGTGAGGCATATGCCACCACCTTGCCATGTTGCATGAGCACGCAACCCAGCCCTCTGCCGGATGCATCACAATAAACCTCAAAGCCCTCTGTACCGTCTGGAATGGTCAGAACCGGTGTAGTGGTCAGTGAGTCCTTCAAGCTCTGAAATGATCTCTCACAGTCTACCGTCCATAAGAACGGTGCATCTTTCTTCATCAGACTGGTCATCGGTTTCGCGACCTTGCTGAAATCCCTAACAAACCTCCTGTAGTAACCTGCTAGACCGAGAAAGCTCCGGATGTCGGTAACAGTCTTCGGCCTTGGCCAAGTACGTACGGCATCAATCTTTGCTGGATCCACTGAGATCCCAGCATCTGAAATGACATGACCTAGGAAAGAGACCTGGTCAAGCCAAAACTCACATTTGGAGAACTTAGCATATAGCTGGTTCTCCATCAATATTTCTAATACCCTCCTCAGATGTTCCTCATGTTCAACCTTAGATTTCGAGTATATCAAAATGTCATCAATAAACACCACAACCGACTTGTCCAGCTGCTCCCGGAACAAGCGGTTCATCAGATCCATAAACTTCGCCGGTGCGTTCGACAAACCGAACGGCATCACTGTAAACTCGTAGTGGCCGTAACGTGTCCGGAATGCCGTCTTCTCAATGTCTCCCTCCTTAATGGCTATCTGATGATACCCCGATCTGAGATCAATCTTGGAGAACACAGATGCTGCCTTCAACTGGTCGAACAGATCGTCAATGCGGGGTAGTGGGTACTTATTCTTCACTGTTACTGCATTCAGCTCTCTATAGTCGATGCAGAGGCGGAGACTACCATCCTTCTTCTTCACGAAGAGGACTGGCGCTCCCCATGGTGACACACTTGGTCTTATAAATCCCTTATCTTGCAAATCTTTCAATTGTTCCTTTAACTCAGTCATTTCTGCCGGAGCCATTCGGTATGGTGCCTTGGCTATCGGTCCGGTACCAGGTAGCAGCTCGATGGTGAACTCTACCTCCTGAGTGGGTGGCATGCCGGGCAGTTCCCGTGGAAATAAGTCGGGGAACTCCGACACTACCGGTAAGTCGGGGTCGAACTCGGGGTCTCTCTCTATGTCCTGTACATAGCAGAGGTACACTTCTTCCTTTCTCCTCAATTCCTTATACATTGCCATGGCGGTGATGATCTTTGTCGAAGGCTCTCTGGGCCTCTGGCGGTATGATATTGTTACCCCAGACGGACTCCTGAGCAGAAATCTATGCTCGGCGCAGAGGATACGTCCCTTGTGCCGCTCCAACCAGTTCATCCCGAAGATAACATCAAATCCTAGCTCTCTGAACTCAATAAAACTGACTGGAAGGTCTTCTCCCTTAATTCTGATAGTGGCTCCTCGGTAGTAACGAGTGCAACGAACCTTCTCCTTAGACGGGAGCGTAACCGTGAAGTCGGGTAGCTCATCAGCGTCTAGCCCCAACCTGCTCGCGAAAGACGCCGAGACAAAGGTGTGCGAGGCCCCTGAGTCGAAGAGAACTGATGCCTCAATCCCATTAATCGGAAAGGTGCCAGTGAGGATAGTACCGCTGACGTAGGCCTGTGCCTCTGTAAGTATACTTAGCGCACCTTCCGTACCGAGTCCATAACCTAATTGTGTTCACAAGCTTCATGAGTATTGATGGTATAACAAGAGTCGTAACAATTTATATGAACAAAACTGTTATTTTATTCATAACCATCCTGTTTACACATGTGCTTTAATCTTACATCTCATTCCTCATCTCATTCTAACATTACATGGCTAATATTGTCTAAAGGTTAGGTTTAATCTCCCAGGTCTCATGTGCGTCGCATTGATTACTGCTGACGGTGCTGTATTCAACTTGATCCTCTTAATCCCATGGTATAACATCCTTGATCCTCCTCCCATGATTAACACATCTCCTGACTTAAGTACTAACTTATTCGCACGGTCCGCACGCTTCCGCTCGGCGTATAAAAACTCTGCATCATCCCCAATGGACCAAGACACTACGGGTATCCCTCTTCTGAGAGACTCCGTTGTCTCGTCCTTATCCTGGTGTAGTCCAAGTCGACCATCCTTCTCGTAGAAGTTTACAATGCAAATGTCTGCCTGAATGTCTGGAATCGGTTCAGCTTCCAATTGCTGAGCGATTTCCACGACTTGTGTAATAACTGGATGGAACTCTTCGGGTATCCCCGGTGGTGAGACTCCATCTTGCATCCTCGTGGTTTGGTAATTCTTGGCATACGGATTCCAATCCTTGCCTAAGCTCATCATTTTTAATCTCATCCTTGCTCCCCTTGGGTACTCCGATGTGTAAAAACCTCCCGGTCCCGTTCCTAGTTGACTGCATCCCCTGATGATGGCTTTTTGCGCTTCGGGTGTCAGGTATCCCCTTAATAAGATCATACCTGGGCGGATAACCTGACATTGTTCGGTTGGAAAGTCTATGGTTTCGATGTCGGTGTGCTCCGGGTTAGATGTAAATGGTATTGGATAGCAGATGTTGAAGCTTCCTAAAGTGGTAGTAGGTTATATTACTTAAGTTCTAATCTCATCTTATTCTTTTAACTCAATTATTCACCAAACATGCATGATAATGCGGTAAGCAGGTAGTTTTATTACTAAATGGTTATAGCGGTACCTGGCCTCGATGAGGGTTCAGGCTCATCGTCCCGGTCCACCATGTGTAGTCTGGGTCCCGACTTCTGGGTCACCCTTGGGTTCTTGTCTGCAGCCTGCTGCACCTTCCTCTGACCGTCAGATCCAGCTCCCTGATCGGTCTTGCCCTTGCCCCTGGTATCGGGCCTATAGGCTCTTCTAGCAGGGTTCCGGTAACACTCATATGCTTGGTGTCCGTACACCCCACAAAAGTTGCACTCCACCTTATTCCCCTTACAATCGAGCCCGGGGTGGTCCTTGTGACACCACCTACAGATGTAGCGTCGCTGGTAGCCACCGTCGGCTCCCTTCTCAGTCTCAGATCCTGATCATTTATAATGTCAATACTCATATCTCAAATGGTTACTAATTGTATCTTAACTCACTAAATACCATTCTCTTACCCTTTGGCGCCCTAGAGCGCAGGGGTGTAGCTGCGTAAGCATACGTCAACTTCAATGGCTCTTCCGGAGCCTTCTCCTTTTCCTCCTTCCCTTTTGGGTTCTGATTTTTCTGGGCCTGAGGCTGGTACTTTTGTTTCTTGTACCCTCCTTGCCCTTGACTCTCAGAGCTCTTACCAGCACTCTTCCTCTTGGCATTCTCCTCGTCCCTCAGCTGGACGGTTATCTCAACCTTAGCAGCGGCATGATAGCACTCCTGCTTTCCACAGTATTAGTCACTCTTATTTCTCATAATCTAAATCTTACTCATTTACTTACCCAAATCTCAATCATTCTTATTACCTGCAAGGTAGTGTAACTCGTCGGCCCCATGCCGTAGCGGAGTCGATGGCTAAGCCCGCCATAGAAGCGGTCCACCAGGATCTGGTCTGAATACCCAAGACCTGGCAGAAGACGGAGCAAGGCGGTGAACTCTGAGTAATACTCGTCCACCGTCATCTTGTCTGTCTGCTTAAGCGCATCCAACTGCAAGCGCTTCTTCGTCTGGACGGCGGCGGGTAGTACTTTGCTCGTAGCAAGGCGGTGTACTGCTCCCAGCCGAACTCTGGATTGGCCACATGCTCGGCCCTCACCAGCTTCCACCAATCGCCTGCCACCCCCTTCAGATTGAAAGCAGCCAGACGCACCTTGATCCCAGCAGGGACATCAAGGGTCTCGAAGGCGGTCTCCAGCTCAGAGATGTACGCCTCAAGCTTGGTGGGATCGGTCTCCCCCTTGAAGTGTGCGGGTCGAAGATCTGCAAGACTCTTCACCCAATTTGGTTCCCTGGGTTGTGGCGGTGGAGGTGGTGCACCCACACCAGGCTGATAGCCCATGTGCCCTAATGCGGCAGCCACGATCTCCGCGATCGTCTGCCCCTCATGTATTCCCGAAGCATCATCACCTTGGCCGCGACCTCGGCTTCCTCTGGGATGTCCTGCCATCTGAACAAGCATAACTCACATTAGATTCGTATCCACCACTGTTTCGGTTAACGAATTTATAACGTCCGTAGACGGTAAAGACAATCCACACTTATTAGTGGTCATCTGACTCTACTCACTCTAACTTCTTACACCCTTAACCCATCACTTATTCCTTAACTTATATCCTAACTCGGTTGTTACTCATGTCCGGTATTTCTTGATCAGAGCGTAACTACGCTCTGATACCACTTTTGTAACACCCCATCCAAAGCCAATCGTGGTTATCGCTAAACTGAACACTTAATCGAATTCGTCGTAGCGGAAATAATAAACACCTGGACCTTGCCACGGTCTGATCGTTAGAATATACCGGCCTCATCAATTACAACACTTATCCAAAATAAATGACCAACCCAAAACATCACCATCCAAAATACCACAACCAACCGAGTACAAGTAGCTAAGTTATAATCACAACCTTACATCGGTTTAAATATAAATAGACGGGTGCACAAGCGCAACCCGTACTCAAAATAAACTTCCATCCTAAGTCTAACCGATCCTACTCTCGTAGTGCGTCCTCATGGGTCTCTTACCTGCAAGTGTAAAAACTACCCCCAAAGGGGGTCAGCACGAATGCTGGTACACCCTCTCATGGCCCCCAAGCAAACGGGGCTATGACGACTAATTGTCGATAGCATGGAAATTGATTACATACACAAGCATGATATGAAGTGCAATAACAATAATCCACAGATGAACATGCATGTTCACAAACAATGAACGACTCAAGCGTCCCCTTATCAAGTGGGTTAGTAACCCCCTCCTCAGTCCTGATTTCCTTAATCTCAGCTCCTTACCTTACCTTAATCTTAATCTCAACTTAATCTCAGTATACAAACCATTCCTGGAAGGGAATGGTTGTAGCTTAATTCGAACTGGGATTTAGGTGATCCACACGCACCATCTAGCCACCTACTCTGGACGGGAGTCCAGCGTAGCTGAGCCGGCAACCGGCCCTAGGCTACAAGTCCGAAGACAAGTCCTTAAGCGGAGGGCGGATCTGATTCAGATACCGTCCCCTTTCCTTAGCATGCATGACCGGAGTTCGGTCCCGGGTTCCTCACTCAAGTTCCAGTTAGTAGAAATCTTAATCACCATGTGCTAGCTAAGCCTTGACGGGCATTAACCAACAACCACCACAACTTAACTCTTATTCTTAACTCAGAAAGTACTAAACTTGGTTAGTAACAATCTCAAGTCTCGTGGGTTAGTGCAAAGATAACACCTACACAACGAGAACAAATATAACCGGTTGCATGCTTATCTTGTTTTAGTCATAGCAATTAAACAGATAGCACACAAGCCGAGGGACACCTCGTTAGCAAGCAGGTCACAAGAAAGATTGTACCGTTCACCGTCGATCGTCATTTGTTAACCTTCTCCGGGGTCCCAATTCACAAACCTAAACATTGATTCATTTTTAGGCCATTAGTTATTTGCACCTCACTTAACTCACTTAATCCCTAAAGGTTCCCGATGAATATCCTCTTAAGTCCTTACCATTACCCTTTTAAACTTAATCTTTTTTAAACATTAAGGTTCTATTAACTTAACTTAAACCCGTAGGTCTTAGGGTCCTAATCATTACTACCCTACCAATGGCATACCTTATTACCAATTATCATCCTTAGAATTCAAAATTTCTTTTTTTTTTATTTTTTAGGTTCGACCGAACTTCCGACCGACCTTACCAAGGTCGGTCCATTCCAGAACACATACCGTTTGAAAATTCTACCCGACAGACCTTGCAAGTCCGGCCCCAAGGTCGGTCCATTCCCGAGAGTTTTCCCTGAGGGAAATTTAAGCTCGACCGAACTTGCCAAGTCGGTCCATGTTCGGTCGATTCCAGAGACTTATTACCGTACAAAAATTCTAGGCATGACCGACCTTGCAAGTCCGGTCCCAAGGTCGGTCCATTCCAGATACTTAATTCCTTCACAAAATACCAAGCCCGACCGAACTTGTAAGTCGCGGTCCCCAAGTTCGGTCGGTTCCAGAAACTTTCTCCGGCAGTGTAAACTGAGCTCGACCGACCTTGCAGGTCCAGTCCCTAAGGTCGGTCGGCTCCAGAACCTTGTTTTCTAAATTCTCTTTTAACTCCAAACTTCTCCTCGTATATCCTAATATGTTATAACCTCATTTGGGCACCTCAAATACACCTTAAGCCAAACACTAAACACTTTAAATCACTCTCCAACATCCACTTTGATCATTATGCATTTCTCCTTGTACTCATGCCAACACTTGTAACATTTTCCACTAGGTTTCTAGGTGGTGGTTCATACCTAATGTAATCACTATGCCAAATGTTTCCCCACCACTATAACATCATCTCCCAAGCATCTTTCACCATCTAAAACTCTTTTATGCATTTACTTAAAGTTCCTTCACAAGCTTAAGCTTCCATCCATCAACACCTTATTTCCTTCCTAGTTGTTTACCAACATTTGCCTAAGTCCTAAATACTCGATTACATTATCTTGATTCCTAAATCCTTCATAGTAATGCCTAAATCATTATAACTCATTAAAACACTTTATCTCACCCTTTTTCATCAAGACAATCTTTAGAACTTCCTAGTACTTCCTTAGTCATTAAATCCCCTTAGAACATCTTAAACACTTAAGTTCTCCTTTAAATTTTGCCATGGGTTCTCAAGTATATAGTACATCCTAACACTTGGTTTTTCTCCATCAAACAACCAATATCTCTCAAATTCTCATCACAACACCTTAACACACAAATTACACCCACAAACTACACCACAACATCATATAGTGCACAAAATTAAATGCTTGGCATTAGGCCCTTAAATGACAATAATCTTAACCACTGAATTTCCACATATATTGCCTTTAACCTCGAATACACACAACAAGGCTCCATTGAAATAAAATGCTTCTTGTAATTCATTTCAACATTGTTTGACTATCTCTTTTTCTCATTGGCCCTTAGTCACAAGTTCTCAAACATAGTCATTGTCTCTAGTCATATAACTTTTCTAATGTAAAACCCTACACTAAACTCACCACATATCTAAATCACATTCCTTAAAAATAAAAAAACCTTAAGGTAAGTAATTTACTTGTGCTTTTACAAGCTTTAAAAGCTTCTTCCTTAGGTTTTTCCTTGCTCAATCTCGGTCACCAATATATATCTCCTTGCCACATGTTCTAACCAATATCCAATGACTCCAATGAGTACTAGATAATACATTAACCCTAAGGAACAAACCCTAGGTTAAAAATGTGCTTTAAGGTATTAAGGTGATTGTTTTACCTTGGTTTCTCAAGACAAGCTTGGATATGAAGCAAAAAGGACCCCTCAATCCTTTGAAGAGTAGAAAACAAGCTAGAACGAGGCATTAAAATGAAGCCTCATGAGCATACATTTCGGTCAAGAAGAAAAGTGATGGAAACCTAGATTTCTTATCACTTTCTTTACCTTAAGAGAATGGAGAAGCCAATGGAGTCTCCAAACTTGAATTTCCCCTCTAATGGTGGTTTGCTTGGCACCAATCAAAGTCTTGAGTTTTGAAAAGATAGAAAGAGAGAGCTTGAGCTAACTAAGAGGAATATGTAATTTGTTTTGGTTTGGAGCTAAGAGAGTAGTAGTGTGCAAGAGAAGGTGGAGCTAGCTTGGGGTTGCTCTTCACATATATGGAGAAGGGAGAGAGCTTGAGAGAAAATTGTGGGAACAAGAGAGAATGAAGAGGTGAGGAGAGTGGTGAGGATAAAATGAGAATTAGTAGTATAGAGTAAATAGTAGTTTCTACTTTATCCTTTAATTCCTTTCTTATTTGTACTGTGGGATTCATCACCTAAAAACCGCCCCCCATTAAGAACAAGGGTAATTAAGTTCTGTTGATCCAATATCTCAACTTATAGACTTATGTTATAAACTAGCTTAATTAATTTACTATTCACAAAACAAGGCACATTGTTGTGAAATTTTTGATTTTCCATTAATATAGACTTCCAAATGCTGATACTATTAGTTCACATGTTAATTAAAGAGTAATGGGACATTTAGCCATTCAAAACTATTTACAAGACAATTTTCAAAAATTGCTTAAAACTACCCTTAAACACATTTGGGTTTTAACTTGTTTTAAAGCTTGGTTTTCTTGGTAATTGATTTAAAATGACCATTAGGATATTACTAAGGTTTTAGAACAAATTTGGGTACTCACCCAAGTCTCTCAAGCTTTTAGAGCACATTTTTGCTTTAAACTGCTCTTTTGGTGGTTTCCTTATTTTTTGATTAGAAATGTTTCTTAATGTTTCTAAGGCATTATTTAGCCTCCTTATATCTTAGTTTATCATTTAAACACCATATCTAAGTTTGGGGTATTTCAACCTATGAGTAAAGTGGAAGGATGTCGAGCGGTTCTAAGGCGTCGACCACCTAAAGGTAATAATGAAGTAATGTCAGACTATTCTAAGGCGCCGACTACCTATAATGATGATATGATGTCAAGCTATTCTAAGGCGTTGACTACCTATAATGAATGAGATGATGTCAAGCTATTCTAAGGCGCTGGCTACCTATAATGAATGAAGTGATGTCAAGCTATTCTGAGGCGTTGACTATCTATCAGTGATTGAAAATTGGTGTTGGGTCGAGTTCTTCTATTCGGGTGAGTTCTGCTGCTCTGGTGAGTTCTACTGCTCTGGTGAATCTGAATCTTTGGCTGAGAATCTGCATCTCTGAAGAGTCTATATCTTCGGCTGAGAATCTGTATCCCTGAAGAATCTGTACCTTTGGCTGAGAATCTGTATCCCTGAAGAATCTGTACCTTTGGCTGAGAATCTGTATCCCTGAAGAATCTGTACCTTCGACTGGGAATCTGTATCCCTGACGAATCTGTACCTTCGGCTGAGAATCTGTATCCCTGAAGAATCTGTACCTTCGGCTGAGAATCTGTATCCCTGAAGAATTTGTACCTTTGGCTGAGAACCTGTATCCCTGAAGAATCTGTACCTTCGGCTGAGAATCTGTATCCTTGAAGAATTTGTACCTTCGGCTGAGAATCTGTATCCCTGAAGAATCTGTACCTTCGGCTGAGAATCTGTATCCCTGAAGAATATGTACCTTCGGCTGAGAATCTGTATCCCTGAAGAATATATACCTTCGGCTGAGAATCTGTATCCCTGAAGAATCTATACCTTCGGCTGAGAATCGGTATCCCTGAATTGTGACGAGGAGTCTCATACGAATAGATGCAATGGTCATGATGAAAGTTGATTATGAAAGTGCCAAACGTGGCAATGAGGATGTGCATGTCAAAATACGATCAAAGTGTATGTAGGAAATATGTCCAAAACAATAAATTGTTGAAAGAGGTGCCAAACATGGCAGTGTTTGAAGAATATTCTGTTTAATGAAAAGGAAAGCGAAATTATCATTTCTTGACTATAGACTTCGGACTTGTAATTTATCTCCTATGAGATGAACATGCCACCGGTGGGGTATGGTGTATGATGTGAAGGTAAGGGCTTATGTGGGCCTGTGGTGTTTGATGTGCAGGTAAGGGCTTATGTGGGCCTGTGTAGTGGTGGTGTGGAGGTACGAGCTTATGTGTGCCTGTGTAGTGGTGGTGTGGAGGTAAGGGCTTATGTGGGCTTGAGGTGTTTGATGTGGAGGTAAGGGCTTATGTGGGCCTGAGGTGTTTGATGTGGAGCTAAGGGCTTATGTGGGCCTGAGGTGTTTGATGTGGAGGTAAGGGCTTATGTGTGCATGTGGTGGAATGATGGTGGTGATGTTTAAGCTCTGGGTTCCAATTGGTGTTGTCATAGCAATTGTTGGAACCAACAATTGCCCCCAGTATTTTTCCCTTAAGACAACCTGAGCTAGAGTTCATGGCAATCGATCGGAACGATCGATTGCCCACATATTTTCTTTTATTAAACGTGCGAACGAGTCTCGTCCTCACAGGGTCAAGGCTTATGTTTTTATGTGGTGCTTCCTAACCTACACTCGGCGTGTTTGGTGCTTGCACTTGTTCCTCACCTACGGTCACAACTTCTAGACCATTGTATTCGATATTTGATGGATTTACGCATTTGATCTGTTACTTTCACGTGATTGGACACACAACTATCAAGTCGGAAGTCTTTAAAGCTTATAACGTGGCCATGGGGTGTGATGAAGGACAACGGGACCATGGAGTGATATTTGAGGTATGTGGAGCTTAAGTGGGTGACCAAAGCTGCAACTTGCGTCCTCTCACGGATTCATCTTCCTTGTTTTGAAGTCGTCTGGCTGCTTCATGTTGACGTTGTTTTCGAGCTTCTGGACTTGGAATTTTGAAGTTGCCCTTCACACCATTTCTCTTTTTTGTCATTTGGACGTCTTCGAGGCACCTCGGGTTTGCCTTTTTGTTTTATCCTTTCTTGACTTTGCCTTCGGGGTCCTTGTGTTTCCCGGTTTTGGGCTTCGATAGCTGTTTTGATGTGAGATATTTTGATCCTGTGTCACTCTGGGACCATTTGCGGATCGTTTCGTTATGCTGATAGCGGCATTGCTTCTTTGGACTGATGAGAAGTTATCTGAGAGTCGGGCTCCTCGCTTCCTTTGGTCACCGGGTCGGACATTCATCATTGGCTGGGTTATTTTGTGGAGCTCATAATATCGAAAATGGATATATGAAAGGCTCAGCGGGGGTGCCTAGGGTTTAATGACAGGGTTTACAAGCTTTTGGCTATGTGGTGCTGTACCTAGGTGCTTCATCATTCCTGATAGTTGTGTATCCTTCCTTTGTTACTTTTTGCAGGTCTAAGAGTAAATTTACAAATTATCTCCTTCAGTCGGAGTTATGCCGTTTACCTCACCTTTGAATGTGGTCTCACCAGAGTCGTGTAAAAATGACACGCTCGATCACTCATGGTTTTTCCACTCAAGACACTCTCGCGAGATTTTCACTCGGAAACTCGTTCGCACATTTAAACAAAAGATAAATGTAACACCCCTACTACGCACTTAACAATACTTGAAATCGCAGCGGAAATAACAACTAAACAATAACTAAACGGTTCGGTGCTACAACGCCGTTAACCACCCACGTGGTTAACAAGGCAGAATAAATACAAGCGTATCGGTTTGATGATCAGACTCCCGAGCATAGAACTAATAACCTTTAATACATTAACATAATACCGAGTTTGTAACTACATCCATACACTGTAACTGTACACCACAAACTGTCCACGACCGCCACTGTACTACAACGGTACCAAAATAACGCCACGGGAGCACAAACGTATCCCGGGCTTAACATCCAAAAATAATCAAAAGAAATCCTGCATCCTAGAATCTAAAGCCATTCCGCTTCTTCGATCCTCATCCTGCAGTAAAAATATGGAGTCCCCGAGGGGGTCAGCAACCCTTGGCTGGTATGGTTAACGCGCAGCCCATCGGCTACCGGGATACGCGCAACTAATCGTCATGATGACATGGCATTCATTATAAACATACAACATATATATCATAACAAGATTATTGCATACAACATCACACATAACATACAAGAACAATTCCTTTAGGAAATGAACCAACATAATTAGTTCCCATGGAGAACCTTGAGAATGTTGCCAAACCCATGCCCAGCTCGTTACATAACTCGTCACCGTCCTGTTAGATTGAACGGGTAACTTAACACAAGGTGCCTCGGATATAGTGACCCAAGCACACCAAAACAACACATAGTATGCCCCTGTGGCCCGACGTGAGTCAGTAAAATAGCCTTGGTTAAGCTAAAGGGAAGGTTGGAAACCAAATTGGAAAACAACCATAACATACAAAGAGAATCGAACCGGTTATGACATTGACTCCCATACTCACACGCGTGGCCGGAACAGACCGGACTCCTCACTTCCCCCGTTAGCACTTGTTAGAAGTTCAACATTGAACTCAATAAACAAATCACAAGCAATTGGTTAAGTCTTGTTAGACACACACAAGGGAAGAGAGAGTCATACTTAACAATACAATAATATTTAACAACTATAAACTCATTACATGACTTAAGTCTTACAAGGTCATAAACACACAGAAAAACAAACAACACACAAGCCGGTGTAAACCGGTAGACAACAGACTGCAAGAAAACCATACCTTGGTCCTTGCTTCGACTGGTTTCCACTGTAGGTCACTCCTATACATGATTAATAACTTCGGTCAATTTACTTACTTAACTTTTTAAATTTACTAAGTATCTTACATGGTTATATGATATGTTTAAATGCCCAACTTATCCTTGGTTGTCTTCATTATACCCCCTAGGGTTAATTACATAAGTCACATACTTTTATGTTTTTTTTAAAGTTTTGGTCAGTTCGACCCACCGTCCGACCCAACCAACTGGGTCGGACCCTTCCAATAACTTTCGGATTTGAAACATTCTACTTCGTCCGACCCATGTCCGACCCAAGTCCTCTGGGTCAGACCATTCCAGAAACTTTACCGTCTTTTAAACTCACCCGTCCGACCCATGTCCGACCCAAGTCCTCTGGGTCGGACCATTCCAGAACCACTTACTGGCGTCTAACAGAGGCCGTCCGACCCAAACTTGGGTCGGCCCCCTGGGTCGTACGCCACCAGAACATGTCCAAAAAATGTCAAATCTTCTCCTAACTTTTCCTCAAGCCTTCTAATGTTTTCCAACACCACTTGGCATACTCAAACCCTCATATAATATGCCTAAAACCCATTTTCCTTCTCCTTAAACACTTACTCATTTCTTACCAAAATTCCTAACACTTATAATGTTTACTCCTTAGTGTTTCTAAGTGATGTTTCACACCTATGATAATCACTATGCCAAAATGTTTCCTTACCACTATTACATCATCTCCCAAGCATCTTTTCTTCCTAACCAAACTCCTTGAATATTTCTACAAGTTTATAGCTCCTCCATGCAACAAATCACTTCTTCCTTATCACCAACATTGCACAAGTCCTAAACACAATCTCACCATGGTCTTGAAGTATCCCAAAACATTCATTTACATTCTAAATCCTCTAGAACATTGCCTAAGTCCTTTTACATCTTAGAATACCTTAATGCATTTCTTTCACTAGTAGACACTTAACCTTTCAAAACACTTCCTTACTTCCCAAAACTCATTTTAAACACCTAAAACTTCTTATGCATTATCTAAATTTCGACATGGGTTCTCCTAGAACATTACTAAGCCGAAACACATTGTTTTCACCATTAAACAATCAAGAACACTAAAATCCATCAAGAACATTCTTGTACACAAAACTTCACTCATTTAACACTACATCACAATATAGTGTATAATTTAAATTGCTTGGCACTTAGGCCCTTAAATAGCATGGCTCTTAGGCCTTAAGATGCATAAATCATAAACACTGAATTTCCCACATTATATTTGCCTTTGACCTGCAAATACACCCAACAATACATATTCCTTTTACTAAGCCCTTGAGAGCATTTTTCTAAGTCATTTACCATTGGCTCCTTAAGTAGGTTTAATAAGCAATATAAGCTCATTTCTCCTAAGACATTATAAGCTACATTAGGTTAGCATATTTACCTCTTTTTCCTCACAAACTTATTTCTTGTTTCCTTGTTTAAAAATTGGTAAGGGTGTTTGGTTTCTTGTCAACTTCTAAACAATATACAAATAATGAAATGGGTATACAAGCTTTATGCTTCATCTCATTGTAAACCCTAGGTTATACATTGTTTTATAAACATTAAGATAGTTGTTTACCTTGGATATGAAAGAGAGTTGGATATGTAGCAAGAGAGGACTCCACCTAGCCCTTGAAAGATTCAAATGAAGCTAAAACAAAGCAATATAAGGACACCATTAAGGGTGATTTTCGGACAACACAAAAACATGAAGGAAACATCATTTTTCTTTGAGTTTCCTTACCTAGAAGCAAAGGAGAACAACAATATGTGAAAAGATGAGCTCAAGCCTCCCATGGAGATCCTCTTGGCACCGAAATGGAGCTCTTGGAATTTGAGGAGATAGGAATGGAGAGCTTGGCAAGACAAAGAGAATGGTGGTCTTTGTTTTTGATTTGGCAAAGTGAGCTAGGAGATATAAGAGGTTGAAGATGAAGAATGATGGTGGTGGTGTTGTTGCTGTAGCAAAACCGTAGAAGAGAGCAAGAAGGAAGGTAGAAGACGTGGGAAATGAAGAGGGAAATGAGAGAATGAAGATAAGTTTGCTTTTAAGAGATATTTGTAGTTAGTAAAGTAAATAGTACTTTATTTATCATTCTTTATTTGTTTAACAAGCTAATAAGAGTGGTGAGTCACCACTATAAAAACCGGCCCCCATAATGTTATTAGGGGTGTTTTAGTCTTAGTTGACCAATTAAATTACTTATATTGACATATGTTATAAACTTGCTATTTGGTTACTATTCACTAAAACAAGGCACTAGGTGTGAAATTTTGATTTCCCATTGATATAAACTTCCAAATGTGATACTAAGTAGTACACATATTAATTAAAGAGTAATGATGGACATCTAGCCATTCAAAACTCATTTACAAGACAATTTTTCGAAAATGTGCTTTAAGACTCCTTAAAGCAAATTTTGTGTTTTAACTAGTTTTCAAGCTTGGTTTTCTTTGGTAATTGGTTTAATATGTTCATTAATATATAAATGAGGTCTTGGTAAGCTCATTAGGTCTTAACCAAGCTTATCCCAAGCTTAGAGCACATTTTGGCCTTTATTGACCTTTATGTATTTACTTGTGTTTCCTATGGTTTAAATTGTTTACTAATGTTTCTAAGACTCTTTTTAGTCTTAATATGTAACACCCCTACTAAACCGGTTCCTAGTAATCCTATAGAAGTCGCGCACAATAATATCTCGCAGCGGTAAATAATAAACTATCGCCCTACTGGTGTCACTGTTATCACTCGCCCATACGGGTGATAACGATTTACCTGATAATCAACTTGCGAAACGTGTTCCCGCAGTGACCACAAGAGATAGATAGTAGCACCTAAACAACTTAAAGTAAAACTAACATCAACAATTATTACAGACCGTGAGCATCTAAACCAAATACACCTCGGTTACACAACCCGAGTCCAAAATAACCTGAGAATCACACCGTACCAAGTCTAAGCCAACCGTACTGTAACAATGGTCACCTCGCTGCGACCCACCAGCTAATCACCTGAAATAAAGATGGTTTGTGGTATGGAATCAGCCCCTGCTGAGTATGTCATCACATGCCCCGTCATGCCCCCAAAGACCCCTCAATTATTTGGTCGAGAGCATGAGGTTCATTACATGCAATACCGTTTAATATTTAAAGCTGTAAATCAATTAACAGTAATATCCATACAATAACACAACCATCAACACATATATATAACCACAAGTATAACCATTGAACAACCAAGCGAAACAACGAGAATGATAAACAAGTATTAATTCTCGTCCATGGTATAGAAACCAATATTGTTCGCCACTGTATAATTCTCAACCATATTATTTGTTCAGTTATGCCTAGTGACAATGTCTCATTAGAACGACATGTCTCTAGTACCCATATATTATGGCGGGTCACCCACGGCAGTAGCCACTCCAACGGTAGAGTCTCCGACCAACGAGCCATTCTAGCTCACGGGAAATTTCTTGATACTTGCGGACCCGTACGCGGACATCCTGGTATCGTTTTTGTGATCACAGCGCGCACCAAGAGCCACATCCTCTTGGCTTTACTTCCATTCATTAATTACTTAATTATACCATCGCATCGCATTACCAAATTTTCTAACACAGCAACCAATATCATTAGTCCAATCCGGAGTCTGTAAACTCGGGATCCAGTGTTAGATACGAGAGCGGCGTATAGAAAGGCCAATGCTCCGTATGAAAGTCTTGGATAATATATATGTATTATTATCCTAGTGCTACAACGTTTTTCTGACGTTCCTTATTTTCGTATAAGATAGCACCAGCCGCTAGTTCGTTTTATATATAGGTTCTTAATACGAACCAATACTGTTAACTCAACAACAGTAAATAATGAGCAGCTATAAATACACAATTCATGCATATTAATTATCACATTCAGACAAACAATCTTATCACAGATCACACAGAAGTCTGAACTGAGGAAGCCCTCAGAGACAATCAGAGACACATAACAACATACCGTTCACCCCGATGTATTACGGTGGAGTATGAATCAGCAAGATCCTATGCTCCTTGTGTAGTCTCTAACAATCTAAACAATACATAATGCTACTGATTAGCTTACCGTATAACAACATAATTCTACGGTACCCCGTACCGTCACTAACACCTCCCGGTTAACCCCCCGTTGCTAACTATCAATGTTGTCGGGTTTTAGGTTTAACTCGAGATTGGGAAAAGGTGTTATATTACATGCGTAGTCTTGTTTGTATGTTAGTATAGTTGTTGTTAAACTTGTTATCGTATGTAACTTAATGTTTGTTTATACATCATACAGTTTGTTTCATTATTGTATGTGTAATCCTCTGTCATGCACTATGCATCTTACCTTAGTATTTATTTTTCTAAGGTTTGTCTCTTTTTTTTTATTTCATGTGGTATAATTCATCTGTAAACTATACTCTTAATATTTAGGATCCTTATTATCCCATGAATACTCTTAACTTTAGAATCTCCATAACTACTGTTTATAATTCTTTTCTCCTTAACTATTATCATTTTAATTATGATAATTTATGATTATTGAACCATATCACATTTTCTACACAATTACATATATTTATTTATATGTGTGTATTATGGAACTATTTATTATATGGTAAGTCTTATAATCTATATTCATTCTTTTTAATGAATATCTCTTATATTATAAATGTTATAACTCTTATAACATTAAAACCATATTATAGATTCCATTTAAAAATGTTAATATTTTCGAACAGCGCCTATGTTCTTAAGTATTTATAAAATCCACCTCTTAATTAATATAATGTCATCTTATAGTTATATAACATATCTTATGACATTTAAATCATTAAAACAATTATAACCTATAGTTATATTTTGTTTTTAAATACCCAACCAGCCCTTAGTATTTTCGGCTTTCACTTATAACCACTAAACTTTTATAAACTCACAATTCAATTCCAATTTATAGTACATAGTTTTCTAATCCCATTAAAACTATATTATACATATATCTTTATAAAACCTTGTATACCATTCCAAAAATTACCAAACTATACCAAAAGGTTATAAACATTATTCTTAACCTTATTTTTCCTCTAAATCTCGGTATATATATATTTGTTACCTATTTGTAACAATGTCATAAAATACCATATATTATACTTATATAACTCATATGAACTCCAAACTTAGCCAAATAAACTTCTAAAAATTTCTAATAACTTAAGGACTTTACTAAACTCCATTTACTACCCTTAATTCTCGGTAATTACATTACCACCCCAAACCTTATAAATCTTTTACAATTTAATAAGTATCTTATTATAAGGTAGTATTTTAATTTCTTAAATTTTCCAAACTTGGTCAAAGTCTCCTATATAGTCAACTTTGACTCCTAACACCAAATGGGAACCAATTTTTCGGTAATTACAAATAATGACCTATACTTTTCTATTTTACAATTTTGACCCAAAACTTTATAAAGTGTTATAATTTTTATTAAATTCATTTAAAAACCCTAAATTGCTCTAAATTACCCACGGCTTTTCTAATTCCTTAATAATTACGAATTGGCCCCAATTTTAATTATAAGCATAAATAAAACTAAATAAGCTTATAAACTTAAATTAAAATGGCCTAATGACATGGCCTTATTACAACCTTGAACTTGCAAAATAAATTACACAATAAATGTCTCAAAATATGGCATATATATTCGGCCTCTCCATGGTTTAATTATTTTTCCACATAATGTCATAATTTGACCATTATGTTAATTAAATCTCTTAAATGACTAGCTTAATTTATCTTAGCCATTTTTTTCCATTTTTAGGTCAATATGACCTATATAGGTAAGTTCACTCTCGGCCATATATATATATATGCTTAAAAATTACAAAAATCATAAGTTTAAGGTGTTTATACCTTGATTAAGCCTTGTATGCTCTCGGCCACCTCTAGGAAAAATCACCACTTGATTTAGACATGTTTAATACACAAAAACAAGATATGGTTACACTCCAAGCATGAGCTTAACCATAAGGAATAATTAATGTAAGATTTAAGGCAAAAATCACCTTAAAAATGCAAGGGAAGTTCTAGGTATTTTTGACCTGAACCAAACACACCACAAGGTGTTAGATCTACCATATTAACATAGGGAATAGTTAGATCTCGAAATCCTACCTTGTTATTAGGTTTTACCTTGGAAAAATGCCTTAAAAGAGAGTATTTCTCTTGGATCTCGGTCACCCTTGCTCCAAATGGCTAACCAACAGATCCCACATGAAAAGGAGATGAAGATGAGTGTATGACCAAAATTTCACAGCCAAACTCGAAGGGAATCAAAAGTTATGAGCTTAAAGCACATTTTTACCTTAAAATGTAGATTTGGACAACCTTGGTCCCTCTACTGGTCTCAACCTAGTTTAGCTCTTGTTCTAACCTTAGAACACTGAGAATAAGCCATAGGAATAGATGAGCCACGAAATTTAGGTGTTGGTGGTGAAAAGATGAAGAAAAAGAGCTAAAAATGACATTAAAACACTTACATTAGGAGCTTAGGAGCTAGACTTGCCTTCCATGGCCAAGGAAAAGCTTGGAGAGCTTGAGAGGAAGGAGAGGGCTCGGCTGGGATGAGAGGAATCGGACAAGGAGGAAGGAGAAGATGGGAAAGGTAAGTAAAGTTTGAAAATAATGTAAAAAGTAACATTATTTTGAAAAAGTCTTACATTAGGTAGCTTTGTCAATCAAGGAAATTAAGCAGCCTCCTCTCTTATTGCAGCCGGCCACCATGATTCAAATGAGTCAATTAATTGACCATTGACCATGCTTGGTCAATGTTGACTCATGCGGGCCCCACTTTAGGGTTTTATTAATATTTTAATATTAAATTGTAAAAATTCGTAAATTTCTGGAATTAAATTCATAATATGATATAATATGATTATATATCATATTTAAGGATATTTATAATTTTAAGCCATTAAAATCAATTTAAAAGACAATCTCACAAAAACGTGCTTTAAGGAGTTTTAGCGCACATTTTTGTGTCACAGGATGTTCTGAGCTTAGTTCTCTTTGAGAATGGTTTTTTGTGTTCCTTGATTCATTTTAATACTTAGGAATCCACTTTGTATCCTACTTGGGGTCATACAACCTTCATGGCGTCTTAAAGCACATTTTTGGCTTTACCGATCTTAAGGCGTGTTTTTGCCTTGTTGAGATCTTATAGATTGTTCCCCAATAATATTTAGATGTTTAATAATCATCTTAGATCATTAATAGATCATTTAATTATATTTTAAAGGTTAGGGGTATTTCATAATATACCATATTTTAATGTTTAAACAACATACTAAGGTTTGGGGTATTTCAATAAAGATGACGAACTTAAACTTAGATTGCCCCCAGTATTGATTTTGGGGTTTGTGACAACAACTAGATAGATGTGGACCTTGAACCTCTTTGTGGGTTGTGAGTTGTGGTGTTTGGTTAGGCATGTTCAAATCTTCAAAAACAAAATGTAAGTCTTTGTATTCCATTGCATAGTCAGAAAATGATTACTTCGTGATCCTTGAAAGACGTGAGTGCTCTTTTTTCAGTTTTTCGAATTAATGAATAATGCTTGTACAAAAATTATGAAAATGGAACTATGTTTTATTCAACAAAAAGAAAAAATGTTGGAAATTACAAACTCAGGGAAACTACTGAAAATGATTAAGGGAACTAACTACTACAAAAGTTGAAAGCCAACTAATCAAGAATAGAAATGCATTTAATGAGAAAAACACTAAAAAACAACATTTCTGATGATGCTTGGGCACGCGTTCTCTGTGCTCTCCACCATGTTCTTAGAATTGGAGCCCTTGGTCAATTAGATCCTGGATTCTGTGTTGTAGGGCCCTGCAGTGGTCAGTGTCGTGACCGGGCAGCTGATGGAAGTGACAAAATTGATTAAGATCCTTCCCCCCAAATGAGTAGTTCCTGGCCTCATGGCGAGCAGTTGCATCGGATATCTTCCTCGAATCTCTTCAAGTGCTTGTCTTGGTGTTCAACCGATGTCTGTAAACTCTCTCTGTCGAGAATTCCGTCGGGGTGGTTCTACTGTCCCAACGCTCCAACCAGGTCCTCTTGACTGTCGATCACTGTCTTCCTCATGTTGCCTGGTTCTCTTGCGGGTGCAGCTTTGGATGCAAGTTGCTGCTCCCGGTTGCCTAATCACTTTCCTGAGTTCTGTAGCAATTTCTTTGACATTCCCCTTCGATCCTCGGACCCTAATGGAGCCAACTTCAATGTAGTCATAAAGGGTGTTGAGAAGCCTGCCCACTAACTCATCCCGAGCTTGACGTTCGGACTCGAGGGAAAGAGCCTTTGCTTTCAACTCTTTGATAAAAGCAACGTAGTTAGATTCTACGGCGTCCATGGCAGCACTATGCCTCTGCTTCATGGCTTCAATGGTGGCCATGTGCTTTTGTTCCAAAATTGCGAGCTGGGCTTCCATGTCGATTGGACCGCACTTAGGACTTGAGTCTACCTGTGTTGAAGGTGTCCATTATAGCTAACAAAGGAAGTGGGCTGTGAACATGACGCTTCACAAGATAGATCGAAACAGACTTAGGCTGAAAGCAAGTGGGCCAGGATACCCAGAGAATGAGGTGTTTGGGCTGGAGTATCTTTCAGACTATGAACTGGAACTTGGACTGAAATCTAGACAGATGGCTTTGATTGGGCATGAGAGGTGACACCTAGATCTAGGGTTTGGGGCTAGGGCCCGAATAAGAAGTCTACCTAGTCTAGAATAAGCCCTTGGGCCGGAATGTGTTTGGGCCTGGAGTAAAGCACATGGGCTGGAATGGTCCCTAAATCACAAATGGGCCTAACTTTCTTTGGGCCAGAGAAGATGGTTGCTAAGCAGAAATAGATTTTATTTTCAAAACTTGTGGGTTATTTCAAGTTCAGGTGGATTTCCTTTTTTTTTTAGGGCCTAGAACTAATTGGATAATTCAAATTGGGCCAGAAGAGAAATCACCTAAGTCTAAGCTTTTGGCCGCAAACAACAGAGCCCCAATTCAGGTTGGGCTAGGTTAATGTAGGAGAATCCTATCAATCTCTAGGCTGGGTAATGGGCCGATCATACAAGCAAACAAGGCCCACACGAATTCAACATGTCCTCACTAGACGTTTAAATCAAACTGGGTATGGATCGATCCGGAGAGGTGCTTGGGGCATGGGCCCAGGTCACCTCAAAGGAATAGGGCTTGCACGCTATTCTCTTTGGGCTTCCCCACTTTTTTCACATCACCTGAAGGTGTGCGTCTACGGTCGGGTCTTTGACTAACCAAACAATGGGCAAGGTAGGGCACTGAGGAAAACGCATGGGGTTAAAGCCCAGGTATTAAGGGGAAGTGGTTAGACGATCCTCCTCTTTTCCCCCGCTTATTCACATCACCTAAAAGGTGTGAGTCCATGACAGGGGACCCTCAAACGGGTCCCGGGGTGAAATCGGTTTGCATGGACCTCGCTATCATGATGCCAAAGGTACAAAAATTTAATTGTGCACAAAAGTAAACAAACAGAGTAATAAAGCCATAAATAAACATTTTCGAGTTAAGCCCACTTCTTAAAATTAAACAAGTTAAATTAAGAATTTTGTCCCCAGCAGAGTCGCCAGTCTGTGAGCTCGATTTTAAAACCTACCCTAAGTTAATTAAGGCTGATTAGGATCTAACCGGGTTTAGGTCCACTTATAACCTAGATTAATGACTAGGTCATATAACAATAATTATTAACCTAAGCTAGCTCACTATAACCTATTATGAGTCGCCACCTAATTTTAACCTAGATCAAATTAGGAAGGAGAGTTCGGGTTCGGGGGCTTGGTATTCGACTTATTTAGGGTTCAAATTACTTTCATTCACCCTTCCTAGGTTTTTCCTCTACTTGGTTATTACGGCTTTCTACAAAGTTGTTTTTAACTAGGTGCGCGCTTCTGTTTTTATTTTTTAATGTTTTTGACAGAAACTTAAAGTGAAATTGAAAGTTACCTAAACTAGGGTCGGAGGCAGAATTAGGTCAATTTTGTTTTCGTCCGTAGCCACGGACCTAATGTCCAGTGGCGGAGGCAGGCTTTGTCTCGAGGGAGCAAAACACCCCCTAACTTTGTTAAATTACATAAATTTGTAGTGTAAAAAATTTTTTTTTAAAAAAATAAGTAAAAAAACCCCCCCTAATTTTTTATAATTCTGTCTTTGACCCCTCAACTTATATTTATGGCTCCGCCCCTGCTAATGTCCGTAACCACGGACCCTAGTTAACCTATGTGAAAATAAAAGTCGAATTAAACAGTAAAAAAAATTTGACAAGTCCGGGGCCAGGACAGGATGTCCGTAGGCCCGGACATAGTTGACAAAACCTAAATTTTTAAAATTTAAAATCCCTCGCCGTCCGTGGTCTGGACCATAGGTCCGAGATCCCGGACAACCCATGGACGAGGGTTTTATGGTGGTTCCCGAAGGTATTTCGGCTCAAAATTTATGCACGTGCAGCCTGAAAGATGTACAATATGTTAGTAATTGAAAGATCGTAGTTTGAAGTCGAATTATGTACGAAACGTGATAAACAAGTAACAAGGCAGAAGCAAAGTAATTAGTTGTACAGAAGTCTAAAAGGGTTGGTTTGAGCCCAAAATTAACTGAGAGTTAATGAGGTTGTGGGGGTTAGAAAAGTAGAGTTATAGCCTGTTTTTTACCTTCAGATTAGGGTGTTCTTCACGTCGGGATTCTTCGGAGGCCTCGTTGATGGCGGATCCGGAAGAACTTCAACCCAACTTCTGACTCCTTGTTGTTCTTGATGTTCTTCATGTTATGTGCTGTTTGGTGAGGGTTTGATGATGGATGAGTTGTTGTGGGAGTTGAAAAATGTGTTTTGTGTTGATTTGGTGAGATTTCGGTGTTTGATTGTGGCTTGGAGTTCAAAACGTGAAGAGAAAGAGATGGCTGCCTTCTTTGAGAGTCTAGGGTTCTTGAGGTTCTCATTTGATCATGGGATAAGGTTCCTTATATAGCCTTCCTTAAAGATAGCAAATTCCGGTAAAAACTGAGATTTACTGACGTTTTAGCTCAAGGGCTTCCAAATGAATTGATTATAAAATTTTACACATGGGTAAAGGAGATATTATGATTTTCCTAAAGTGGAATCGATTTTTTTTGATATTGGGATATTTTTAAATTCATTTCTCGTTAGATTCAATCGGAAATTGCTGAAAATTATTGGAAATTCGAAAAATCAAAATTCCAACGCCATTATGCTTCAAATGTCATCCTCTATCATGGGTTAAAATTTCAAAGCATTTTGAATTGATTTGACCCTTATTTGGAGGAGAGAGAAAGCCTATAGGGGGGCCTAGGAGCCTTGAAAAATTACGAAAATACCCCTAGAGATGACTAAGCTGTCCCTAGTACTCTGAAATGTGCCGATCGAACCGGGAACCCTCGCTACTATCCTATTAGTAGAGACTCTCTTCCGGGGGGGTTGAAATTTTAGGTATAACATACTCACTTATTTGGTTCTCGTACAAGTATTCTCGTTTGTATGACCTTGCATTTTCTTATGCATTGGTCCTTATAGCTTTCATAAGTTTCCTTCCGTTTTTGTTCTGGTGGAATTCACTTGTTGTGATTGTTGGTGTGTCCAACATTCTTCGTGCCTCTTTGGCCCAAGGCCACACGGTTTGTTTCTATGATTTCGCTTCACTGGCTTGCGCCATGTTCATTGGTATGTTTGTACGCCTTCCATATCCAATACGGTTGATTATTTAGCAATTGGGTACTCTTATGCCGAAGTTATCACTTCAGTTATCAAGTTGTTCCACTAGGTACACGCTTTCGGTTCCCTAAGTAATTGCTATAGGAATGAACAGTGCCTTCTCTGTGAGGTCTTTCATCACATGGTACAGACTTCTGACATAATTGTTCAGTCTGTCTACCATCTCTTGCTTCTCAACTCCACTGAGTCTAAATCATAACTCCGTCTGTTCTTCGTGTCATTGTCTGACCATATGATATAACGGTCGCTTATTGCGCACCATGTTCTTACTCGTTCTACAGCATTGATTTACATGGCATCCACTACTTCATTAGCTTTCGCTCATGTTCTTCCACCATTTACCATGGTTCACCATTTACTTGGCTGATTACAGAACATGCTATTCTTTAAGTTCCTATGCGCCTTGAGCGTTATTCACTTCCAGCTCACGTTCCACACATATTGTGTTTGCTCTAAACCGACTATTCTTTCGGTTCTCAACAATTGCTATAACAACTTCTTTCTTCGTACTTAACTTAGAAATCTCTTTTTCATTGTTCAAATTATCCCTTGGCAATAACTATATGCTCAAGCTTCGATATATTCATAGGAAAAAACCTTTTGGAAGGTTCACATAATCACCGCATTAGCGGCCTCATGATATCGAGTGGTAGTCTGGACTCTTATGTTCCTGTACTACTGTTACTATAGATAGCAAGAAAAGCAACTAAAAGCTTTGTCAACTGTATACTAGCCTGACGCTCTAGTGACATTGACACTAAAGTAGTCTTTACTCTAAGCTGCTCATTACATTGAATTCAAATTGAGTGGTTCGCCGCTCTATTCATTTACATCTAGTACTTTCTTTACTCTTACTAGTGCTATTCGCGGCAATTCTTCTTATGAATCTATGCATAAGTTTCACAACCGTTTGGTCTACATACGTAGCTGGTTCACGGCTTTTAAGCCACATTGCCTCGATCTATGCTATTTGTAGGCTGTTCACACCCGTTTCTAACCTCTCCGTATACCATAAAATGGTTGGAGGTATTACTGGGCTTCATGGCAAGGTCGTTGCATTACGCTTCCGTTCATGGGAGGCCCTCAGGCAATATCAAGTTGCCCTTGGTAGCTTAAGGTACCATCGTTACATGCATTCTCTTTGGTGTTTTTACTGAGTATTCGTTTAACTCTAGTGCTCTTGTCACGGTATTTCGCTCAACTGTTGTTGACTCCCACATCTTCCAAGGATTCTCCCTTGGTGTTGCTATGTTACGCCATTCTGTCTGGCTAATATTTATGGTTATGTTTGGTAAGCCATACCGCCTTGTTGTACCATATCCCGAACCGTCCCGTTTAGGGTTACAATATCTCCCATTCTTAGGGGTATAATGTCTTTCGTTCTTGGGTAGACCATTTATGCCTCCTGTTTGGCATTCTTGGCTGGGTTTAGTATCTTCTTAATGAGGAATAATATTTCCCGTAGTCTTGGTGATCGTTCTGGGACTTCTATCCCGCTGACCGAACTTGACGTGTTCATGTTAGGCATTTGCCCTACTGTTTTTAGGTTGGGTATTCATTCCCTCTATCACGTTTGTCCTTCGTGGTCCTCGAGACATATATGATGTCTATACTTAATGATTGGTGCTCTTCGCACTTCCTAATTCTTATTCATTTTCTTGAGATGAGTTCTCTGGTTCCTTTAGGCTAGTTTAACTGAATTCTTTCTCTCGGTCGTTCGTGGTATCCAATTGTTCTGGCTTGCACTTACTTCGCTGACCGTAGAACGGAGTTGACTACTTCTCGTGTTTTGTACATCACTTGTATACATATGTAGGGTACCTTACTGGATACATTGCTACCTACCCGACGAACCTATAAGTAGGTCTGTCAGGCCCGCAAGCTCCACTGGAGTGCGGTCATCCCACATCTCATTTTTGTACACTCGTAGTGTTCATCACACGCTTAGGTGAAGTATTCTGTTGTCAACTTCTCTTGTGTCGTCCTATGATAACTTACTGTTGTCCTTCTGGTTTAGTTTTAAAAATTTGACCGTTTTTGAAAAATTCTGAGTTTTGAAAGAAAATTTGAGTTTTGAAAGTAAAATCTTCATGGCATTTCAACGCCGGGTGGTTCTGACCGAGTCTAGCTTCTTGTTGACTGGTATATCCTTTAATACAATGGTCAGGCCGTTAAGCCCTTCCAAGGTTTCGTTCTTCCAGTTATTAGGATTGTGATCCTATATTTGCTACCTCCGCCCTCGCGGTACTTTACTAAGTGTTTCTTAGCTATAACATGTTCTCCGAATAGCCCTGTTACTACTGCACTTGCCATGGCAAGTGCGCCATGCAGGTTGGTTTCGGGTTAACATATACCGGTTACGATATTGTTTCCATACGTATTTGGTAGCCTTGTCGGCTCTACCCTTTGATCCTCTAATCTTGATGATCAATCTTCTTCAGCTCCTCATTGGTCTTGACATGATAGTCATTAATCCAGGTGCTTCTCCACTCTCGGAGACCCCTATTTACTTAGTGTTGTGTCTTTCATTATAGCTCGTTCCCATGCATTTACCGTGGTTACCGAGACTCGGCTCTTCTTTAGGAGCTACATCAGTAGTCCTATGGGGGTATGCTTCGTGAAGGTTATCACAGCTGTCTGAGTTATGTTAATCAGGTGTTGTAATGCTTTGAGTTTGTAGGCTCGGAGTTATCCACTCCTGGCTATTCCCTAGCCGGTTTAACAAGAAACCGCGGTGGTATTATCTAACTATTGGGTGGCCCCGTAGACGTGTGTGTCGGGTTTGGTTACTGCTCCTTTTTCCACTTCGTTGCACGGTTGGTGCATTCCTTCTTGCTGTTGCTGCTTGGCCAGTCGGGTTCTTGCTACTGCTAAGCATGTCGCCCCATGCTATCGCAAATTTCAATCCCCTGTGGATAGGGTTCCTCAATCTTCCGCCATTAAGTGTGGTTACTGTCGTTCAAACGGGAACCGTCTCCGGGATTCCCAGTTCTTGGGATCTACCATATGACTGGTCCTTCCTCCTATAGGAATGTCTTATAACTGGCAGATCAGATTTTCTCAAGTAAGAGAGGGCTTTCCATCTCTCTGGTGTTCTTTCCCGAGTTATAAATTGGGGGATGTGGAGGGCGGGTTTGATATTGTAGGTATCCAGAACATACTGGAACTTCCTATCTAGCGTACCTCTCATGCTATCACTCTACCCTTAGCCCTAAGTCTCTAATTCCTAACTCGGTAATTCCTAAACTCGGTATTTCCAGTCATCAGAGCGATACTACCACTTTTTGTAACACCCCTACCACTAATCCCGTCATCTACGCTTAACCATCTCATTAATCTTTACAATAGCAGCGGATAATCCAAACACAACGGTGGGTGAAACAACGCCGTTAGCCACCCACGTGACTAACTAGGCCTAATTCAATTACAGTAACGTTATGATGGACCGGAATACCCGAGTACTTAAACAAATACAAACTTCATTCATTTCAATTCTAACCCAAGTCACATACAATCCTTTGCCGATAACAAATTCGGTCTTACAATACAAATGATTACAAATGCAACTAAGAAGCTACCCATGCCTAATCTTGAACCCCGTCCTACTCTCGAATAGTGATCTGCTCCATTGTACCTGAAATAGAATGGGTGGCCCCAAAGGGGCTCAGCACCTTTGTTGGTATGGTAGTCGTGCAACCCGTTACTACCGGGTCACTCCCAACTAATTATCATCTTAACATGCGATTGATTTTATTTAAATCAAAACATGAAGTGCAATAAACATATAACATGCTCGCATTTATAACAAGTATTCAAGCAAGAATACAATCAACAAGGATATCATATCAAGTTCATTAGATTGATTCACCTTTTTGTTCAGGCCTTGAGAATCACTATCTCAAGTAAGTCTCATTCTCAATATTCACAGTTATCCATTTCTACCAGATAGTTACTTGTCTCCTAGATCCTTAGACACTTTCGGTCCCGATCTAGTTTTCTCAGTTATTCCTCTCTTGAATAATATATAAGTTAAGCCTCATAGGCCTCCGGGCAGAGACACATATAGATCTCACCACCGGGCTTTTATAACTCAATACGGAATTAGAAACATTCTCTCATGTTTCTTCTTCCTAACCCATAATACCCAGCTCACCTCTTTAGACGGGTAAGCTCTGCCAGTCTCACTCCAATCGGGCACCACTATGTGGCACACAACCCCGCAGGGCACCACTATGTGGCATACGGCCCTATAACAAGGGAGTTCGACCACGAAATCAGAAACAAACGATCTGTTGTTTCCTCTTCCCTGCAAGCGTGACTCACAATCCCCCTAACCCAACTCTCGGGTTAGTAATAATATATACTCATATATATATTAGTCAGTAGCATCTCTCTTGATACTATCTCGCAACTTTAGGAGGTTTTCCTAATTCGTTGTATACACTGATTTAAGGGTCGCCCCTACACTTCCATTACTTAGGAGTTTGGTTGTTTTCCCACATTAAGTCACACCCTTATATAGGAGGTCGACTATTCGTTATAAGGGAGTTCACTAGTCCTGTGTGTCGCTTTTCTCGTTTCGAGTACATTCATAATTTGAGTTATCGTTGTTCACTAATAGATAATTCTCATGTGTTTTCCATGTTTAGTTCGTTTCGTGTTCGACACTTTCTACGAGTCACTAACCAACCGTTATTCAATTTCAAGACGGTCTATAACACTCAGTTAGACCATACATTCAAGCAAGGGTGATTAGTACGCACAACATGCATCAAGATAGATATATCAAATGCAGGAAACCTTTTCGTGCTTTTGTCTTATTAGGTCGGCACACAAAGCAAGCAACACACAAGCCGAGCGCAACTCGGCAGGACATAAGTTGCAAGAAAACCATACTTGTCACCGAGGATTTACTCTAACGTGTCATCTCACGCTCCTCGGGTAATTCCCGGACAACTGGTTACATTACAAACATTTCTATTAACGTTTAAGCACTAAACGACTACCGCGCCCGTAATTAACCCCGTTGTTCCGTTGTCTTATCTTTACTCATGTGATTTTAAGTTCTCAACTTCTACAATCAATCTAACACTTGTTTATACCCCTAATGACTCTTACATTCATTAATCAAGCCTTTTATCATCTTTATCATTACATCCAATTCCCCATCATTAGATTGCTTAAAACACTTTCTGGGGCATTTTTAGGGTGGTTTGGGTTTGTGTCAGGGGTTGTAAACCCAGACCAACCCTTTAATATACATTCTGCCATATTTTTACACTGGTCCGGTTTGTCTCCGGGTTTAAAAAACCCGGACCAAACCCTGGAATGACTTTCTGGCATGTTTTGAGGTGGTCCAGGTTTGTACCTATTTACAAACCCGGACCAAGTCTGGAACTGTTAAAATTGACAATTTTGAACTATAATCCCACCTCAATTCTTACCCAATCTTTTCCTAATCATTCCACATGTTTCCGAACATGTTATAACACCTTAATCATGCTCTAAACCTCCTCAAATCATTGAACATACTCCTTACTCAATTCTTGCTCTCAATTATATAATCTCATTTCTCTCATTTTTCACTTATGCACACTAGTGCATTACCAACCTTTCTCATGGCAGTTTGCACTTTGCCCTCAAGCCTTTTGACCATTCCAAATCCTTCCTAGTCCTTTGCAACTTCATTACTCAAGCTCACTCACCATCTACAAGGTTAAACACTCTAGTTCTTCTCTAGTAAGTCCAAGACCCTTATACACTATTTTTGCTACATATTTTTACACAAATCTCTTCAACTCTTATACTCTAGTTTTGGTGAGTTTGATCCACTCATCTACACTCCACCTTCCTCCTAACCAACCTTAGGTTCTTCAACTACTAATCATCACTTAAACCACTAGTTTTCTACAGAAATTTCGCCATGGTTCACCTTCAATTCTAACATTCCCAATCGCATCATTTCATCCATTTTCTAATCCATTCACTAGCCACATCCATGATGGATCCTACCAGAACACAAACTCATCCAAATCTCATCCACAATTCACCAAACACAATATAATGCATAAATCATAAAATGCATGGCTCATAGGCCCTTAAATCACCATTAAATTCATAAATCCCTCTTCTAACTCCAAAACACATTTTCAGCTCAATTTTGGTTTATTCTTTTGAATTTCCCATCCCATAATTCTAAAACATTTAGGATATACATTAAGGTAGGTTTCTTACCTTAAGCTCCCAAATCTTTCCTATCCAATTCTCCTCTTCTTTCTCTTCTCCATTTCTCTTGATTTTTGGTCATGGCAATACCATTGCCAACACACTAAACTAATAACACATAAGGCTAATGAGTACTCATTAATGCACTACGTTCATGAATTAACCTAGAATTCAAGAAGAAAGGCTTAAGGCACTAAATTTAGGAATTTACCTTGGAACCCTAGAATAGCTTTTGATCATGAATCAAGGAAGAGTTCCAACCACCCTTTAGAAGCTTGAACCAATGCTCATACAAGGAAGGAAACAAACACTTAAGAAGCCAAAAACCGGCCAAGTCAAAGAAGGGAGGGAAAATTAGTTTTTCTTGGATTTTCTTACCTTAAATGAAAGAGGAGACTCCCTAGCTCCATACAATCTGATTTTCTCCTCCAATAGTGCTATACCCATGGTGGTCAACTTCATCCATTTGGGATTTTGAAAAGAGGGAAATGAAGCCCTTGCTCCAACTAAGAAGATGGTGTAATTATTTTTGCATTTAGGGCATTGGTGTAGCTTGGGCATGAGAAGGAAGAAGGAGAAGCCATTGAAGAGCTTCAAAATTGTACCAGTAGAAGAGAGGAGAAGATATCCAGCTGGAAGGGGGAGGACACAGCTAATAGGGGGAGAAATGAGAGTGAGAGGAGAGAGAGGGCAAAAAGCAACATATGTACCTTTTTCACTTTTTAACTTTTCTTCTTTTCCTTTCTACTTCTTAGTTAGTTTATTAGTTAAGAGATGAGTGCTGGCACACTCTAAAAAATGGCCCCCTTATATTAATTGGGCTGGGGCATTTTCGTCTTTTTGCAAGAAACGCTCCTAAATTCCCGGTTTGGGCACTATTCACTAACCGGGCCCGTTTTCTGGATTTTTCTCGTTTCTTTAATTTTAATGGTTCTTAAGCTTCCATTAATGTTTAATTACAGTTATATAGTCAACTATATTTTTTACGAGTCCATTTGACCACTTAAAGTCACGTTTCCAAGTTTTCTCAAAAAACGTGCTTTAAAGCCTTGTTTGCGTTTTTAACCCACTATATGGATCCGTTTTTTACGGGAATTGTTCCCACTTATTATTTAGGCATAATTAAGCCCTAGGAATCCATCTAGGACCCTAATCAAGGTCATATACCTCCTATGGTTGTTTAACGCGCATTTTTACGTTTTATGCTTTTTAAGCGTTTTCTCTTTTCTTTTGGTTTTACTTTATTCACCAATATTCTTTAGGAACCATTAGGCCTTTAAATATCATATTAGGATAATTTAATCACCATATTTAAGTCCAGGGTATTTCACTTAGTAATTTCTATAATTGGGTAGTGTTAGTGTCAGCTCTGCTTTTATTATGTGTTAAAGGGAAAAGTTTGGGGTTTTTGGGGTTAGTACAAGGTATGTTGATGGGGGACCAAATCGAAAGGTGATAACGCTAACTTATCACTGAGGATGTTGCTTCCTAATTGCATGGGACCGAGCGGCATTGTTCCGATGGCATGAAGGCGGGGGGTTGCTCACCTAAATAGTTCAAAGGATGATCAGTGTTTTGGGTTGGTGGAGTATATTGTTTCAGTTGAGTCGATGGTTTTCCGTAAGGATGATTGGGTTCATTTGCTTGCTATTGACAATTAGCTATGTAATATTTTCCAATTATGCTCTAATGATATAATATAGTCCTTAACTTTCAAACAAAAACTTTCATTGTATTCTAGATATTTTCTACCATGCATCATGGCCTTCGACACATCCTCAATTATATTAAAGTACAAAGGGCCAACGACCCATATGTTTATGAACCTAATCATTGATACCTTTTTCTCACCTATGTATTATACCAAATCACAATAGGTTGTGCTAAGATATACCAAGCGTATGAGCTCTTCAATACAGGTATAACCAACTCTCATTCATAAGTTCTCTATCCAATGTATAATACTATATTCTAAGTCACATATCCTTATTGTCTTCCAAGTAAAGAAAATACCACATAAGTTTAGATCGTAACCTCCCAAGCATCATTGCACTACTGAAATTCAGGACATGGATGCTCCTATTTTCCATAATCTACTAACTTTTAATTACTTCTTAGTAAATAGTTAAATCTTCCCATTTGAGCCAATGAGTATTGGACATATTGTTCAACAAAATAAGATCGTTATGAGTGCCTCTACAACTTGCATCATTTCATTTGTACAAAAAATGTAGAAAGAGAACCTAAATTATACCCCTAGTAACTAGGGATGTCAATGGATCGGGTTCGGGTCGGGTGATGCATCACCCGCATCCGTCACTCGATATATCATCCATCATCCATCCATTCGTCACCCATTTATTCTTCATCCAACATCTGTCCACCAGTCATCCGCGGGTGATTCGGGTGGATCGGGTGATAACCAGATGATAATTGTTTCTATATCATAAACAATAACTTTTTAGTAGAGTAATGAATATAAAAAAACTTGTATCACTAAAGGTAAATCGTTTTTACATTTTAAGTAACTTTACTCCAATATAATCAAATATTCCACCAATATCAATAAGAAATTACATAATTTTGCATTGAATGAGAGAGACACCAAAAAATGGAACGTAAATGATAAGGTTACAACTATTTTTTATATAAAGTTTGCTTGGTTACTTGAAATAAAACAAGGTGTGACTTTAAACGGATGACAGGTCGGGTGATAAACAAATGATGGATTGGGTGACGGATGGAAAACTTCATCTATCACCTGACCCGATCCGTCACTCAATCATCCGTCACTTGAACTGTCATTCATTTATTTCAGGTTTTCATCCGTTTATTTAAATCGGGTGGATCGGTTAGCGGATATCCATTTTAAATTGTCATCGTTACTAGTAACCCTACAACTACTGAATTGATCAAACTACCTTATTACCTTGACACCCATATCATCATTCTTTCAAAACACTGAGATTCTATAAGTCTTAGCCATATCTATATTAGAAGTGAACTTTCAATTTAGGTACTAATAACCCAGTAAAACTAGGCCCTCTTATGTTGGTTTCAAGAAGAAACAGGCTTCACACGTCTTTGTCTGCCCCTAGCATTGGAACCCATCAAGCTATATCACTCATCACTTTAGGAGCAAGAAGTTGGATCATAAGGATTTTTTATCCCACTATGGATACTTGTATCTTCATTCAACTCCCTATAGTTAACAAACACCCTTTTCCCGCGCACATTATACCACACATGTTCTGATGGTCTTCGCTTACTTTGACCCAAATATCCATCACCTGTATACAAAATTTCTCATCTCCATTAGCTGGTTTAGTTTCTTATACTAAGAGACATCCACTTGCTATGGAGCTCATTAATCTTCTTATTATCCCCTTTACTCCTCACGCATAGGACGATGCTCTTCCTGGTGTCCAATTTTATGCATTTTCTAGACATCCACAACTTTCACTCTTCTTATGAGGATTTGCATTAAAGAATTTTGTCCATCTTACATTGTGACCTAGTAGTACTGTACATATATATATATATATATATAGATAGATAGATAGAGAGAGAGAGAGCGAGAGAGAGAGTAGGAATAAAACATAGTGTTTTGATAATTTAGAATAAAAGATTCAGACATTTAAGATGGACTTTGTTAATTTGTCTGGGCCTAACTTATTTCTGATGTTGGGCTCATCTATATTACTTTCTTCTATCAGCCTTGTACTCTCCCGCGGTCCTAATCTAGAGCGAAGAGTGAGAAAATGTGTTGATGACAAGGGCTTCGTCAGAGCATCAGCTACCTGGTCAACTCCATGGATGAAAGAGATGGTCAAGGAGCGGTTATGCACTCCTTTTCCTTTCCTTATAATGCCGAATGGGTAAGCACTCCTTTTCCTTTCCTTTCTTTCTTCTTCTTCCTTCAAGCTCTAAGTTCCATTAATGGAGTTTTAATTTCAATCTTCATTTTTGTGTTAATTTCCTAGCTATTTCCAACAAGTCTTGAAGCAAAACTCTTCCTAGCATCCATACAAGAATTCGGCTAGCATAATGCTCCAAGAAGTGTCTTGAATCAACAATTAAACCAAGGAGCATTCAAGGTTAACTTAAGGTATTTTTATGCTTGAAAAATCCTTAAGACATGCTATATATATGACCAAAAATTCCAACTCTTCTAAGCATGTTTTCTTCATCAATTTCATGAAGGGAAATTGGTTCTCCATCCATCCTAGGAGCACCAAAAATTTAAGGTAAATTCCTGAGGTAAATCTCTTGAAAACTACTTATAAATCTACTTAAGATCTTTGTTTAGATCTAACTCCTAAACCCCTTCCTTCTCATGTGTTAATACCAAAATTTGGAGCTACAATCTCTATTGAAGGAAGCTTGGAAATTCAAGGAGAAATCAAGTACTTAATCATCCTTGATTAAGAGTAAGTTTATTAAGTTAGTTCCTAAGGTTCTAAGCTTTGTTTAAGCTCATAAATTTTGTACAAAAATTTTGTACATCTCTTCAAATAATTAAGGCCGATATTAGTGAGGTTTTTACCAAGGAAAAATAATTATAGCTTTTAAGCTAAGGTTATAACCTTAAGATATAATTTTATGTCATAAAAAAAATTAATCATGAAGAGTTAATTACATGGCCGAATTATTTAGAAATAATTTGCTCCATTTTGAGCTAAAAATATGTCTAGTACATTACAATAATTTTTACATGAGATATAAGGCTCATATGTATTTATGTATAATTATTTTGAGTTATAAATCAAGTTTTAAAAATTATATGGCATCATATAATTATGACCGAATTCAAATAGTGAAAAATAGGTTTTAATGAGCTATATAAGTATATGAACTTATATTAAGAGTTTTGGAAAACTTAAAAATAGTTACTAGTGTTTAAATGACAAGTTAAATAAGTTATGTGGTAAAAATGTAATTTTTAGGAAGTTATGGGAATATATGGAGATGGCCGAGAATAATATGTGTCATGGGAATAATAATGACATAATATAAGATAGGAATTAATATTATGAATTTTGGGTGAATTAAATAAGTGTTTAGAAGTTAAAATAACAATTCATAAAGTTTTGGGGCTATTTTGTAATTTTTGGAAAATTTGGTACTTAACTGATTTAATTATGAATTTCTGGGTATATTAATGTATTAAAATTAGACCTTGGTCAAAGTGTTGACCAAAAACTTTGGGTAAAAATGACTTATGACATAAAATAATAAATTTATAAAAGTTTTAGGGTGAAATTGTAATTTATAAAATTTTATACGTAAACCAAGAATTTAATTTGGGGTAGAAGCGTAATTAATGGAATTTTATGTACCATTCGAAATTTAAGGAAATTAAATATTAAAACTATATTTTATAAGTGGATATGTAACTTATATAAAGTTTTTGGGGTTAAAATGTAATTTATAAGAAATTATATGGCAAAGCCGAAAATTAATGTGGCTAATTGGTGATTTATAAAAGTTAAGGTGTTCAAATATTAACTACCGAATTTATAGTGGTGGCTTTGAGAAATAATTAATTAAGAAGATAAAACTACGTAATATAATGTATTTTGGAGTATAATGTAAAGGTTATAAAATAATTGAGATTATAATATAATAACCGAAAAGTTTGGTGTATTTATGGGATTAAAAATAATTGTAGGTCCTATATGGATATTTAGAAGATTTAGAAAATGAAATTATGATTTAACGATTTATTAAATTAAAACTATATGTTATAAAGGAATAAATAAGTTATTTGTAAAGAAATAATATTATTTGGGGTTAGTTGTAATTAGTAAAAGATATGGGGAATAATACGCCCATGCGTGACATGGAAATACGATTTGAGAATTTATAAAGTTGTTATGTCATTTAGACAATTAAAATCATGTACCATAAATAATACATGTGTATAAAATTTATACATTTGAGATTTTCAAGTAAATCAAAGGGGAATGAATAAGGAATTTAATGCGTAAATACAAATAATTTTGGAATTATAGTTTTATAAATATGTTAAGAGGGAGATTAATTTACATATGACCAATAAATGTCATTGACGAATTTATAAGTTGTTATGTCGTTTGGACAAGTACAATATGACAAGTGAATAATACTTGTTTATACAAAAATACATTCAAAGAAATTATTTAAGCTAAGAGAAAATAATTGAAGCGGTATATAAGTTACTGGAGGTAATTAAAAGAGAATTACCGTACGCTATAAGTCTTATAAGTAAAGACTACGATGGTTTAGATTATATAGGTAAACCTTAAACATAAATAAGGTTAAGAGGTTAAAAGAAATTATTTAAGCGTTTTGGAAATAATCCTCACATGAAATAACGAATACGAGGATATTTCATGATACGATAGAATTGTTACGAGAGTAACATAAATTAACACTCTCAGTTAATCCTATTCTAGGACCTCGTTTGACCAGACATTGACCGGGAATTAATCAAGTATAATCTTCGGTGAACGGTATGGATTCTTGCAACCTGTTTGCTAACGGTTTACACCGGCTTGTGTGCTATCTGTTGTGTGAAATAACGACCAAGATAATTGCATGTAATATATTGCACTTGCGTTTGTATATCGTTGTGATTATTCTATGCACTACTATGTTATTTTATGTGCGTGAATGATATGCACTGTTGTGTTGCTTAATGTGCGCGAACGATATGCGTTGTTGTGTTATTTTATGTGCGTGAACGTTTCTGACTATAACGTGCATGTGCCACGCATGCAACTCTACATTACCAGTGGATTAAATACCTACGTGTTTATATACCGAGAACATGTACTCAAGTTTCTCACTAACTTCCTTTATAAACTACGTCGTTGTCCTTAAACGTGACAACTGACAATATACAATAGTATGTTTGTTTAACGTCCATGTGTGACGTCTAACATATTCGATGCTACGAGAAGCGAGGAGCCCAGATGTTTCTGGCCATGCATGCAAATATGGAGGCTGTACCTGTCGCAGGTCGTCCTCAAATACAGTATACGTCATGACGGTGGTTTGGGTGTAGACTTTGTCCACTCACCGGGTTAGTACCGGAACATTTAAGCTGGGAGAAGGACTGCATTCTCTCGAGGGTACGATACCCACATATAATTTTGAAGTTGAGAGAAAGATTTCATTCTCTCGAGGGTACGATACCCACACAAATATTTAAGTACAAGAGTTGACTACGTTCCCTCTTGCGGGATTTATTACCCGACCATTGACGCGAGAGTCTTATCTCATCTGAAGGGTTTATCATACCCGATCCAAAAATAAATTACTAACTTGACCTCTGATGTCATGTTTCTTACTGTGAAGTTATTGACCTTGTATGACTACTTGTGTGAATTATATATGATGCATGTTTTCAGTGTTTTAAAAAAATGAACTGTATTTTTACGACAAAGTAGTCGTGCGTGGCCCGCTAGCTTATGGGCTGCACGGGTTCATACCAGCAATTTATTTTGCTGAGCCGTTTCATGGCTAACCATTCACAGGTACATGAAGAAAGAAGAGATTACCCGACCGAGTGTAGGAGGGGTAGAATTAAGACATTGGATTATTACTGTCTGTATCATTTTACAGTACTGTACTTTTTCTATTAGCTTTTGTTATTTTTACCGGTTTGTATTCCGCGCTCACACTGTATCTTTTGTAAGTTATTTTGGAGTTAGCCTTGTTAGTCACGTGGGTGACTAACGGCGTTGTAGCACCACCCGTTGTTATGTATATATTTTCCGCTGCATTTCCAGTTGAAGTTGGGAGCTATCATCGTTCGGATTGTGGAGTTTCGGGTTAGGGTGTTACAAAAAGTGGTATCAGAGCGTAGTTACGCTCTGAGAACCGAATACAAGCCGAAATTAGCCTTGGGATACAGGGTGTGTGATAGAACAGTGAGGAGTAGTAAGTTGGTTTTTACTTGGTCCGCCGATGGGCGTTAACAACTGTCCAAACATACAGTAACTACAAATTATGACCTGCCTAAATAACGAGCAGATGTCATGAAAAGGAATACATTAATTAACATAAGTACTTAAGACTACTTGAATTATTGAGAGGGTTTGTTGAAGACTGTACGACGCCAACTGTTGTTAACACGGGAAGCTGATGACGAATGACAGTGACGCCATACTGATGACAACAAGAAAGGCTAACAGTACCACCAAGTATACAATAGTGAAGGAGTATATATATATATATATATATCACAATGAACATACACTGCATGATGATCCAACCTGCATGGCGCACTTGCTACAACAAGTGCTGCTTCAATTAACCAAATAAAGGTGGAAACCATAAAGACCTACAAGTTGTGGCTAACTATAAGGACGTCAGATCGTACCTTCCAAGACAACGATAAAATAATACCCAGAGTCGAGTAAAGACAGCATACCCTAATAAGGTTTGAAGAACGAATGCATGAGTTAAGGCAACAGAAAGGCGAATGAAGGCCTCCTTGGGAAGAGCAAACACTGAATTTTATGGGATACCCAGGCACTGAGCTTGCCGCCCAGTGCGGGACTGGGAAATCTTACAATCCCTTATTAACTTCGCGAGAAGGTAGTGCGAGACCTTGAAATATGACAATCAGTATAGTCCTACAAAAATAACCAATGATAATGTCAAAAGAAATAGAATCTCACTATATCTAATGAATACATCCATCATGGATAAGCACGGGTTTTAAATGCCTGAGCAAACACCAGGGGTCTCAGCTAGTATCAATATAGCAATAATGCTGGACTCCTAATTAACAAAGAGAAAGAGAACGAATTTTGAATCTATACTTTATAAAGTCAGGGGAGCTACCTAATTAGCAATACCAAATGCTACATATATACATATAATTTGGAGGTTGTAAACCTAAAACTTTTGGGGAGTATTGATATATTCCAGAGGGTTAAGTATCAGAAAATATACCTACCCTATTATGAGGCACTTGTCCTGTACTATCCTTATGGATCTATATGAGCTTATGTCTTCTATGACAGCTCAATTTATGAATGCGAGTTAAGAGCGCATGAAATCGAATAAAGTTAACCCCGAATGTAATAAAAATTTAATGTGAACATGGTAACGAATAACCCTCCTTGACACTAGCAATGGAGGTAGTGTAAATTATATTAAGAGCTTGAAACCATTTATACACTAAAAGTCAGTGAAAGTTAAACATAACGGTAAGAGAACATACCCCTTGGCTTGTAATAAGTGTTTTACACGTGAACTTTTCTAACGTTATATACCAATCTCTATGATTTTAAATCCTCTATTTAATACACCCAATCGACCTATTTTTGGAAGCCATTGAGTTTGTGGATTAACCACGTTTCTAAGAGGTAGGATTCAAACTGGAAACCCTTAGTTTGGAATGGTACTAATATTGAAGGATACTTAACCTAGGTCGAACACATGATTCACCTGATTTATGGAGTTTAATTGAAGTCAGAACAGAACAAGCTTGGAGGAGTAGGAAATAATACTTGTGAAACCATAAATATAGATCGAGTTATAAAGACCTTTCCTTGAGAAATTATCCCAAATTTAGTGAAAACTATGACTGTCTTTGTTCCAAGTGATGATAACCAAAGTGTAGGCAATAAACAAGCCATGATAAGTTAAATACTAGAAAAGCCTTTTAAAGAGAAGAGTGTATTCTGAGGTATCCAAGTCCATAAATGAATTTATTGCTTGTATTATGGGTTTAAGAGGCAAAAGATTGATGAAATAATTATTAGGCAGTAAGTGTCTAGATGTTTTAATAAGAATTTATCTTTTATGCCAAGAGGAAAAACTGCCTTCCCCGCTAAATGATTTGATCAAAGGAACTTGGTTCTGGGGATTAAGGAATGCAATAGATTCGAGTATAGATTATAACAGATTTTGGATTAGTTGTATAGTGGTTAAGGGAAATGTAGTACTCACCACGTCACAAAGTTTGATAAGATAAAATTTGGAAAATGATAATTATGTGGTTGTTTGATATTTGACGTGGGAGGTCGAACTTGATCCTGGTCAGATCAAGGGAAAACCAAACTCAAAATGGAGTGGAAGGATAGTTCAACATTGACGCTGACCCCGTCAGGGTTGGATGAATCCTGAGACTCCCTACAAGTGGTCACGAATATTTCTGTGATAAGTAGGTATTTATTCTTAATTCTAATATAAAATTTGACTAATAAAGTATATGAAATGGCGAAGTGTTAAAGTTAAATTGTCCAGGTTATCCTGAAGAGATTAAATGGCTAAAACAACTCCGCGTATGTCAGAAAAATTGTCGACGGTGAGGGCAATATTAACTATTATTATACCATGAGCCATGATAATAAGTTAAATATTAGATCAACAGACATTTACCTATAATGAGAGTATTCTCAAGCTACCTTCTAAGTTATGGCCATATTGTCATCTGAAGGGAAAGATCGACTTCACGTCTTCTTTATGAATTCAAACCCAGTATATTAAATGGGAACCTACCTGTAAGTACGGTAGAATATAAAGAGTAGACACATTATACTAATACTCACATGAGTTAATTCATAAACCGCAAGAACATGTAGAATTGCGAGAAAACTATACCTTGTTAGAAACCCTAGCGGGAACCCTACTTAGGTATACCTGATGAGCAGACGATAGTAATCGTGTGTGTACTACCGCTAATTGGTGAATCAATAAAAACAAGAGATCTTTCTATATTATATACAAAATGCACGGCTCGATCGTAGCTCATACTTTACATTGAAAATGAGAACCGAATATGGTGACAGTAAACTCAAATACCTGAAACACACGATGATGATCTAAGAGAGGAATTTTAATATGCCCCAGTATTAGTACAAGACCCGAACGCCGACGATTACAACTACAAGAGGCGATGAATGGAAGACAAAACCTTACAGCTACAACAACTGAACCACTGAATGCACCAGCAACATCGACAGAGATGATGAACCCCATGATCAGGACGCTACGTCGCGAACCACTATGAAAGGAGAATATATAAGTAAACCTATCAGGTAAGGACCCGTGGAAAGAAGAATGCTTCAACTAAGCGTGCGAGAGCTTATGGACTTGACAAGAAATAGTCCTAAATTGGACAGCTAAGTAGTAATATATCATGAAGGTACCCCACATGCGAAAGCAACTAATGTGAAGACCACGGGTAGTAACCAACACTATAACTAAAAAGAGTAATGGAAACTCTGATAAAGAGCAAGACGTTACCTCAGTAATGCTGACGAGAAAGACCTTAATGGAGACCGTCATAAGCAGCTATCAGAAATAAGCATACAGGCACAAAACAATCAAGCGAAACTTGAAAAGAACTCAATGATGAAGAATCAAAATCAAGGGTGAACTATATTTACAGTATATGCCACATAGAGAAAAACCTCAGAGTATATTTACCCAAAGAGGATACAGGATTATGCATGTCATACACATGAGCATCACAAGCAGGGCAAACCTTACAATATTATTGGCAACCCGACGTACAGTAATAGGAAAATACAATGAAGAATACCAAGCAATGCTGTAACAGACAGTTACTTTGAAACAAGATAATCTGGAGCAGTGGCATAACACGGCATATCAATGAATACATACCAGAATGTATCAGTGTATGGAAGTGCATCATCAATACAAATTACCTTATATTATAGAGACAGTAAGTCATAAAAAAAGGCAAGGAATAAACTGAAATGTGTTTACACCTATTGACCAGAATCCATAGCCCTTATGGTCGGCACTACAGTTAAACAAGCCATGATATAATGTCGGCAACGAACAGATGGTAGATCACCTTCACCCATAGGGATTCACATAAAATCATCTAATGCCTATATAACATGTCAGAGAATGCATAGACTGTTGGGGGCCACCCCGTAAAACGGACAGAAGTCCCACTCACTATGACAACCCAACTAAGGTAATGATGAACACAACTCATCACCTTACATATGAACATTAATGAACTTAAATATACCACCTACGAAGCGCATTTAAGACTATTCCAGAATGATTGGACATTACTTAATCAGAGTCGCGCAGCGGAAGCGGGTGGTCCTATCAGTTAGAATTATCTACTGAGCGCAAAGGGAATGCACAACGCCTTTTACGTATCTGAATAAAAAAATATGTGCCCTACCCAACTAAAGTCTTACAGCCCGAGATGGCTATCCTTAAAACTAATCATAAGTTAAAAATGAGAATGAAGATTCCTTCACTATTTACTGACTAGATATACTAGTCTAGGGTACGTGGGCGTACCCCTTTTTAGGGGGGGAGAGCCTATTGCGTTTTTAGCTTAGACATACACTTTCGTTGTACTATTGCACTGTGATTTGTATGTTTACATGTGTGACTCTGTGATTGTATGAACTTTACTTGCTAATGTGTACTATGTTACACCGATATGAATGGTTATGTGTACTACGTTACACTATCCTTACGCTACTTATACGTGGATTATGTGTACTACGTTACACTATATTGAAGTTACCCTGTGAGTGCATGCACTTGTCAATACGTATTGTGCTACACTACTATGAATGAATTACTTGCACTACGTTTGTGAGCCTCGATTTTAAACCCTATCCTATGTTGATTAAAGTTGATTAGGATCTAATCGGGTTTTAGGTCCACTTATAACCTAAGATTAATAACTATGTCATATAACAATAATTATTAAAACCTAAGCTAGCTCACTGGAACCTATTATGAGTCGCCACCTAATTTTAACCTAGAGTAAATAAGGAAAGGTAGAGTTCGGGTTCGGGGGCTTGGTATTCGACTTATTTAGGGTTCAATTACTTTCATTACCCTTCCTAGGTCGTTTTTCCTCTACTTGGTTTATTTACGGCTTATTACGAGTCGTTTTAACCTAAATAATGCGCAGCTTCTGTTTTTTTTTGTGTTTTTAGCATTTTTTGACAGAAAATTAAAGTGAAATTAAAAGCTACCTAAACTAGGGTTTTGGAGGCAAAATTAGGTCGAATTTTGCTTACGTCCGTAGCCATGGACCCCATGTCCGAGACAACGGACCCCAGTTAACCTAGTTATACAGAAGAGTCGAAATTAAAGGAAAACAAAAAAAGCGAAGTCCGGGGCCACGGACAGGATGTCCGTGGGCCCGGACATTATTAGAAAATCTAAATTTTGAATTTTTAAAAAATCCCGCCGCCGTCCGTGGGCGTCCGGGGTTACGGATAGGGAGTCCGGGACCCCGGACATGACGTCCGTGGGTGCGGACCGCCCTCGGACTGCGGCTTTGAGGCTGTTCCCGAAAGTGTTTTTGGCTCAAATTTTATGGGTGTGTAGCCTGAAAGATGTACAACGTTAGTGATTGAAAGTTTTCAATTTGAATTCGAATTAAGCACGAAACTTGGTAAACAAGTTATTGGACAGAAGCTTAAACAAACAGCAATACAGAAGCGTAGAAGAGTTAGTTTGAGCCCAAATTTTGAGGCAAGACAGATAACACCGTAGAGAATTAGGGAAGTGGAGTTTCTACCTGTTTTACCTTTGGATTCACAACGATTCTTCACACCGGGATTCATCGAGTGCTCCGTTGATGGCAGACCCGAAAGGTTTTCGAACCAAGCTTTTGGTTGTTGGTTGTTCTTGCTGTTCTTCACGTTTTGGAGGTGGTTTGGTTGATGTTTGATGATTGATGATGTTGTGGGAGTTGAAAAATATGTTCTGGTGTTGATTTTGGTGAGATTTCGGTGTTTGATTGTGGCTCTGGAGTTCAAAAAATGGAGAGAGAGAGACGGCTGCCTTCTTTGAGAGTCTAGGGTTCTTGAGGTTATCCTTTGATCATGAGATAAGGTTCCTTATATAGGCTTCCTTAAAGATAGAAAAATCCGGTAAAAACCGAGATTTACCGACGTTTTAGCTCAAGGGCTTCCAAAAGGAATTTGATTATGAAATTTTACACATGGGTAAAGGATGATATTTCTGAATTTTCTAAAGTGGAATCGAATTTTTTGGATATTGGAATATTTTTAAATTCAATTTCTCGTCAGATTCAATCAGAAATTGCTAGAAAATTATTGGAAATTCGAAAAATCAAAATTCTAACGCCGTTATGCTTCAAATGTCATCCTCTATCATGGGTTAAAATTTCAAAGCATTTGGAACTGATTTGACCCTTATTTGGAGGAGAGAGAAAGCCTATAGGGGGCTTAGGAGCCTTGAAAAATTACGAAAATGCCCCTGGAGATGACTAAGCTGTCCCTAGTACTCTGAAATGTGCCGATCGAACTGGGAACCCTCGCTACTAGCCTATTAGTAGAGACTCTCTTCCAGGGGGTTGAAATTTTGGGTATAACAGATTGCCCCCCGTCAACTAGACTTTGTAATGGAAATGAAAAGGCTAGTTGATGCTTGAGTGATACCCCAAAATTTTGGATCTTAAAAGACCACACGTGCAATCCGACAAGTTGCGTCGAGCTATTCTAAGGCGCTGACTACCTATGAGTAAAGTGGAAGGGTGTCGAGCGGTTCTTAGGCGTCGACCACCTAAAGGTAATAATGAAGTAATGTTAGACTATTCTAAGGCGCCGACTACCTATAAGGATGATATGATGTCAAGCTATTCTAAGGCGTTGACTACCTATAATGAATGAGATGATGTCAAGCTATTCTAAGGCGTTGACTACCTATAATGAATGAGATGATGTCAAGCTATTCTGAGGCGTTGACTACCTATCAGTGATTGAAAATTGGTGTTGGGTCGAGTTCTTCTATTCGGGTGAGTTCTGCTGCTCTAGTGAGTTCTACTGCTCTGGTGAATCTGAATCTTTGGCTGAGAATCTGTATCTCTGAAGAGTCTGTACCTTCGGCTGAGAATCTGTATCCCTGAAGAATCTGTACCTTCGGCTGAGAATCTGTATCCCTGAAGAATCTGTACCTTCGGCTGAGAATCTGTATCCCTGAAGAATCTGTATCTTCGGCTGAGAATCTGTATCCCTGAAGAATCTGTACCTTCGGCTGAGAATCTGTATCCCTGAAGAATCTGTATCTTCGGCTGAGAATCTGTATCCCTGAGAGAATCTGTACCTTCCTGAGAATCTGTATCCCTGAAGAATCTGTATCTTCGGCTGAGAATCTGTATCCCTGAAGAATCTGTACCTTCGGCTGAGAATCTGTATCCCTGAAGAATCTGTATCTTCGGCTGAGAATCTGTATCCCTGAAGAATCTGTACCTTCGGCTGAGAATCTGTATCCCTGAATTATGACGAGGAGTCTCATACGAATAGATGAAATGGTCATGATGAAAGTTAATTATGAAAGTGCCAAACGTGGCAATGAGGTTGTGCATGTCAAAATACGATCAAAGTGTATGTAAGAAATTTGTCCAAAACAAGAAATTGCTGAAAGAGGTGCCAAACGTGGTAGTGTTTGAAGAATAATCCGTTTAATGAAAAGGAAAGCGAAATTATCATTTCCTAACCATAGACTTCGGACTTGTAATTTATCTCCTAGGAGATGAACATGCCATCGGTGGGGTATGGTGTATGATGTAAAGGTAAGGGCTTATGTGGGCCTGTGGTGTTTGATGTGGAGGTAAGGGCTTATGCGGGCCGGTGGTGTGTGATGGTGGTGGTGATGTTTGAGCTCTGGGTTCCAATTGGTGTTGTCATAGCAATTGTTGGAACCAACAATTGCCCCCAGTATTTTTCCCTTAAGACAATCTGAGCTAGAGTTCATGGCAATCGATCGTTCCGATCGATTGCCCCCAGTATTTTCTTTTATCAAACGTGCGAACGAGTCTCGTCCTCACAGGGTCAGGGCTTATGTTTTATGTGGTGCTTCCTAACCTACACTCGGCGTGTTTGGTGCTTGCACTCGTTCCTCACCAACAGTCACAACTTCTAGACCATTGAATTCGATATTTGATGGATTTACGCATTTGATCTGTTACTTTCACGTGATTGGACACACAACTATCAAGTCGGAAGTCTTTAAAGCTTATAACGTGGCCACGGGGTGTGATGAAGGACAACGGGACCATGGAGGGATATTTGAGGTATGTGGAGCTTAAGTGGGTGACCAAAGCTGCAACTTGCGTCTTCTCTCAGATTCATCTTCCTTGTCTTGAAGTCGTCTAACTGCTTCATGTTGACGTTGTTTTTGAGCTTCTGGACTTGAGCTTTTGAAGTTGTCCTTTACACCATTTCTCTTTTCGTCTTTTGGATTTCTTCGAGGCACTTCGGTTTTGCCTCTTTGTTTGATCCTTTCTTGACTTTGCCTTCGGGGTTCTTGTGTTTCCCGGTTTTGAGTTTTGAGAGCTATTTTGATGTGAGCTCTTTTGATCCTGTGTCCCCTTGGGACCATTTGCGGATCATTTCGTCATGCTGATAGTGGCTTTGCTTCTCTGGACTGATGAAAACGTTATCTGAGAGTCAGGCTCCTTGCTTCCTTTGGTCACCGGGCTGGTTATTCATCACGGGCTGGCTTGCTCTGTGGAGCTTTGCAACAAGGATATATGAAAGGCTCAGCGGGGGTGCCTAGGGTTTAATGTCTGGGTTTACAAGCTTTTAGCTATGTGGTGTTGTACCTCGGTGCTTCGTCATTCCTGATAGTTGTGTATCCGCTCATTGTTACTTTTCGCAGGTCTAAGAGTAAATTTACAAATTATCTCCTTCGGTCGGAGTTGTGCCGTTTCCCTCACCTTTGAATGTGGTCTCACCGGAGTCGTGTTAAAATGACACGCTCGTTCACTCATGGTTTTTCCACTCAAGACACTCTCGCGAGATTTTCACTCGGAAACTCGTTCGTACATTTAAACGAAAGGTGAAAGATGATGAACTTAAACTCAGATTGCCCCCAGTATTGATTTTGGGGTTTGTGACAACAATTCAATAGATGTGGACCTTGAACCTCTTTGTGGGTTGTGAGTTGTGGTGTTTGGTTAGGCATGTTCAAATTTTCAGAAACAAAATGCAAGTCTTTGTATTCCATTGCATAGTCAGAAAATGATTACTTTGTGATCCTTGAAAGACGTGAGCGCTTTTTTTTAGTTTTAATGAATAATGCTTTGTACAAAAATTATGAAAATGGAACTATGTTTTATTCAACAAAAAGAATAATGTTGGAAATTACAAACTCAAGAAAAACTACCGAAATGATCAAGGGAACTAACTACTACAAAAGTTGAAAGACAACTAATAAGAGAAGAAATGCATTTAATGAGAAAAACACTAAAAAACAACATTTTTGATGATGCTTGGCACGCGTGCTCTGCGCTCTCCACCATGTTCTTAGAATTGGAGCCCTAGGTCAATTAGATCCTGGATTCTGTTTGTAGGGCCCTGCAGTGGTCATGTCATGACCGGGCAGCTGATGGAAGTGACAAAATTGATTAAGATCCTTCCCCAAATGAGTAGTTCCTGGCCTCAGGGCGAGCGGTTGCATCGGATATCTTCCTCGAAGCTCTTCAAGTGCTTGTCTTGGGTTCGACCGATGTCTGTAAACTCTCTCTGTCGAGAATCCCGTCGGGGTGGTTCTACTGTCCCAACGCTCCAACCAGTCCTCTTGACTGTCGATCACTGTCTTCCTCATGTTGCCTGGTTCTCTTGCGGGTGCAGCTTTGGATGCAAGTTGCTGCTCCTGGTTGCCTAATCACTTTCCTGAGTTCTATAGCAATTTCTTTGACATTCCCCTTCGATCCTCGGACCCTAATGGAGCCAACTTCAATGCAGTAAAAAAGGGTGTTGAGAAGCCTGTCCACTAACTCATCCCGAGCTTGACGTTCGGACTCGAGGGAAAGAGCCTTTGCTTTCAACTCTTCGATAATAGCAACATAGTTAGATTCCACGGCGTCCATGGCAGCACTATGCCTCTGCTCCATGGCTTCAATGGTGGCCATGTGCTTTTGTTCCAAAATTGCGAGCTGGGCTTCCATGTCGATTGGACCGCACTTAGGACTTGAGTCTACCTGTGTCCAAGGTGTCCATTATTAGCTAACAAAAGGAAGTGGGCTGAAAGATACTAAGGTGAGAACGACGCTTCACAAGATAGATCAAAACAGACTTGGGCTGAAAGCAAGTGGGCCAGGATACCCAGAGAATGAGGTGTTTGGGCTGGGGTATCTCTCAGACTATGAACTGGAATTTGGACTTAAATGTAAACAGATGGCTTTGATTGGGCCTGAGAGGTAACACCTAGATCTAGGGTTTTGGGCCAGGGCCCGAATAAGAAGTCTACTTAGACTAGAACGAGCCCTTGGGCCGGAATGTGTTTGGGCCTGGAGTAAAGCACATGGGCTAGAATGGTCCCTAAATCACAAATGGGCCTAACATTTTTTGGGCCAGAGAAGATGGTTGCCAAGCCGAAAAAGATTTTATTTTCAGGCCTTGTAAGTTATTTCAAGTTCAGGTGGATTTCCTTTTTATGGGCCTAGAACTAATTGGATAATTCAAATTGGGCCAGAAGAGAAATCACCTAAGTCTAAGCTTTTGGGCCGAAACCCGTATGACTCACATATTAAACCAAACAGGACCTCTGGGCCACAAACAAGTAGAGCCGCCAATTCGGTTGGGCTAGGTTAATGTAGGAGAAGTTCCTATCAATCTCTAGGCTGGGTAATGGGCCGATCATACAAGCAAACAAGGCCCACACAAATTCAACATGTCCTCACTTGACGGTTAAATCAATTTGGGTATGGATCGTCCGGAGAGGTGCTTGGGGCTTGGGCCCAGGTCGCCACAAAGGAATAGGGCTTGCACGCTATTCTCTTTGGGCTTCCCCACTTTTTTCACATAACCTGAAGGTGTGCGTCTGCGGCCGGGTCTTTGACTGACCAAACAATGGGCAAGGTAAGGACACTACCAGGAAAACGCTTGGGGCTAAGGCCCAGGTATTAAGGGGATGTGGTTAGACAACATCCTCCTCTTTTCCCTCGCTTATTCACATCACCTAAAAGGTGTGAGTCCCTGACAGGGGACCCTCAAACGGGTCCCGTGATGAAATCGGTTTAGGTGGACCCTCGCTCTCATATGATGCAAAGGTGCAGAAAATTAAAGTGCGCACAAAAGTAAACAAACAAAGTAATAAAACCATAAATAAACATTTTTCGAGTTAAGCCCTCTTTCTTAAAATTAAACAAGTTAATATTAAGAGTTTTCCCCAGCGAGTCGCCAGTCTGTGAGCCTCGATTTTAAACCCTATCCTATGTTGATTAAAGTTGATTAGGATCTAATCGGGTTTTAGGTCCACTTATAACCTAAGATTAATAACTATGTCATATAACAATAATTATTAAACCTAAGCTAGCTCATTGGAACCTATTATGATCGCCACCTAATTTTAACCTAGAGTAAATCAGGAAAGGTAGAGTTCGGGTTCGGGGGCTTGGTATTCGACTTATTTAGGGTTCAATTACTTTCATTACCCTTCCTAGGTCGTTTTTCCTCTACTTGGTTTATTTACGGCTTATTACGAGTCGTTTTAACCTAAATGCGCAAGCTTCTGTTTTTTTTTGTGTTTTTAGCATTTTTTGACAGAAAATTAAAGTGAAATTAAAAGCTACCTAAACTAGGGTTTCGGAGGCAAAATTAGGCCGAATTTTGCTTACGTCCGTAGCCACGGACCCCATGTCCGAGACCACGGACCCCAGTTAACCTAGTTATACAGAAGAGTCGAAATTAAAGGAAAACAAAAAAAGCGAAGTCCGGGGCCACGGACAGGATGTCCGTGGGCCCGGACATTATTAGAAAATCTAAATTTTGAATTTTTAAAAAATCCCGCCGCCGTCCGTGGGCGTCCGGGCTTAGGGATAGGGAGTCCGGGACCCCGGACATGACGTCCGTGGGTGCGGACCGCCCTCGGACGGCGGCTTTGAGGCTGTTCCCGAAAGTGTTTTTGGCTCAAATTTTATGGGTGTGTAGCCTGAAAGATGTACAAGACGTTAGTGATTGAAAGTTTTCAATTTGAATTCGAATTAAGCACGAAACTTGGTAAACAAGTTATTGGACAGAAGCTTAAACAAACAGCAATACAGAAGCGTAGAAGAGTTAGTTTGAGCCCAAATTTTGAGGCAAGACAGATAACACCGTAGAGAATTAGGGAAGTGGAGTTTCTACCTGTTTTACCTTTGGATTCACAACGATTCTTCACACCGGGATTCGTCGAGTGCTCCGTTGATGGCAGACCCGAAAGGTTTTCGAACCAAGCTTCTGGTTGTTGGTTGTTCTTGCTGTTCTTCACATTTTGGAGGTGGTTTGGTTGATGTTTGATGATTGATGATGTTGTGGGAGTTGAAAAATATGTTCTGGTGTTGATTTTGGTGAGATTTCGGTGTTTGATTGTGGCTCTGGAGTTCAAAAAATGGAGAGAGAGACGGCTGCCTTCTTTGAGAGTCTAGGGTTCTTGAGGTTATCCTTTGATCATGGGATAAGGTTCCTTATTAGGCTTCCTTAAAGATAGAAAAATCCGGTAAAACCGAGATTTACCGATGTTTTAGCTCAAGGGCTTCCAAAAGGAATTTGATTATGAAATTTTACACATGGGTAAAGGATGATATTTCTGAATTTTCTAAAGTGGAATCGAATTTTTTGGATATTGGAATATTTTTAAATTCAATTTCTCGTCAGATTCAATCAGAAATTGCTAGAAAATTATTGGAAATTCAAAAAATCAAAATTCCAACGCCATTATGCTTCAAATGTCATCCTCTATCATGGGTTAAAATTTCAAAGTATTTGGAACTGATTTGACCCTTATTTGGAGGAGAGAGAAAGCCTATAGGGGGCTTAGGAGCCTTGAAAAATTACGAAAATGCCCCTGGAGATGACTAAGCTGTCCTTAGTACTCTGAAATGTGCCTATCGAACTGGGAACCCTCGCTACTAGCCTATTAGTAGAGACTCTCTTCCGGGGGGTTGAAATTTTGGGTATAACAACGTTGCACTACATTGAAGCTATTATTAGTGATGACCATTCATGATCATTACATTATATATTATGTTGAATATATACTACGAACTTAAAAGTAGTGGAACTTGGGACTTGATCCCTAAAATAGAATTGTGTTGTGAATACTTAGTGGAACTTGATTTCCCACAACCATTTAAATTTAGAAATGAGACTTCGGGGCGAAGTCCTTTTAAGGGGGGTAGATTGAAATACCCTAAATCTAATTAATACCTTAAAACTGTTAAATAATGAAGAATTGATCTTGGAATAAATCATTTTAGTTATGCATGCTAATTTATGCATGCAAACGTTACGTAAATTAATATTACTCGTGCGCATGCAAACTCATGCACTAAACGTCTTAACATACTCGTACAAAACGCTCATGTACGTTTATTAACAAGGATTAAACTCTTTACATAACGAGCTTGATAAAGAGAGCGACAACAAGGAAAGATTAATACGAATGTTTATACAACTCATAAAACGACAACGTTCGATCCACGAACGCTAATATAATGTCGTCTTCTCGTACGCATATAAATGCTTACGTACGAGCATTAACGGGCATTAAACCCCTTACGAAACAAGCTCAATTAAGAGAGCGTCACCCAGGAAAAATATATACGAGCGTTTATACGAATCGGTACACAATAACGTTCACTGTAAAAACGCGAAAAATACTAACGAGCAACGTAAATATTTTACGATTGTCTAAGCATTTATAAATGCTAAAATAAATTTATATACACATTTAAACAATGTAACAACTTATGTTACATAATCTTAATACTTGATATATGTCATAAATACATAAGAAATATATTATCATTATATATAACACAAAGTGTACAAGTTAAAAATCGGTACCATATAAACCGGTTTTATATACCAAATTTGTGGGACTTGTTTTATACACTTTCACTTAGTAAGAAAATTAACCACCTAGTATACTTACCTTATACATATGTATATATTATTAAGACAAGATTAAAATCTATCTAATTTACCACTATACTATACGGTGGTATATATATGCATGTAAGCAAACTAAATCGGTGGTATACTGGGTACATAATCGAACAAAAAAAAATATGTAGTGTCACCATATGTATACGATTCGTATACATGTAAATATACGATGACAAAATGTGTAGCAGCTATTAGGTATCAATTGTAAGAGTATACACTAATCTATAGGGGAAAACAAAAAACGGTGGTATCATCTTATGTATAGTATACCCCATTTTAATCGGTAACCCACTAACAATTAATCAAGCTTAAATCTGTAACAACCACCACTCAACTACCGTTTTACTTTTGCAATTAATCGAACAAAACACCACATGATTAACGTTAGTTCTTGTACATTTATTAAGCAAATAAAATATGGAGCAATCACCTAGTAACTAGCGTGAATAGATTAGCTTTTAATTAAGCAAAAACCTGTACCAATCATCATATAAGTAACGGTTATTCTTGTACATATAATTGGCAACAAAATCTGTAACTTATCTGGATCAAAGCCGGTTGCATATATACACATAGGAAAAGATTTAAATGTCTTATTTAACATGTAAACTTTATGAGTCACCCTTCCACATGTTATATAACATATTAACAAAGCAAATCCCATCCAAATCAGCCATGCCATTACCGAAAACCTGCACAAATAAGTCAAGGATTAGCATTGAATAATCAAAAGAAAGATACTCACCTAACTAACCACATGACCATATCTCCAATGATGAAAGTTGATGGCATAATTTCAGCACCCTACAACCCTTACTGCCTTATGCAAACAAGAAGAAGGAAGACTAATTCAACTTTAAAAATTCAAAAGTATACCCTAACCTACCTTGCATAATATTAGCTTGTTTTTCTATGAGCAATCAGCCACTCCTTTTCTTCCATGATTACCGAAAACAAGAGTTAATGTGAGACATATATGGAGTGAATAATTAGACAAAGTCTCAATTTATGACATAAACAATTCCTATGAGACATAACAATAATTCCTTTCTAATCTTGGTATATCATTTCGGTGGAATCAAGCTCCACTTAGCTCAATGTGCCGATTCCATCAAGTCATGGTGGGGTATTAGTGCTAACATTACTAAATTAAATTAACTAAAGCAAGTCATTAAGGAATTAACAAATCAATTCCCATTCCTTACTTCACATAACTCACGGCAATCAATTCATTTCTTTCCTTGCAATGCCGAATGGGTAAGCTCTCCATTCCTTTCTTTCTTTATTTCTTCTTCTTCCTTCAAGCTCTAAGTTCCATTAATGGAGTTTTAAATTCAATCTTCATTTTTGTGTTAATTTCCTAGCTATTTCCAGCAAGTCTTGAAGCAAAACTCTTCCTAGCATCCATACAAGAATTCGGCTAGCATACATGCTCCAAGAAGTGTCTTGAATCAACAATTAAACCAAGGAGCATTCAAGGTTAACTTAAGGTATTTTAATGCTTGAAAAATCCTTAAGACATGCTATATATATGACCGAAAATCCCAACTCTTCTAAGCATGATTTCTTCATCAATTTCATGAAGGAAAATTGGTTCTCCATCCATCCTAGGAGGACCGAAAATTTAAGGTAAATTCCTAAGGTAAATCTATTGAAAACTACTTATAAATCTACTTAAGATCTTAGCTAAGATCTAACTCCTAAACCCGTTCCTTCTCATGTGTTAATACCGAAATTTGGAGCTACAATCTTCATTGAAGGAAGCTTGGGAAATTCAAGGAGAAATCAAGTACTTAATCATCCTTGATTAAGATTAAGTTTATTAAGTTAGTTCCTAAGGTTCTAAGCTTTGTTTAAGCTCATAAATTTTGTACAAAAATTTTGTACATCTCTTCAAATAATTAAGGCCGATATTAGTGAGGTTTTTACCAAGGAAAAATAATTATAGCTTTTAAGCTAAAGTTATAACCTTAAGATATAATTTTATGTCACAAAAAAAAATTAATCATGAAGAGTTAAATACATGGCCGAATTATCTAGAAATCATTTGCTCCATTTTGAGCAAAAAATATGTCTAGGACATTACAATAATCTTTACATGAGATATAAGGCTCATATGTATTTATGTATAATTATTTTGAGTTATAAATCAAGTTTTAAAAATTATATGGCATCATATAATTATGACCGAATTCAAATGGTGAAAAATAGGTTTTAATGAGCTATATAAGTATATAAACTTATATTAAGAGTTTTGGGAAAGTTAAAAATAATTACTAGTGTTTAAATGACTAGTTTAATAAGTTATGTGGTAAAAATGTAATTTTTAGGAAGTTATGGGAATATATGGAGATGGCCGAGAATAATATGTGTTATGGGAATAATAATGACATAATATAAGATATGAATTAATATTATGAATTTTGGGTGAATTAAATAAGTGTTTAGAAGTTAAAATAACAATTCATAAAGTTTTGGGGCTATTTTGTAATTTCTGGAAAATTTGGTACTTAACCGATTTAATTATGAATTTCTGGGTATATTAATGTATTAAGTATGAAATTAGACCTTGGTCAAAGTGTTGACCAAAAACTTTGGGTTAAAATGACTAATGACATAAAATAATAAATTTATAAAAGTTTTGGGGTGAAATTGTCAATTATTAAAGTTTATATGTAAACCAAGAATTTAATTTGGGGTAGAAGCATAATTAATGGAATTTTATGTACCATTCGAAATTTAAGGAAATTAAATATTAAAACTATATTTAATAAGTGGATATGTAACTTATATAAAGTTTTTGGGGTTAAAATATAATTATAAGAAATTATATGGCAAAGCCAAAGATTAATGTGGCTAATTGGTGATTTATAAAAGTTAAGGTGTTCAAATATTAACTACCGAATTTAAAGTGGTGGCTTTGAGAAATTATTAATTAAGAAGATAAAACTATGTAATATAATGTATTTTGGAGTATAATGTAAAGGTTATGAAATAATTGAGGTTATAATATAATAACCGAAAGGTTTGGTGTATTTATGGGATTAAAAATATTTGTAGGTCCTATATGGATATTTAGAAGATTTAGAAAAGGAAATTATGATTTAAGGATTTATGAAATTAAAACTATATGTTATAAAGGAATAAATAAGTTATTTGTAAAGAAATAATATTATTTGGGGTTAGTTGTAATTAATAAAAGATATGGGGAATAATACGCCCATGCGTGACATGTAAATACGATTTGAGAATTTATAAAGTTGTTATGTCATTTAGACAATTAAAATCATGTACCATAAATAATACTCCCTCCGTCATGAATTGACCGTCCTGTTTACTATTTGGACATGTCGTTTGACTTCAATTTTTAACATATAAGATAAATTAATTTTGAAAATTTAAGTTTTGTATATGATTCCTTACATGATAAACTATATGTTACAAATTTAGTTTTATAAAATTATTTTATCTTATATGCTTAATATTGAAGTGGAAAAACGTGCCATAAAGCAAACAGGACGGTCAATTCAGGACGGAGGGAGTACATGTGTGTAAAATTTATACATTTAAGATTTTCAAGTAAATCAAAGGGAAATGAATATAAGGAATTTAATGCGTAAATATCAAATATTTGGAAATTATAGTTTATTAAATATAAAGTTAAGAGGAGAATTAATTTACATATGACCAATAAATGTCATTGACGAATTTATAAGTTGTTATGTCGATTGGACAAGTACAATATGACAAGTGAATAATACTTGTTTATACAAAAATATATTCAAAGTAATTATTTAAGCTAAGAGAAAATAATTGAAGCGGTATATAAGTTACTGGAGGTAATTAAAAGAGAATTATCATACACTATAAGTCTTATAAGTAAAGACTACGATGGTTTAGATTATATAGGTAAACCTTAAACATAAATAAGGTTAAGAGGTTAAAAGAAATTATTTAAGCGTTGGAAATAAACCTCACATGAAATAACGAATACGAGGACATTTCATGATATGATAGAATTGTTACGAGAGTAACATAAATTAACACTCTTAGTTAATCCTATTCTAGGACCTCGTTTGACCAGACGCTGACCGGGAATTAATCAAGTACAATCTTCGGTGAACGGTATGGATTCCTGCAACCTATTTGCTAACGGTTTACACCGGCTTGTGTGCTATCTGTTGTGTGAAATAACGACCAAGATAGTTGCATGTAATATATTGCACTTGCGTTTGTGTATCGTTGTGATTATTCTATGCACTGATGTGTTATTTTATGTGTGTGAATGATATGCACTGTTGTGTTACTTAATGTGCGCGAACGATATGCGTTGTTGTGTTATTTTATGTGTGTGAACGTTTCTGACTATAACGTGCATGTGCCACGCATGCAACTCTACATTACCAGTGGATTAAATACCTACGTGTTATTATACCGAGAACTTGTACTCAAGTTTCTCACTAACTTCCTTTATAAACTACGTCGTTGTCCTTAAACGTGACAACTGACAATATACAACAGTATGTTTGTTTAACGTCCATGTGTGATGTCTAACATATTCGATGCTACGAGAAGCGAGGAGCCCAGATGTTTCTGGCCATGCATGCAAATATGGAGGTTGTACTGTCGCAGGTCGTCCTCAAATACAGTATACGTCATGACGGTGGTTTTGGGTGTAGACTTTGTCCACTCACCGGGTTAGTACCGGAACATTTAAGCTGGGAGAAGGACTGCATTCTCTCGAGGGTACGATACCCACATATAATTTCGAAGTTGAGAGAAAGATTTCATTCTCTCGAGGGTACGATACCCACACCTATATTTAAGTACAAGAGTTGACTTCATTCCCTCATGCGGGATTTATTACCCGACCATTGACGCGAGAGTCTTATCTCGTCTGAAGGGTTTATCATACCCGATCCAAAAATAAATTACTAACTTGACCTCTGCTGTCATGTTTCTCACTGTGAAGTTATTGACCTTGTATGACTACTTGTGTGAATTATATATGATGCATGTGTTCAGTGTTCTAAAAAAAAATGAACTGCATGTTTACGACAAAGTAGTCGTGCATGGCCCGCTAGCTTATGGTGAAATACCCAAACCTAGATATGGTGTTTAGGTGATAAACTAAGATATAAGAAGGCTAAATAATGCCTTAGAAACATTAAGAAACAATTTAAACCAAGGAGAACACAAGGAAACATCATAAGAGCAGTTTAAGCAAAAATGTGCTCTAAGCTTGGAGAGACTTGGGTGAGCACCCAAATATCATTCTTAGACCTTAGTAATATTCTAATGGTCATATTAAATCAATTACCAAAGAAATCCAAGCTAAAAAACAAGTTAAAACACAAATTGTGCTTTAAGGACTCTTAAAGCACATTTTTGAGAAATTGGCTTAGAAAGGGGTTTTAAGTGGCTAAATGCCCATGATTACTCCTTAATTAACTTGTGTACTAATTAGTATCACATTAGGAAGTCTAAATCAATGGGAAATCAAAAATTTCACAAATATATGCACTAGTTTATGAATAGTAACAAAATAGTGCTAGTTTAGCATTAAGTCAATATAAGCTAATTAATTGGTCAAACAAGACCATGACCAACCTTAAATAAAAGGGGGTGGCCGGTTTTTAAGGTGATGATTCACCACATGATCAAATAAGAAAAGAAAAGAAGAGATAAAGTAAGATTACTCTTTGCTTTAAGGAAACAAATATCTTACCTTTACTTACCTCTCTCCTCATCTCTTCATTCTCTTCCTTTCCCACCGGTTTCACCATCTTCTTCCCTTCTCCATTCACGTAGAAGACAACCCCCATGCTAGCTCCATCTTTACTTGCTTGCCAAACACACATCTTAGCTCCAAAATCAAAACTAAGCATATATTCTTCTTAGTTAGCTCAAGCTCTTTCTTTCTATCTTTTTAAAACTTCAAGAGCCTCATTTTGGAGCCAAGGCAAACCGCCATTAGAGGAGGAAAAACAAGCTTGAGGAATCCATTAGCTTCTCCATTCTCTTAAGGTAAAGAATATGCAAGAAAATCTAGGTTTCCATCACCTTTCTTCATTACCGAAAATTACACTCATGTGGCTTCATGTTTATGCCTTGTTCTAGCTTGTTTTCAATTCTCCAAGGGCTAGAGGAGGTCCTTCTTGCTTCATATCCAAGCTTATTCTAAGACTCCAAGGTAAAACAATCAATTTAATACCTTAAAGCACATTTTAACCTAGGGTTTATTCCTTAAGGTTAGTGTATGGTTTAGTACTCATTGGAATCATTGAATATTGATTAGAACATTGGCAAGGGAAGTTTAAGTGGTGACCGAGATTGTTCAAGGGAAAAGGCTAAGGAGGAAAGTTTGTGAGCTTGTAAAAGAACAAGGTAAATTACTTACCTTAAGGTGTTTTATTGTTTAAGGGGATGGGATTTAGATATGTGATGAGCCTAGTATGGAGTTTACATTAGTAAGGGTTATAAAACCTAGGAGAAACAATGACTATATTTGATAACTTGTGACTAAGGAGCAAATGAGAAAGAAGATAGTTTAAGAATGTCAAGGTGAATTATAAGAACATATATGTTGCAATGGGAGCCTTGTTGTGTGTATTTGCAGGTCAAAGGCTATTTATATTGAGGAAATTCAGTGTTTAAGATTTATGCATTTAAGGGCCTAAGAGCCAAGTCATTTAAGGGCCTAAGTGCCAAGCATTTTAAGTATTTGCACTATATTGTTTTGTAGTGTAGTTTGGGTGAATATTGTGTGTTAAGATGGTGTAATGAGAACTTGAGTGTTCATAGCTATTTGATGGCGAAAAACTATGTGTTTTGGTGTAACAATATACTAGAGAACCCCTGTCAAAATTTGGTAAAGAACCTAAGTGTTTAAGAGGTTCTAAGGAGATTTTATGACTAAGGAAGTGTGAGGGAATTCTAGGAGTGGTTTTAATGAAAAAAGGGTGAATGTAAGTTGTTCTTGAGAACTAAGGTGAGCTAGGTATGACTAGGAGGAACTAAGGGTTACAATGGTGAATTTTAGGCACCAAGACCATGATAAAAGAAACTAGGAAGCGTGTGCAAGTTTCATGGGGATAATGTGTAAAACTTTGAAATGACTTAGGAGGGAACTAGAGAGTATGTCATGGGGAGGTTTGGTAGATGATTTGAAAGAGGAAGATGATGTGTATGGTGTAGTTAAATTCTTAAGGCGGGAGCATTTAGTTAGTTGAAATTCTAGGTGAATTGCATGTTGGAAATGTAGGAAGATAAATGCTAAGTGTTAAGAGTTTTGAGAGAATTGAGTAAATGTTGGAGAGATCTTTGGAAGTTGTGTTAATAAGTTTGATGGGTGTTATGAGGTGGGTATAATGTGCCAAAAGGGGTGTTAGACATATTAGGACACTTATGGAAGAGTTTGGTATTGAAAGAGCAAGTAAGGAAGAAAATCTGTAGTGGGCCGACCCAGTTCTGGGTCGGTCGGGCTGTTTCTAGCCAGCCGGAATCACTCTGGAATGGACCGACCCACAGGGTTTTGGGTCGGTCGGGTAAGAATTCAACGGGTAAAACGAGTTTCGGTAATGGACCGACCCAGAGGGCTTTAGGTCGGTTGGGCTGACCTTGGGTCGGTCGGGTGAATTTTAGAAGACGGGAAAATTTCTGTAATGGACCGACCCATAAGGCTTGGGTCGGTCGTGGGTCGGTCTAAGAGAATTATTCGAACCAGAAAATTATTGGAACGGACCGACCCAGGGATTGGGTCGGTCGGTGGGTCGGTCGACCCTTAACATATAAAAAAAAAACTTTAAAACCTAAGGATGATAAATGGTAATAGAGTATGGCACTAAGAGGACAATGATGATTAAGAGGGTAAGCATATGTGGAAGTAAGGAGTTAAGTTAAGGAAATAAGTTAAGTATCTAAGGTTAAGGTTGCATGAACTTAAGAGGGTATTGAATGAGAATCTTTAGGGACTAGGTGAGTTAAGTAAGGTGCAAATAACTAATGGCCTAGAAATTAATGAATGTTTTAGGTTTGTGAATTGGGACCTCGAAGAAGATTAGACAAACGACAGTCGACGGTGAACGGTACAGTCTTTCTTGTGACCTGCTTACTAACGAGGTGTCCCTCGGCTTGTGTGCTATCTGTTTATTTTCTATGACTAAGACAAGATAAAGCATGCAACCGGTTATATTTGTTCTCGATGTGAATGTGTTTTCTTTACACTAACCCACGAGACTTGAGATTTGCTACTAACTAAGCTTAGTACTTGTTGAGTTAAGGAGAGGAATTATATATCAGTAATTGTTGGTTAATACCCGTTAAGGTTTAACTAACACATGGTTTGTAAGATCTTCACTAACTGGAACTTAAGGGGGGAGTGAGGAACCCGGGAACGACTCCGGTCATGCATGCTAAGGAAAAAGGGGGTCGGTATCTGAATCAGATCCGTCCTCCACTTAAGGACTTGTCTTCGGACTTGTTGCCTAGGGTTGGTTGCCGGTTCAGCTACACTGGACTCCCGTCCAAGGTAGGTGGCATTAAGAAAGTTTAAGATAAGATACAACCGTTTCCATTTTAGAAACGGTTTGTATACTGAGATTAAGATAAGGATAAGACTGAGGTAAGTTAAGGTGAACTGAGGATAAGTGGAATCAAATCTGGAGGAGGTTATTACTAACCCACTTGATATGGGAACGCTTGAGTCGTTCATTTGTGTGTGAACTATGTATGTTCATCTGTGGATTGTTGTTTATTGCACTTCATATTATGATTGTGTATCTAATCAATTTCCATGCTATCGATAATTAGTCGTCGTAGCCCCGTTAGCATGGGGGCCACGAGAGGGTCGTACCAGCATTCGTGCTGACCCCCTTTGGGGGCTGTTTTTACACTTGCAGGTAAGCGGCCCATGAAGTCACACCATGAGAGTAGGAGCGGTTAGACTTAGGATGGGTTATTTATTTTTGAGCACGGGTTGCGCATGTGCGCCCGTCTGTTTATATTTAAACTGATGGAAGTTTATGTTGTCACTTGAGATTCTCAAAACTCGGTTGGTGGGCATTTTATATGGTATGTATATTTTGGATAAGTGTTGTAAATTAGTAAAGTTCGGTATGTTCTTTTGATCAGACCGTGGCAAGGTCCCGGTGTTAGATTATTCCGCTGCGATCATTGTGAATAAGTTGTTAAGTTTTGTGATAACCACGATTGGCTTTGGACGGGGTGTTACAAAAGTGGTATCAGAGCGTAGTTACGCTCTGATCAAGGAATACCGGACATAAGTGACCTCCGAGTTAGGATAAGAGTTAAGATATAAGCAATGGGATAAGGGTGTGAGTTGTTAGAGTGAGTTGAGTCTGATGACCACTATTAAGTGTATTGTCTTTACCGTCTATGGGCGATACAAATCCTTGAACCGAAACCGTTATGGATACAAATCTAATGTGAGTTGTGCTTATTCAGATGTCAGGAAGGAGACAAGGCCGAGGTCATGGTCGAGGCGACGAGACTGAGATACCGGGAGGGCAGACGATCGTAGAGATCGTGGCTGCCGCTTTAGGGCACATGGGCTATCAGCCTGGTGTGGGTGCACCACCTCCACCGCCACAACCCCGGGAACCGAACTGGGTGAAGAGTCTAGCAGACCTTCGACCCGCTCATTTCAAGGGGGAGACTGATCCCGCCAAGCTTGAGGCGTACATCTCCGAGCTGGAGACCGCCTTCGAGACCCTTGACTTCCCTGATGGGATCAAGGTACGTCTAGCTGCGTTCTACCTGAAAGGGGCAGCAGGCGATTGGTGGAAGCTGGTGAGGGCTGAGCATGTGGCCAATCCAGAGTTCAGCTGGGAGCAGTACACCGCATTGCTACGAGCTAAATACTATCCCGCCCATGTCCAGACGAAGAAGCGCCTACAGTTGGATGCACTTAAGCAGACCGACAAGATGATGGTGGACGAGTATTACTCAGAGTTCACCGCCTTGCTCCGTCTTCTGCCAGGTCTTGGGTATTCAAACCAGATACTGGTGGACCGCTTCTATGGCGGGCTTAGCCATCGACTCTGCTACGGCATGGGGCCGACGAGTTATACTACCTTGCAAGTAATAAGAATGATTAAGATACGAATAAGTGAGTAAGATTTAGATTGTGAGAAATAAGAGAAACTAATACTTTGGAAAGCAGGAGTGCTATCATGCTGGGTTGAGATAACCGTCCAGCTGAGGGACGAGGACAATGCTAAGAGGAAGAGTGTCGAGCAGAGCACAGAGAACCAAGGGCAAGGTGGGTACAAGAAACAGAAGTACCAGCCTCAAGCCCAAAAAGTCAGAACCAGAAAGGGAAGGAGGAAAAGGAGAAGGCTCCAGAAGAGCCACTGAAGTTGACATATGCATATGCAGCTAAGCCCCTGCGCTCAAGGGCGCCGAAGGGTAAAAAAGTTAATATTGAGTGAGTTAAGAGACAATTAGCAACCGTTTAAGATATGAGTACTAATATTATGAAAGATCAGGATCTGAGACTGATAAGGGAGCCGGTGGTGGCTACCAGCGACGCTACATCTGTCAGTGGTGTCATAAGGACCACCCCGGGCTCGATTGTAAGGGGAACAAGGTTGAGTGCAACTATTGTGGGGTGTATGGGCACCGAACATACGAGTGTTTCCGGAACCCCGCTAGCAGAGCCTTTAGGCCCGAGATGAAGGGCAAGGGCAAGACCGATCAGGGAGCTGGATCTGACGGTCAAAGAAGGGTGCAGCAAGCTGCAGATAAGAACCCACGGGTTGTCCAGAAGTCGGGACCCACACTACACATGGTGGACCGGGACGATGAGCCTGAACCCTCATCGAGGCCAGGTACTGCTAAAAACCGTTGAGTGATAAAATTACCTGCTTACCGTATTATCATGCATGTTTGGTAAATGAATGAGTTAGATAAGAATATGATAAGATTAGACCTTAAGTAAGATGTGACCTATTACCACCTTAGGAGGCTTCAACATATGCTATCCAATACCTTCAACCCTAACCTGGAAGACACTGAATCGAAACCCGAGACTTTCCAACTGAACAATGTCAGGTCATCCGCCCAGGTATGATTTTATTAAGGGGATACTGACACCCGAAGCACAAATAGCCATCATCAGGAGATGCAGACAGTAGGAGTGGAATCCGTATGCTAAGACCTACCAGACCACAAGAATACAAGATGATGAGCGTAGGCAAGGATTGGAATCGTATGCTAAGACCTACCAGACCACAAGAATACAAGATGGAGTCTCACCACCGGGAATACCCGAAGAGTTCCACCTGGTTATTACACAAGTCGTGGAGATCGCTCAGCAGTTGGAAGCTGACCCGATTCCGGACATACGAGCAGACATCTGCATTATAAACTTCTACGAGAAGGATGGGCGACTTGGACTACAGCAGGATAAGGACGAGACAGCGGAATCTCTCGAAAGGGGGATACCGTAGTGTAACACCCCAACCCGAAACTCCACAACCTATACGATGATAGCTCCCAAAAATAACTGGAAATGCAGCGGAAAATATATACATAACAACGGGTGGTGCTACAACGCCGTTAGTACCCATGTGACTAACAAGGCTAACTCCAACATAACTTACAAATGATACGGTCTGAGCTCTGAATACAAACCGCTTAAATAATAAGACCAATAATAAAAGTACAGTACTGTAAATTGATGCCGGTAATATTAATCCCTGTCTTAATTCTACCCCACCTACACTCGGTCGGGTAATCTCTTCTTTCTTCAGGTACCTGAAAAATGGGGGTGCCCCCAAAGGGGCTCAGCAACAACGCTGGTATGGAAAACGTGCACCCATCGGCTACTGGGCCACACCAACTACTTTGTCGAATACATGCAGTTCATTTAATAAAGCTGTAAACAAGCATAACATGATAATAACAAGTATCCATACAAGGACAACAAGGTCACATAGAACAAGACTTCAGAAGGTCAAGTTAGATGTCTGCAATTGTTTACGAGTAGTCAGATCCTCACAATGGGACTAACATGTATATAAGAGTACCTCACAGCAGTGGAGGTATAGTGACCTCGTTAAACTCCATCTTCACGGAGTAAATTGGTCGGGTATGATAAACCCTTAGACGAGATGGGACTCTCGTACAAGTAGGTGGGTAATTAGTCCCTCAGAAGATAACGTAGTTAACTCTTGTACTTTAAAAGAGGTGGGAATCGAACCCTCGAGGAATAAAGTCTTCCTCCCAACTTGAACTGTTCCGGTACGCAGCCGGTGAGTGACATAGTGCACCCAAAACTCCCGTCGCGACGTAAATTGAATAGGAGACGACCTGAGACAGGTACAGCTCCAGTAGCATGCATGGCCAGATCCAACTGGGCTCCTCGCTTCTCGTAGTATAGAATTTGTTAGATGTCACATGAGGACGTAATCAAGAACACAATGTATATTGTCAATTATCACGTTTAGGATAACGCGTTTGTTATAAAGTGAAGTTAGTGAGAAACTTGAGTACAAGTTCTAGTATGATAAAACGCAGGTATTTAATCCACTGGTAATGTAGTTTGTATGCGTGGGACATACACGTTATAGTTAGTATCATTCACGCATGTAAAGCAACACAACAGTGCACAAGAGTAATACAACATTTTACATGCAATTATCTTGGTCGTTATTTCAAACAACAGATAGCACACAAGCCGGTGTAATCCGGTAGCAAACAGGTTGCAAGAATCCCATACCGTTCACCGTAGACTGTACTTGTTTAGTTCCCGGTCAACGTCTGGTCAAACAATGTCCTAGATTAGGATTAATCTGAGAGTGTTAATTTATGTAACTCTCGTATAATAATTTTATTGATTCATGAAACGATTTCATATTCGTTATTTCATGTGAGGTTTATTTCTTTATACTTAGGTAGTTTCTTTAACCTCTTTTCCTTATTATTATTTAAGGTATTTATATATTTCCAAATCATGTAGCCTTAATTTATAAAACTTATATTGTGTGGTAATTCCTTTTAATTACCTTATGATTGGATGTATAACTTATTTGTTATTCCTTGTGATTTATTCTTAAATCCTTTAATGTATATAACTATATATTCATGTACCATTTATGTTACATGTTTTACAATTGTCCCAATGACATAGTAATTGATAATTTTATCATTGACATTTATTGGTCACATGTTAATTAATTCTCCTCTTAACTTTATTTTAAAATATACTATAACTCCAAATATTATTTGGTGTTCCACATTAAATTCCTTATATTCATTTCCTTTTGATTTACTTGAAAATCTAAAATGTATATATTTTATACACATGTATTGTTTATGATACTTATATAATAATCTTCTAAATGACATATCCACTTAATAAATCCTCAAATTATATTTACATGTCACACATGGACATATTATACCCATATCTTTTATTAGTCACAAACTAACCCCAAATAATATTATTTCTTTTACAAGTAAATTACTTGTACTTGTATATCATATAGTTTTAATTCCATAAATCCTTAAATCATAATTTTCTTTTCTAAATTCCCTAAATATCCATATAGGTCCTACAAATATTTTTAATCTCATAAATACACATTCTCTTCGGTTATTATATTATAACCACATTTATTTCTTTAACTTTACATTATACTCCAAATACATTATAATACATAGTTTTATTTTCTTAATTAATTAATTCACTAAACCACCTCTAAAATTCGGTATTTATTATTTGAACACAATAACTTTTATAAATTACCAATTCAACCCTTAACCTTTCGGTTTTGACAAATATCTTTCTATAATTACATTTTAACCCCAAAAACTTTATATAAATTATATATTCACTTATAAACTATAGTTTTAATATTTAATTTCCTTAATAACCAAGTGGACACTTATATTTCCACAAATTATGATTTCGCCCCTTATAAAATTCGGTTTTATATCTAAACTCTTATAAATTACATATTCACCCCAAAACTTTTATAAACTTAAATTTTATGTCATAAATCATTTTAACCTAAAGTTTTCGGTCAACACTTTGACCATAGTCTAATTTCATACTTAATACATTAATATACCCATAAACTTATATATTTCTTGGTTGTACACCAATCTTTCCAAAAATTACAAAATAGCCCCAAAACTTTATAAATTGTTATTTTAACTTCTAAACACTTATTTAATTCAACCAAAATTCATAATATTAATTCTCACACTATATTATATTATAATTATGCCATGGACACCCTTATTTCCGGTAATCTCATATCTTACCCCAACTTTCTAAAAACTATATTTTTACCACATAACTTATTAAACTAGTCATTTAAACACTAGTAATTATTTTTAACTTACCCAAAATTCATAGTATGTATTTATATACATAATTAGCTTCATTAAAATCTATTCTTCACCATTTGAATTCGGCAATGCTAATATATCACCATATAGTTTCTAAAACTTGATTTATAACTTATAATAATTATACATAAATTCATATGAGTCATATAACTCATGTAAAAATTATTGTAATGTCTTAGATTGATTTTTAGCTCAAAAAGGAGCATAAATGCCCTAGACAATTCGGTATGAATTGTTATCTATCATAAGTAATTTTTGTAAAACAAAAATGTGTCTTAAGGTAGTAAGCTTACTATAAATGTTATAATTTATATTCTTGGTATGTATTACCATATAATTTCGGTCTTAATTATTTAAGAAGGTGTACATAATTTTTGTACAATTTTTAAGAGCTTAAACAAGCTTAAAACAATAAAGATTTGCCTAGTAAACCTACTCTTAATAAAGGATGATTAAGTACTTGAACTCCTCTTGAATTCCCAAGCTTCCTCCAATGGTAATTGATGTTCCTCTTCAGTTTTTATGCAAGAGAGGAAGGGGTTTAGGAGTTAGATCTTAACAAAGACCTTAAGTAGATTTTAAGTAGTTTTCCAAGGTTTTACCTTAGGCTTTTCTTCTTGAATTTTCGGCACACCTAGGAGGGATGGAGCATCAATTTTCCTTCATGAAATTGATGAAGAAAATAGCTTTAGAAGATGTAGAACTTTGGATACACATAAAATGTGTCTTAAGGATTTTCAAGCATGAAAAATACCTTAAGGTGATCTTGGATGCTCCTAGGATTAATGTTGATTTAAGACAACCTCCTTGGTGTATTAATTGATGCCAAAATCTTGTAGTTGCCCTAGGAAGGTTTTTGCTTCAAGACTTGATGAGAAATGCTAGGAAATTACCTTAGAAATGAAGATAGAAGTTAAACCTCCATTAATGGACTTAGGAGCTTCAAAGGAAGAAGATGAAGATGAGAAAGGAGAGCTTACCAAACCGGTGGTGAATGGTAAGGAAGAGAATGAAGCTCACGTAAGGAAATAGGTGAGAATGGAAGGAATTTTCTTTTGATAATTAAATGTCAAATTAAGTATTCTTTTCCTTAGTTTATTTCCTTGTTTATTGGCTCAATAAATCCCTCATTTGATTGCATATTTTCGGCTGGGTGGGCAAGGCATGATAGAAGCTTTGTTTGATAATTGCAAAAGAAGACAAGGACTAAGTTAGGTAAGGTGTTTTCTTTTGAATTTCTAAGTAGATTACATGTCATTTATTGTCTTCTTTCTCTATACAAATTCGGTAACATGGCTGTAATATAGCGTTTGATTTTTGATGATTAAAACATTAGAACATGGCTAGGTTAGCTAGGTATTTTAGTTGAATTTTATAAGGCAATTTAAGCCTCTTTTCTAGCTCATTTTCGGACACATTGTGCTGTTACAAGACAATTCATTTTGTCTATATTTGACTATGATTTATGCTAGTTAGGTAGGGTATTCTTTTGGCTATTTAATGAGCAATCCTTCCCCTTTATTCCTGCATAATTCGGAAGCCACATGAGGTAGTAACATGGCTGTTTTGTTTGCACACTTGCAACTTGTATAAAGTAGATGCAAGTTGTTACTTTTGTGTATTTAAATTTCATTGTTTTAATTTAAGCTAATCTCTCCTTGTTTGGTGCAGGAAAATCGGTGAAGAGGCTCCCATTTGACTGAATAAATTGACACAAAACACCATGGCATGTGATAAGGTGAGTCATCTTCCATAAGGCAAATTCTTTTGCGAAAACTAGTCAAAAGACACACCAAATGGCGCCTACTATGGGGGTCAAACGAGATTGATTTTTAGTTTGGTTTTGTTACCCTATATTGTACTAAGACCATACTAATATGTGTAATAGGTTCCAGCATTTATTTGGTACTTTACTCTATGATAAAAGATGAAAGTTTTAAGGTAAAAATGCTGATTTTAGGTACCTTTTTGATGATAAAATTGCCCCCACTTGTACTATGAATTTAGTACTGGATTAATTGATTTAGAAGCTCAATTTATCCCCTTTTAATACTATCAAATCTTGGCTCCTCAAAAACGTCAAGGTAATTGCGTAGAACGCATTTTTGTGACACCGAAGGTTCATTTTTGTGCTTTAAGGATTTTCTAAAAAATAGGTAGTCGCTATGAGTTCCAAGTGTTTATTGACATTGTTATAGTCAATAATAATATGTTAAGGTGACATTGAGCTTTATGGGGTTATATCAACCCACAACACAATTCCCGGGCTAACCGGGCAAAAAGGAGCTTAAGAAATTCCCCCAAGGATTTTGTTGAATTGAGAAAACTAGCTCGTGGGTTCTCTTTAGAATGATTATTAATGATGTTAGGAACACTAATAATGAATTATATAGGAGTTCGTGCCACCTCGGCACCTCTTCGGGCTTTTCGTGCTTTAAGGGGTGTGCGTGAGCACTCCCGAGCGTTTTGCGTTTTTGACTAAATATAGCCTAGGATATGTTTGTATAGTCATATAATGAGGGTATGACCATTTGGTTTAAGTTTTAGAAGGTCATACAAGGTCTTGATTAATCACATGTTCTAAGGCGTTTTAGCGTTTATGGGTGAAACGACTGTTTTACGTAATGTTTTCATGCATGGGTTTGCATGCGTACGTGAAATGATTTATATTTGGATTATTTCCCATTAAATAATGGTTTTATAATGTTAATTAGATTTGGGGTTTTCAATCTACCCCCCCTTAAAAAAGACTTCGCCCCGAAGTCTTCATATCTAAATTTATAAGGTTGTGGGGAATCAAGTTCCACTAAGCATCCACAAATCAATTCTATTTAGGATCAAGTCCCAAGTTTCACTACTTTAAGTTCGTAGTATATATCCAATCACAACATACGTATAATGAACATGAAAGGTCATTACCAAAGATAACTTTAGTGCAGTGCAACGTAGTGCACGTAATTCATTCATAGTAGTGTAGCATAGTACAGATCATGCAAACACGGAGTCATTCCAATACTGGTGTGCTGAGTCACATAATCACGTAGAAAACACAAATAGCTTCAATATACTGTAATGTAGTACACATAATCCATTCATGCCAGTGTAACGTAGTACACATCATCAAGTAAGAGTTCATAGAATCACAAAGTCATACTTGAAAACATGCAAATCACAGTGCACAGTTGATAAGTGTCCAATGAGCATGATTTATAAGGTATTTCACATATAATATTAGCACTTTTCTTGCTCATTTCTCCACTTTGGTTAGTTTTCCTCTAGTTTATGTTTTATTGTTTATCTCACAAAATTATTGGTTTAACATGAGGAAAACCAACCCGGGAGGTGAAGTAGATAAGAGACGAACAATAGACGCAAACGGCTCAGAAAACGGACTTATAACGAAGAATCTGGAGCCGGTTGAAGGGTCGGGACTTAAGTCCAGGACTAAGTCCCGACCAGCATTTTAAAACAGGCCGAGAGTAGATAGCCGTGGGTGGTCCGGGACTTAGGTCCATACAAGGACCCGGACCACCCCTTGAAAATGGCTGAGAGTTTCTGTAAGTAAGGGTCCGGACTTGACTTATGTGCAAGGACCCGGACCAACAACATTGATGACCGCCCATTAACTGGCGGACAAGAGCATGGGCAACCGCCCATTAACTGGCGGACAAGAGTGGGCAACCCCCCATATTGGGCGGACACCACCAAGGCACACCGCCTATAAACTGGCGGACAGCACACAAATCACCGCCTGTTAACTGGCGGACAAAACTTGAAGAAACCTCTTAATAAGTGGGGACATACATAAGGCAACCGCCTGTTAACAGGCGGACACCAGGCGGTCGTGACTAAATATCAGTCGCGAACAGTTTTCTTCCTCCGCCGACTATCTGCAACTCGCCCGCTGCAACTCGTCCACTCGTCCACTATCTGCAACCTATCCATCTCTCTGCACACGCTTGTCCCCTGCAATCAATGAAGCAGCAATAAATAAGCAATTAATGAGCTGCAATCAAAATTATCCTATCCACCACCCTCAATCAACTTGCTCACGCGTCTGCCTATCTTTATTTACTCATTTTCCTTTCTCCTATATAACACACTTCCTTCTGTAAAAATACAGATCCACCACCCATCATCCATCCAGACCACTTCACCACACCTCACGCCATCTCATTTCTCTTCTCCCGTCTTCTCCATTTTATTTATTTCACATTCCACAACATCCACCTCTAGCCCTACGTATACAAAATAGCAGAGTGAGCCGGAGTGATTACGGATGATTTCTATTACTCTTGTCTCTGTCTATCTATTTAATATGTTAGGCTGTTTACGTATACTCTGGGAACGGTTATTATGTGTTTGTATTAATTATGCAATATTTCTACTGGTTTATTTATATACAGTTGTTACGCTTAAAGGTTATCTCGCCTATTTAATAAATCTCATGAATTTATTAAATTGCATTTCTAAGTCTGTTTTTAATTTCATCGTTAAAGCAGATGGGTTAATTAAGCCGTAAAATTGGGGGAAACTTATTTTCATCGTTTAAGTTAGTACTCAGTTGCAATGTAATTCCTCAAATACTCCTCTGCCGTTTACAGGCATTTTGCTTGAGTTTTCATCGGACCTTGCATTACAGGTAAACGAGTTCTTATGAGTTTTTCGGACCTTAAGAAAATAACAGGAACCTTGCCAAATTATTAAACCAGTAGAGATAGCTTAATTATGCAGATTATAATAACCTGACCCAGAGTTCCATTTAATTTATCTGTCAACTTAGTTTACTTATCTTCCTTTTTATTTAATATACAAGTCATTTAATCCCCCTCTTGTGACACGCTTAGGTACTATAATATGTACATTAGTCCCACGGTTCGACATCCGGTTGCTTACATTTTCACTATACTACTGCGACCGGATTTGTTGCAGCCCGACGTTTAATTTGAGTTTTAATTTCTTTTCTTTTAATTTTACACCAATTTAACCACCATATTATAACGTCTGCAACAGTACAATGGAAGTGTACTTCCATGCTAAAAATGCTAAAACGCAGTAGGCTCTCCCCCTCTTAAAAGAGGGGTACGCCCACGTACCCTAGACTAGTATAGCTAGTCGGTAAATAGTGAAGGAATATTCCCTCTTATTTGAACTTATGATTTGTTTAAAAGATAGCTCTCGGCTGTAAGACTTTTATTTTTGGTTAAGATACGTGAAATACATTGTGCATTCTCCTTGGACTCAGTAGATAATTCTAACTGAGGGACCACCACGTTTCTGCTGGCAACTCTGATTAATAATGTCTAATCATTTGGAATAGTTTTAAATGCGCTCGTAGGTGGTACGTTAAAGTTTGTTTATGTACATATGTATGGTTGATGAGTTTTGTTCATCATTTCCTTCGTTTGATTATCATTGTTGATCTCATCTGGACTTTTGTCCGTTTACAGGGTATTGCCCCTAAAAATCTTGTATTCTCTGACATGCTCTATTTGCATTATTGTGCTTTTATTTTTGAATCCCGTATGTATGGGTGAAGGTGATCTTTCATTTTGTTTGTTGCCAATATTATTCCATGTCTTGTTTAGACTGTCGGATCGATGTCCCGCTGTATGTTACCGCTCCTGATTATCTTGTCTCTAAGTAACTGTTGGTTGCAGCATTGCTTGGTATTCTTCATTGTATATCTTATTACTGTACGTCGGGCTTCCAATAATATTGTAAGGTTTGCCCATCCTGTGACGCTCAAGCACATGTCATGTACCTTCCATTGTCCTTTTTGGGCAAAACTACTACAGGTTCTTCTTCTACGTGGCATATACTGTAATACAGTTCACCTTCCATTTGATTTTTCCATCGTTGAGTTCTTCACGAATTTCACTTGATTGTTTGTGCCTGTACTTCTTATTTGTGATAGCTGCTCATGGCGGTGATTCCACTAAGATTCTTCTCGTCAATATTACTGAGGCGTCTTCCTCTTAATTTAGTTGATTCTTTTCTTGTGTTCCTCCCGCTAGTTGCTTTCGCATATGGGGTATCTTCTTGATATGTATTAACTTACTGTCCAATTTAGGATTATTCCTTGTCAAGTCCATAAGCTCTCACACGTTTGGTTGAAGCATCCTTCCTTCATGGGTCCTTACCCGATTGGTTTACTATATATATATTCTCCATTGGTAGTGGTAGCGTCCAGATAGTGGGGTTCATCATCTTGTTGGTGTTGCTGATGCATCCAGTGGTTCAGTTGTTGTAGTTGTAAGGTTGCAGTAATCTTGTTAGTCTCAAATGTGTCTTCTATTCATCGCCTCCTGTAAATGTAATCGTCGGCGTTTGGGTTTTGTATAATACTAGGGCATATTAGAATTCTTCTCTTTGACCTGCATGTCATCATCCTATGGTTCAGGTATTTGGGTTTACTGTTCCCGTATTCGGTTTCCATTTTCAATGTAGAGTATGAGCTACGGTCGAGTCGTCGTGCATCTTGTATATGATAGTGAAATATTTCCTGTTTATTACTGATTCACAAATTGTCGGTAGTACATACACGATCCTTATTGATTATTCATCAAGTACACCACAGTAGGGTTCCCGTTGGTTTCTAACAAGGTACAATTTTCTCACAATTTTCACATGTCCTTGCGGTTTATAAAACAACTCGTGTGAGTATTAGTATAATTTCTACTCTTTATATTCCACCATACTTATAGGTAGGTTCCCATTTAATATGCTGGGTTTGAATTCATGAAGAAAGACTTAAAGTCGATCCTTCCCTTCAGATGGCAATAAGGCCATAACTTAGAAGGTAGCTTGCAAATATTGTCATTATAGATAATGTCTCTTGATCTCGTATTTAATTTATTATCATGACTCATGGTATAATAACAATAGTATTTCCTTCATAGTTGACTATTTTTCCGACATACGCAGAGTTGTTTTAGCTATTTAATTCTTTTAGGGTAGCTTGGTTAATTTAACCTTTTTAACTTACATCCTCAACATCCAATATATTTATTAGGTAAACTCTTTATTAGAAATAGGAACAAATTTTGACTTATCACAGAGATATTGGTGACCACTTGTAGGGAATCTCAGGAATCATCCAACCCTGACGGGGTCAGCGTTAGTGTTGAACTATCCCTCCACTCCATTTTGTGATTGGTTTTCCCTTGATCTGACCAGGATCAAGTTTCGACCTCCCACGTCAAATATCAAACAACCACATAATGCAAGTTTCCAAATTTTATCTTATCAAGACTTTGTGACGTGGTGATTACAACATTCTTTCTTAACTGTTATACAACTAATCTAATAATTGTTGTAACCTAGACTTGAAACTAGGGTACTCCTTAATTCTCGGAACTAAGTTCCTTTGATCAAATCATTTACCGTGGAATCTAGTTCTTCTTGGCATAAAAGATAAATTCTCATTAAACCTAGACACTTACTGTCTAATAATTATTTCATCAGTCATTTGACTCTTAAACACATCATGCAAGCAATAAATTCAGTTATGGACTTGGATACCTTGAAATATACTCTTCTTTTTAAAAGGCTTTATCTAGTATTTAACTTAGCAGGGCTTGATCATTGTCTACAATTTGGTTATCATCACTTGGAACAAAGACAGTCATAGTTATTACTAAATTGGGATAAGACTCCAAGGAAAAGTTTTTATAAACTTGATCAATTACGGTTCCATAAAGTACTATTTTTATTCCATAAAGCTTGGCTTTTCTCACTCCATTTTAATTCCATGAATCAGGTGGACTATATGTTCAACCTAGGTTAAGTACCTTTTAACATTAGAATCATTTCTACGAAGGGTTCCCAGTTTGAATCCTACGGTTTTTGTGACAAGACAACCAAAGCTTATTGTTTGTTCCTACCTCTTAGAAACGTGGCTCTTTTACACACCCATTGGCCTCAAAAGAAAATAGGCCATTTAGGTGTATTAATTAGAGAGGTTTTAAACTCATAGTGATTGGTATATAATGTTAGGAAAGTTCCTGTGTAAATCACTTGTTACAAATCAAGTGGTATATTTGCCCATTGTTATGTTTAACTTCCACTTATCTTTAGTGTATATATTAATCTAAAGCCTTAATATAACTTACACTGCCTCCGTTGCTAGTGTCAAGGAGTGTTATTCGTTAACCATGTACATACGAAAATTTATTTGACATTGGTGTTAGCTTTTTTGATTTTCTGAGCTCTTTACTCGTATCCACAAATTGAGCTGTCATAGAAGACATATGCTCATTTAAATCCATAAGGATAGTGTAGGACATGTGCCTCAAAATAGGGTAGGTATATTTTATGATACTTATCCCTCTGAAATATATCAATGCTTCTCAAAAGTTTTAGGTTTATAACCTCCCAATTATATGTATTTATATATAGCATTTAATATTGCTATTTTGGTAGTTTTCCTGACTTCAAAATATCTGGATTCAAAGTTTGTTCTCTTATCACTGTTTATTAGGAGTCCAGCATTGTCACTGTAATGATACTAGCCGAGACCCTTGGTATTTGAGCAGGTACTACATCCCGTGTTTATTTATGTTGGATGTTTAGTTATATATAGTGAGGTATTGTTCTGGTTTCCTTGATATTATCATTGGTTATTTTGTAGGACTATACTGATAGTCATATTTCAAGGTTTCGCACGATCTTCTCATGAAGTTAAAAAGGTATTGTAAGATCTTCCAGTCCCGCACTGGGCGGCAAGCTCAGTGCCTGGGTATCCCATAAAATTCAGTGTTCACTCTTTACATGTAGGTCTTCATTCACCTTTATTTGTTTTACTTGAGCAGCATTGTTGTAGCAAGTGCGCCATGCAGGTTGGATCATCATGCAGTGCATGTCCATTGAGGTATATATTTACTCCATCGTCACTGTATACTCGGTGGTATTATCAGCCTTTCCTGTTGTCACTGGTATGGCGTCACTGTTTTGTCGTCAGCTCCTCAGAAGAGTAGTGGTTGGCGCCGTACGGTCTTCAACACACCCTTTCAATAACTCAGGTAGTCTTAAGTACTTACGTTAATTAATGTATTCCTTTTCATGACCTCTCCACGTTATTTAGGCAGGTCATAGTTGTAGTTACTGTATGTTTTGAACAGTTATTAACGCCCTTCAGCGGACTGAGTAAAAACTAACTTACTAGTCCTCACTGTACTATTACACACCCTGTATCCAAGGTTAATTTCGGTTGTAATCAGATCTCAGAGCGCAACTACGCTCTGATACCACTTTTTGTAACACCCCAACCCGAAACTCCACAACCTGTACGATGATAGCTCCCAAAAATAACTGGAAATGCAGCGGAAAATATATACATAACAACGGGTGGTTCTACAACGCTGTTAGTCACCCATGTGACTAACAAGGCTAACTCCAACATAACTTACAAATGATACGGTCTGAGCTCTGAATACAAACCGCTTAAAATAATAAGACCAATAATAATAGTATAGTACTGTAAATTGATGCCGGTAATATTAATCCCTGTCTTAATTCTACCCCACCTACACTCGGTCGGTAATCTCTTCTTTCTTCAGGTACCTGAAAAATGGGGGTGCCCCAAAAGGGGCTCAGCAACAACGCTGGTATGGAAAATGTGCAGCCCATCGGCTACTGGGCCACACCAACTACTTTGTCGAATACATTCAGTTCATTTTGATAAAGCTGTAAACGAGCATAACATGATAATAACAAGTATCCATACAAGGACAACAAGGTCACATAGAACAAGACTTCAGAAGGTCAAGTTAGATGTCTGCAATTGTTTACGAGTAGTCAGATCCTCACAATGGGACTAACATGTATATAAGAGTACCTCACAGCAGTGGAGGTATAGTGACCTCGTTAAACTCCATCTTCACGGAGTAAATTGGTCGGGTATGATAAACCCTTAGACGAGATGGGACTCTCGTACAAGTAGGTGGGTAATTAGTCCCTCAGAAGATAACGTAGTTAACTCCTGTACTTTAAAAGAGGTGGGAATCGAACCCTCGAGAGGAATAAAGTCTTCCTCCCAACTTGAACTGTTCCGGTACGCAGCCGGAGAGTGACATAGTGCACCCAAAACTCCCGTCGTGACGTAAATTGAATAGAAGACGACCTGAGACAGGTATAGCTCCAGTAGCATGCATGGCCAGATCCAACTGGGCTCCTCGCTTCTCGTAGTATAGAATTTGTTAGATGTCACATGAGGACGTTAATCAAGAACACAATGTATATTATCAATTATCATGTTTAGGATAACGATGTTTGTTATAAAGTGAAGTTAGTGAGAAACTTGAGTACAAGTTCTCGGTATGATAAAACGCAGGTATTTAATCCACTGGTAATGTAGATTTGTATGCGTGGGACATACACGTTATAGTTAGTATCATTCACGCATGTAAAGCAACACAACAGTGCACAAGAGTAATACAACATTTTACATGCAATTATCTTGGTCGTTATTTCAAACAACAGATAGCACACAAGCCGGTGTAATCCGGTAGCAAACAGGTTGCAAGAATCCCATACCATTCACCGTAGACTGTACTTGTTTAGTTCCCGGTCAACGTCTGGTCAAACAATGTCCTAGATTAGGATTAATCTGAGAGTGTTAATTTATGTAACTTCGTATAATAATTTTATTGATTCATGAAACGATTTCATATTCGTTATTTCATGTGAGGTTTATTTCTTTATACTTAGGTAGTTTCTTTAACCTCTTTTCCTTATTATTATTTAAGGTATTTATATATTTCCAAATCATGTAGCCTTAATTTATAAAAATTATATTGCGTGGTAATTCCTTTTAATTACCTTATGATTGGATGTATAACTTATTTGTTATTCCTTGTGATTTATTCTTAAATCCTTTAATGTATAACTATATATTCATGTACCATTTATGTTACATGTTTTACAATTGTCCCAATGACATAGTAATTGATAATTTTATCATTGACATTTATTGGTCACATGTTAATTAATTCTCCTCTTAACTTTATTTTAAAATATACTATAACTCCAAAATTATTTGGTGTTTCCACATTAAATTCCTTATATTCATTTTCTTTTGATTTACTTGAAAATCTAAAATGTATATATTTTATACACATGTATTGTTTATGATACTTATATATATAATCTTCTAAATGACATATCCACTTAATAAATCCTCAAATTATATTTACATGTCACACATGGACATATTATACCCATATCTTTTATTAGTCACAAACTAACCCCAAATAATATTATTTCTTTTACAAGTAAATTACTTGTACTTGTATATCATATAGTTTTAATTCCATAAATCCTTAAATCATAATTTTCTTTTCTAAATTCCCTAAATATCCATATAGGTCCTACAAATATTTTTAATCTCATAAATACAACATTCTCTTCGGTTATTATATTATAACCACATTTATTTCTTTAACTTTACATTATACTCCAAATACATTATAATACATAGTTTTATTTTCTTAATTAATTAATTCACTAAACCACCTCTAAAAATTCGGTATTTATTATTTGAACACAATAACTTTTATAAATTACCAATTCAACCCTTAACCTTTCGGTTTTGACAAGTATCTTTCTATAATTACATTTTAACCCCAAAAACATTATATAAATTATATATTCACTTATAAACTATAGTTTTAATATTTAATTTCCTTAATAACCAAGTGGACACTTATATTTCCACAAATTATGATTTCGCCCCTTATAAAATTCGGTTTTATATCTAAACTCTTATAAATTACATATTCACCCCAAAACTTTTATAAACTTGATATTTTATGTCATAAATCATTTTAACCTAAAGTTTTCGGTCAACACTTTGACCATAGTCTAATTTCATACTTAATACATTAATATACCCATAAACTTATATATTTCTCGGTTGTACACCAATCTTTCCAAAAATTACAAAATAGCCCCAAAACTTATAAATTGTTATTTTAACTTCTAAACACTTATTTAATTCAACCAAAATTCATAATATTAATTCTCACACTATATTATATTATAATTATGCCATGGACACCCTTTATTTCCGGTAATCTCATATCTTACCCCAAACTTTCTAAAAATTATATTTTTACCACATAACTTATTAAACTAGTCATTTAAACACTAGTAATTATTTTTAACTTACCCAAAATTCATAGTATGTATTTATATACATAATTAGCTTCATTAAAATCTATTCTTCACCATTTGAATTCGGCAATGCTAATATATCACCATATAGTTTCTAAAACTTGATTTATAACTTATAATAATTATACATAAATTCATATGAGTCATATAACTCATGTAAAAATTATTGTAATGTCTTAGATTGATTTTTAGCTCAAAAAGGAGCATAAATGCCCTAGACAATTCGGTATGAATTGTTATCTATCATAAGTAATTTTTGTAAAACAAAAATGTGTCTTAAGGTAGTAAGCTTACTATAAATGTTATAATTATATTCTTGGTATGTATTACCATATAATTTCGGTCTTAATTATTTAAGAAGGTGTACATAATTTTTGTACAATTTTTAAGAGCTTAAACAAGCTTAAAACAATAAAGATTTGCCTAGTAAACCTACTCTTAATAAAGGATGATTAAGTACTTGAACTCCTCTTGAATTCCCAAGCTTCCTCCAATGGTAATTGATGTTCCTCTTCAGTTTTTATGCAAGAGAGGAAGGGGTTTAGGAGTTAGATCTTAACAAAGACCTTAAGTAGATTTTTAAGTAGTTTTCCAAGGTTTTACCTTAGGCTTTTCTTCTTGAATTTTCGGCACACCTAGGAGGGATGGAGCATCAATTTTCCTTCATGAAATTGATGAAGAAAATAGCTTTAGAAGATGTAGAACTTTGGATACACATAAAATGTGTCTTAAGGATTTTCAAGCATGAAAAATACCTTAAGGTGATCTTGGATGCTCCTAGGATTAATGTTGATTTAAGACAACCTCCTTGGTGTATTAATTGATGCCAAATCTTGTAGTTGCCCTAGGAAGGTTTTTGCTTCAAGACTTGATGAGAAATGCTAGGAAATTACCTTAGAAATGAAGATAGAAGTTAAACCTCCATTAATGGACTTAGGAGCTTCAAAGGAAGAAGATGAAGATGAGAAAGGAGAGCTTACCAAACCGGTGGTGAATGGCAAGGAAGAGAATGAAGCTCACGTAAGGAAATAGGTGAGAATGGAAGGAATTTTCTTTTGATAATTAAATGTCAAATTAAGTATTCTTTTCCTTAGTTTATTTCCTTGTTTATTGGCTCAATAAATCCCTCATTTGACTGCATATTTTCGGCTGGGTGGGCAAGGCATGATAGAAGCTTTGTTTGATAATTGCAAGAAGAAGACAAGGACTAAGTTAGGTAAGGTGTTTTCTTTTGAATTTTCTAAGTAGATTACATGTCATTTATTGTCTTCTTTCTCTATACAAATTCGGTAACATGGCTGTAATATAGCCTTTGATTTTTGATGATTAAAAACATTAGAACATGGCTAGGTTAGCTAGGTATTTTAGTTGAATTTTTATAAGGCAATTTAAGCCTCTTTTCTAGCTCATTTTCGGACACATTGTGCTGTTACAAGACAATTCATTTTGTCTATATTTGACTATGATTTATGCTAGTTAGGTAGGGTATTCTTTTGGCTATTTAATGAGCAATCCTTCCCCTTTATTCCTGCATAATTCGGAAGCCACATGAGGTAGTAACATGGCTGTTTTGTTTGCACACTTGCAACTTGTATAAAGTAGATGCAAGTTGTTACTTTTGTGTATTTAAATTTCATTGTTTTAATTTAAGCTAATCTCTCCTTGTTTGGTGCAGGAAAATCGGTGAAGAGGCTCCCATTTGACTGAATAAATTGACACAAAACACCATGGCATGTGATAAGGTGAGTCATCTTCCATAAGGCAAATTCTTTTGCGAAAACTAGTCAAAAGACACACCAAATGGCGCCTACTATGGGGGTCAAACGAGATTGATTTTTAGTTTGGTTATTGTTACCCTATATTGTACTAAGACCATACTAATATGTGTAATAGGTTCCAGCATTTATTTGGTACTTTTACTCTATGATAAAAGATGAAAGTTGTAAGGTAAAAATGCTGATTTTAGGTACCTTTTTGATGATAAAATTGCCCCCACTTGTACTATGAATTTAGTACTGGGATTAATTGATTTAGAAGCTCAATTTATCCCCTTTTAATACTATCAAATATTGGCTCCTCAAAAACGTCAAGGTAATTGCGTAGAACGCATTTTTGTGACACCTGAAGGTTCATTTTTGTGCTTTAAGGATTTTCTAAAAAATAGGTAGTCGCTATGAGTTCCAAGTGTTTATTGACATTGTTTATAGTCAATAATAATATGTTAAGGTGTTACATTGAGCTTTATGGGGTTATATCAACCCACAACACAATTCCCGGGCTAACCGGGCAAAAAGGAGCGTTAAGAAATTCCCCCGAGGATTTTGTTGAATTTTGAGAAACTAGCTCGTGGGTTCTCTTTAGAATGATTATTAATGATGTTAGGAACTATAATAATGAATTATATAGGAGTTCGTGCCACCTCGGCACCTCTCCGGGCTTTTCGTGCTTTAAGGGGTGTGCGTGAGCACTCCCGAGCGTTTTGCGTTTTTGACTAAATATAGCCTAGGGACTATGTTTGTATAGTCATATAATGAGGGTATGACCATTTGGTTTAAGTTTTAGAAGGTCATACAAGGTCTTGATTAATCACATGTTTCTAAGGCGTTTTAGCGTTTATGGTGAAACGACTGTTTTTACGTAACGTTTTCATGCATGGGTTTGCATGCGTACGTGAAATGATTTATATTTGGATTATTTCCCATTAAATAATGGTTTTATAATGTTAATTATATTTGGGGTATTTCACGTAGTGTCTTGGTCCATTGGAGACGACACAGAGTTCTTGTGCGTACGGACCGTGCTAATAAGTTAATACTTAAGTCAGGGGATGTATTAGTTATGGGAGGAGAATCGAGGATGTTGTACCATGGGATTAAGAGAATCAAACTGAATACAGCACCGTCAGTAGTAATCAATGCAACGCATATGAGACCAGGGCGACTAAACCTAACCTTTAGACAATATTAGCCATGTAATGTTTTAGTATGAGTTAAGGAATGAGATGTAAGAAAGAAGCACATGATGCAAACAGGATGGTTATTAATAAAATAACAGTGTTGTTCATATCAATTGTTACGACTCTCGTTATACCAACATTACTCATGAAAGCTTGTGAATACAATTAGGTTATGGACTCGGTACGGAAGGTGCGCTAAGCGTAGTTACGGAGGCACAGGCTGGCGCAAGCGGTACTATCCTCACCGGCACCTTTCCGATTAACGGGATCGAGGCATCAGTTCTCTTCGACTCAGGGGCCACGCATACCTTTATCTCGACATCTTTTGCGAGAAGGTTGGGGCTAGACGCTGATGAGCTACCCGACTTCACGGTTATGCTCCCGTCTAAGGAGAAGGTTCGTTGCACTCGCTACTACCGAGGAGCCATTGTCAGAATTAAGGGGGAAGACTTTCCAGCCAGTTGTATTGAGTTTAAGGAGTTGGGATTTGATGTGATTTTCGGGATGAATTGGTTGGAGCGACACAAGGGTCGTATCCTCTGCGCCGAGCATAGATTGCTGCTCAGGAGTCCTTCTGGGGTAACAATATCATACCGCCAGAGGCCGAGAGAGCCTTCGACTAAGATCTTCACCGCTATGGCAATGTGTAAGGAATTGAGAAGGAAGGAAGAAGTATATCTCTACTATGTCCAGGACATAGAGAGGGACCCCGAGTTCGACCCCGACTTACCGGTAGTGTCGGAGTTCCCCGATCTCTTTCCACGGGAACTACCCGGCATGCCACCCACTCGGGAGGTAGAGTTCACCATCGAGCTGCTACCTGGTACCGGACCGATAGCCAAAGCACCATACCACATGGCTCCGGCAGAAATGAATGAGTTGAAAGAACAGTTAAAAGACTTGCTAGATAAGGGATTCATTAGACCGAGTGTATCACCTTGGGGAGCTCCCGTTCTCTTCGTGAAGAAGAAGGATGGTAGTCTCCGCCTCTGCATCGACTACAGAGAGTTGAATGCAGTAACTGTGAAGAATAAGTATCCACTACCCCGCATTGATGATCTGTTCGATCAGTTGAAGGGGGCATCTGTGTTCTCCAAGATTGATCTCAGATCAGGGTATCATCAGATAGCCATTAGGGAGGGGGATATTGAGAAGACGGCATTCCGGACATGATATGTCCACTATGAGTTTACAGTGATGCCGTTCAGTTTGTCGAACACACCGGCGAAATTTATGGATCTGATGAACCGCTTGTTCCGGGAGCAGCTGGACAAGTCGGTTGTGGTATTCATCGATGACATTTTGATATATTCAAAATCGAGAGCTGAACATGAGGAACATTTGAGGAGGGCGTTAGAGATACTGAGGGAGAACCAGCTATATGCTAAGTTCTCCGAGTGTGAGTTTTGGCTTGACCAGGTCTCTTTCCTAGGTCATGTCATCTCGGATGCTGGGATCGCGGTGGATCCAGCTAAGATTGATGTCGTGCAAACCTGGCCGAGACCTAAGACAGTTACCGACATTCAGAGCTTTCTTGGTTTGGCGGGTTACTATTGGAGGTTTGTTAAGGATTTCAGCAAGGTCGCGAAGCCGATGACCAGTCTGATGAGGAAAGATGCACCATTCGTATGGACGGCAGATTGTGAGAGTTCGTTTCAGAGTTTGAAGGACTCACTGACCACTGCACCAGTTCTGACTATTCCAGACGGTACGGAGGGCTTTGAGGTTTACTGTGACGCATCCGGCAGAGGGTTGGGCTGCGTGCTCATGCAATATGGCAAGGTGGTGGCATATGCCTCACGCCAGTTGAAGAAACATGAGGAGAACTACCCCACACATGATTTAGAGTTGGGAGCTGTAGTCTTCGCTTTGAAGATATGGCGCCACTACTTATACGGGGTTAGTGTGACGATCTACACCAATCACAAGAGCTTGAAATATATATTCACTCAGAAGGAGTTGAATCTCAGACAGAGGAGATGGTTAGAATTTCTAAAGGACTATGACATTGACCTCCAATACAAAGAGGGGAAGGCCAATGTTGTAGCGGACGCCCTGAGTCGCCGAGCACACTCACTCCATTCGCTAGTTTCTTTCTCCAGCTTGGTTGATGAGGTGCGAGAGGCTCAGAGGACAGATGAGTACATGAGGGAGGTCAGACAAAAGCTGACAGTTGGTTCCTTTGAGAGTCAGAAATATGACTTCAGACTTCACGATGATGATCTAATCAGACTTAAGGGCCGGTTATGCATACCACGGGGCAACACGGATCTGAAGGACCGTATACTTAGAGAATCGCACTGTTCTTCAGTTTCCATCCATCCAGGGGCCTCTAAGATGTATAAAGACATGAAGAGGTACTTCTGGTGGTCAGGGATGAAGACAGATGTTACCGACTTCGTCTTGAGGTGTCTCACATGCCAGAAGGTGAAATTCTAGCACCGACGACCGGACGGAATGGTACAGTCGATGCCAGTTCCGGAGTGGAAGTTTCATGATATCTCCATGGACTTCGTAGTTGGACTTCCACCTGCTAGGGGAGGTCTCAACATGATTTGGGTGGTGGTGGATCGCCTTACCAAAGTAGCCCGATTCATACCGATGAAGGATACTTGGAAGGTGACCAAATTAGCTGAGTTATTTGAGAAGGAAATTATGAGGCATCACGGAATACCGAAGACCATAGTGTCAGATAAAGATACCAGATTCCTTTCGAGGTACTGGAGAGCTATAGAGAAGCGTTGGGTACAGAACTGAAGTTGAGTACCGCGTTCCATCCTCAGACAGATGGTCAGACTGAGCGTACGATTCAGACACTTGAGGACATGCTGAGAGCATGTGCCTTAGACTTCCAGAGCAGTTGGATTGACAAGTTGCACCTGATCGAGTTTTCATATAACAACAACTATCACGAGAACCGAATATGAGATCAGTGGAGGTTCCTCAGAGAATCTTGGATAGTAAGACTAGGGACACTCGCCATAAGTCAGTGCGGCTGGTGAAGGTTCTCTGGTCTAACCAAGATGTCGAAGAGGCCATGTGGGAATTAGAGGATAAGATGAGGTTGACGTACCCTTCTTTGTTTACCGACTAGATCGTCTGTATAGGGTACGGGGCATACCCCTTTTTAAGGGGGGTAGAGCTTCCTTGCTTTTGAGTTAGTAAACAAACTTGTTTATCGTTTGTATGGTGTGTGTAAGATATGATTGTGTATGTTATTACAAGGATATGTATAGTACTTATGTATTGTACTTGTGGAAGACCTTTGAGTCTTGAGGTGTGTGAATGTGAATGTAAGATATGGTATTAAGATTAAGGAAATTGAGGATCGTGAATGATTGAGTACATATGGGAACTTTGGGGACAAAGTTCTTTTAAGGGGGGTAGATTGAAATACCCAAACCTAGATATGGTGTTTAGGTGATAAACTAAGATATAAGAAGGCTAAATAATGCCTTAGAAACATTAAGAAACAATTTAAACCAAGGAGAACACAAGGAAACATCATAAGAGCAGTTTAAGCAAAAACGTGCTATAAGCTTGGAGAGACTTGGGTGAGCACCCAAATATCATTCTTATACCTTAGTAATATCCTAATGGTCATATTAAATCAATTACCAAAGAAATCCAAGCTCAAAAACAAGTTAAAACACAAATTGTGCTTTAAGGACTCTTAAAGCACATTTTTGAGAAATTGGCTTAGAAAGGGGTTTTAAGTGGATAAATGCCCATGATTACTCCTTAATTAACTTTATACTAATTAGTATCACATTAGGAAGTCTAAATAAATGGGAAATCAAATATTTCACAAATATATGCACTAGTTTGTGAATAGTAACCAAATAGTGCTAGTTTAGCATTAAGTCAATATAAGCTAATTAATTGGTCAAACAAGACCATTACCAACCTTAAATAAAAGGGGGTGGCTGGTTTTTAAGGTGATGATTCACCACATGATCAAATAAGAAAAGAAAAGAAGAGATAAAGTAAGATTACTATTTGCTTTAAGGAAACAAATATCTTACCTTTACTTACCTCTCTCCTCATCTCTTCTTTCTCTTCTTTTCCCACCGGTTTCACCATCTTCTTCCCTTATCCATTCACGTAGAAGACAACCCCCATGCTAGCTCCATCTTTACTTGCTTTCCAAACACACATCTTAGCTCCAAAATCAAAACTAAGCATATATTCTTCTTAGTTAGCTCAAGCTCTTTCTTTCTATCTTTTCAAAACTTCAAGAGCCTCATTTTGGAGCCAAGGAAAACCGCCATTAGAGGAGGAAAAACAAGCTTGAGGAGTCCATTAGCTTCTCCATTCTTTTAAAGTAAAGAATATGCAAGAAAATCTAGGTTTCCATCACCTTTCTTCATTACCAAAAATTACACTCATGGGGCTTCATGTTTATGCCTTGTTCTAGCTTGTTTTCAATTCTCCAAGGGCTAGAGGAGGTCCTTGCTTCATATCCAAGCTTATTCTAAGACTCTAAGGTAAAACAATCAATTTAATACCTTAAAGCACATTTTAACCGAGGGTTTATTCCTTAAGGTTAGTGTATGGTTTAGTACTCATTGGAATCATTGAATATTGATTAGAACATTGGAAAGGGAAGTTTAAGTGGTGACCGAGATTGTTCAAGGGAAAAGGCTAAGGAGGAAAGTTTGTGAGGTTGTAAAAGAACAAGGTAAATTACTTACCTTAAGGTATTTTATTGTTTAAGAGGATGGGATTTAGATATGTGATGAGCCTAGTATAGAGTTCACATTAAAAAGGGTTATAAAACCTAGGAGAAACAATGACTATATTTGATAACTTGTGACTAAGGAGAAAATGACAAAGGAGATAGTTTAAGAATGTCAAGGTGAATTATAAGAACATATATGTTGCAATGGGAGCCTTGTTGTGTGTATTTGTAGGTCAAAGGATATTTATATTGAGGAAATTTAGTGTTTAAGATTTATGCATTTAAGGGCCTAAGAGCCAAGTCATTTAAGGGCCTAAGTGCCAAGCATTTTAAGTATTTGCACTATATTGTGTTGTAGTGTAGTTTGGGGGAATATTGTGTGTTAAGATGGTGTAATTAGAACTTGAGTGTTCATAGCTATTTGATGGTGAAAAACTATGTGTTTTGGTGTAACAATATACTAGAGAACCCCTGTCAAAATTTGGTGAAGAACCTAAGTGTTTAAGAGGTTCTAAGGAGATTTTATGACTAAGGAAGTGTGAGGGAATTCTAGGAGTGGTTTTAATGAAAAAAGGGTGAGTGTAAGTTGTTCTTGAGAACTAAGGTGACCTAGGTATGACTAGGAGGAACTAAGGGTTACAATGGTGAATTTTAGGCACCAAGACCATGATAAAAGAAACTATGAAGCTTGTGCAAGTTTCATGGGGATAATGTGTAAAACTTTGAAATGACTTAGGAGGGAACTAGAGAGTATGTCATGGGGAGGTTTGGTAGATGATTTGAAATAGGAAGGTGATGTGTATGGTGTAGTTAAATTCTTAAGGAGGGAGCATTTAGTTAGTTGAAATTCTAGGTGAATTGCATGTTGGAAATGTAGGAAGATAAATGCTAAGTGTTAAGAGTTTTGAGAGAATTGAGTAAATGTTGGAGAGATCTTTGGAAGTTGTGTTAATAAGTTTGATGGGTGTTATAAGGTGGGTATAATGTGCCAAAAGGGGTGTTAGACATATTAGGACACTTATGGAAGAGTTTGGTATTGAAAGAGCAATTAAGGAGGAAAATCTGTAGTGGGCCGACCCAGGGGCAGACCCAGTTCTGGGTCGGTCGGGCTGTTTCTAGCCAGCCGGAATCACTCTGGAATGGACCGACCCACTGGGTTTTGGGTCGGTCGGGTAAAAATTCAACGGGTAAAATGAGTTTCGGTAATGGACCGACCCAGAGGGCTTTGGGTCGGTCGGGTGAATTTTAGAAGACGGGAAAATTTCTGTAATGGACCAACCCATAAGGCTTGGGTCGGTCGTGGGTCGGTCTAAGAGAATTGTTCGAACCAGAAAATTACTGGAACGTACCGACCCAGGGATTGGGTCGATCGGTGGGTCGGTCGACCCTTAACATAAAAAAAACTTTAAAACCTAAGGATGATAAATGGTAATAGAGTATGCCACTAAGAGGACAATGATGATTAAGAGGGTAAGCATATGTGGAAGTAAGGAGTTAAGTTAAGGAAATAAGTTAAGTATCTAAGGTTAAGGTTGCATGAACTTAAGAGGGTATTGAATGGGAATCTTTAGGGACTAGGTGAGTTAAGTAAGGTGCAAATAACTAATGGCCTAAAAATTAATGAATTTTTTAGGTTTGTGAGTTGGGACCTCGAAGGAGATTAGACAAACGACAGTCGACGGTGAACGGTACAGTCTTTCTTGTGACATGCTTGCTAACGAGGTGTCCCTCGGCTTGTGTGCTATCTGTTTATTTGCTATGACTAAGACAAGATAAAGCATGCAACCGGTTATATTTGTTCTCGATGTGAATGTGTTTTCTTTACACTAACCCACGAGACTTGAGATTTGCTACTAACTAAGCTTAGTACTTGTTGAGTTAAGGAGAGGAATTATATATCAGTAATTGTTAGTTAATACCCGTTAAGGTTTAACTAACACATGGTTTGTAAGATCTTCACTAACTGGAACTTAAGGGGGGAGTGAGGAACCCGGGACTGACTCCAGTCATGCATGCTAAGGAAAAGGGGGTCGGTATCTGAATCAGATCCGTCCTCCGCTTAAGGACTTGTCTTCGGACTTGTTGCCTAGGTCGGTTGCCGGCTCAGCTACACTGGACTCCCGTCCAAGGTAGGTGGCATTAAGAGGGTGCGGTAGGATCACCTAAATCCTAAGTTTAAGATAAGATACAACCGTTTCCATTTTAGAAACGGTTTGTATACTGAGATTAAGATAAGGATAAGACTGAGGTAAGTTAAGGTGAACTGAGGATAAGTGGAATCAGATCTGGAGGAGGTTATTACTAACCCACTTGATAAGGGAACACTTGAGTCGTTCATTTGTGTGTGAACTATGTATGCTCATCTGTGGATTGTTGTTTATTGCACTTCATATTATGATTGTGCATCTAATCAATTTCCATGCTATCGACAATTAGTCGTCGTAGCCCCGTTAGCTTGGGGGCCACGAGAGGGTCGTACCAGCATTCGTGCTGACCCCCTTTGGGGGCTGTTTTTACACTTGCAGGTAAGCAGCCCATGAAGTCACACCATGAGAGTAGGAGCGGTTGGACTTAGGATGGGTTATTTATTTTTTAGCACGGGTTGCGCATGTGCGCCCGTCTGTTTATATTTAAACTGATGGAAGTTTATGTTGTCACTTGAGATTCTCAAAACTTGGTTGGTGGGCATTTTAGACGGTATGTATATTTTGGATAAGTGTTGTAAATTAGTAAAGTTCGGTATGTTCTTTTGATCAGACCGTGGCAAGGTCCCGGTGTTAGTTTATTCTGCTGCGATCATTGTGAATAAGTTGTTAAGTTTTGCGATAACCACGATTGGCTTTGGATGGGGTGTTACATATGGGCTGCACGGGTTCATACCAGCAATTTATTTTGCTGAGCCGTTTCATGGCTAACCATTCACAGGTACATGAAGAAAGAAGAGATTTTCCGACCGAGTGTAGGAGGGGTAGAATTAAGACATTGGATTATTACTGTTTCATTTTACAGTACTGTACTTTTCTATTAGCTTTTGCTATTTTTACCGGTTTGTATTCAGCGCTCAGACTGTATCTTTTGTAAGTTATTTTGGAGTTAGCCTTGTTAGTCACGTGGGTGACTAACGGCGTTGTATCACCACCCGTTGTTATGTATATATTTTCCGCTGCATTTCCAGTTGAAGTTGGGAGCTATCATCGTTCGGATTGTGGAGTTTCGGGTTGAGGTGTTACAGGTCTGGCATTTAGCATGTTTGCCTTTATGAGGATATTTTCAGGGTATTTTCTTTTACTTGGGTGTAGATGTAACACCTTGGGTTTTGCGTCACTATAAAGTAGAAAACGATACTAATCTAACGCCACGGACGGGGATTGAAACGAATGTCAAACGAGTCTTATAACTGAGATTTAAGTTCTGTCTTGACTTGTGTCCGACCTTGAAAGTTCAGACACAAGTCGAAATAGAAACCATGGTGTGTCTCGACATAATCAAACTTCAACCCCCAGACTCGTCCTGGCACTCTATTAGGACATGCATGTCCGGACAGATGTTCGGACACTTCAAAACTGTGAAAATAAAATAACTCTCGGGGCCTGTCCAAACATGCATGTCCGGACGGACGTTTGGACATATCCAAAATTGTGAAAATCAACTGAAAACACCATTGGAAAAAATACACATTAATACCACATTTAATATTGTAACTAAAGATGAATAATTTGCCAGTAAAGTATGTCAAAAGTACCATGAAAATTACAACGGAACGTAAAATGAATCCACGGTATTATCGCCACACTCAACCCTTCGAGTGCTCAGGTTATTCCTTAACCAATTCATCAGAAAACAAGTTCCTAAAAACATTATACCTCAAATGTTGTAACCTAGATATTGTAGCTCGAACATAACAACTCAAATATTGTAATTCATTCCCAGCCCCCAACTTCTGCAATCGTTACCTGCGATTAGAAAACAATATACAAATACGAGAAGGGACCGCGCAAATCAGTGAAAGTGAGTAAACACTGCCTCATTGTGTAAAATACATTTGAAACTCATTTTGTATTTGCAACCAACAATACATAAGATAACACTTTCCAATTGAAACCACCGCCAATAATCACATTCGCCAAAATATTTCGGGGGAGAACTTTCACCAGGTATCCATTCACCAGTATACACAGACGAACACCCAAATTAGGGTAGCGTCAATAATATTACCACCTCAACCTAAGTCCTTAAGTGTGCACACCCCTAGAAGGTACTTCTGACCCAAAGGAGTAGATCATAGAGCTTAATTGCATATCAATGTTTGTAGGCAAAATTCAATATATATATATATATATATATATATATATATATATATATTCGGGGTACAAAGTACCAACAATCACACGGAGCACCATAAAGGTACCAACAATGTACACAGAGCACCATAGGTACCAACAATCTGAATAATTCATCCAGTGAAAGTCTCCCAAAACAATAACCAATTCCAATTGCAAAACCATTGAGTCAGAATACACGGGAAAAAAAATTCCCAACTTCCAAAACTCCTAAATGAGGGTTTAATCAATCCATCAACATTTTGCAAAACTGCACGAGAAAACAATGGTGAGCACAGATGTTTACCTTGAGTCCATGTCCAGTCGAGAAGAGATGCCACCCACAACCAATAGCATCCACCATTAATGAACTCGATATCTAAGATTTAATATACACGCTTTCAACAATCCTCCAACAAAAATATAAGCGAATTATAACATTTGTAATCCCTACTAATGCTATTATACTTACCTTTCCAAGACTCTAATTGGCACCAGGGAAGGAGCTTGAAGAAACTTGAAGAAACAACAGAACAACTAGAGATTTTGTATTTGGGAATTGAAATACCCCGAACTTAATTATAGTGGTTAAAATTATTCTAATATGGTATTTAAGGGCCTAATAGTGCCTAAGGAATATTGGTGAAGAAAGTAAAACCAAAAGAAAAGAGAAAACACTTAAAAAGTGAAAAATGTAAAAATGAGTGTTACATAACAATAGGAGTTATGTGACCTTTACTAGGATCCTAGGTGGATTCCTAAGGCTTATTTATGCCTAAAAAGTATGTAGAAACAATTCCTGAAGAAAACGGATCCATAAATGGATTAAAACCACAAACGAACCTTAAAGCGCGTTTTTCGAGGAAACTGGGAAAACGCGACTTTAATCGGGTTAAATGGACTCGTAAAAATTATGGTTAATCAAATATCTATAATTAAACATTAGTGAAGGTCTAGAGCCATTAAAATTAATTAAATGAGAAAATTCCGGAAAACGGACTCCGGTGAGTGAATAGTGTAAAAACGGGAACTTTAGGGGTATAAATGGTAAATAGACAAAATATTCCTCCCCATTTGTAATTAAAATTCTGGATCCGTTATTCTAAGTGTGTGCCACGTTTTTGCATCAGCCTCCCCCTGTCCAACACACAAGAAAACAAAACAACAAAATATGAAAAGAAAGAAAGTACAAAAAGTAACTTTTATACTCTCTATCCTCCCCATTATTCTTCCCTCATGTTTTCTGCCCTCCCTCACCAGCCTAAAATGACGATTTGAGAAGCTCTCCCTCAACCCTCTCTTCACCTCCATTTTTGAAGGCTCGAACAAGCTCCAAAAATTACAAAAATTGTACCATTGAACTCCCCTCACTTAGGAGATCAATTCCCTCTTTTCAAAATTCAAAAATTACCACTTTCATCTCTATGGGTGAAGCTCGTTGAAGGCTTGAAGAACACCATTGTGAACTCCTCCAACTCCTTGTCATTTTAAGGTAAGAAAGTAGTTCAAGAACCCTCTTTTTCTAGCCTTCTTTGACTACCGAAACTTCCAGATTTTTGAGCTCCCTTGTGCTCTTGTTCCAGCCGATTTTTAGGCTTCAAAGAGGTGCCAGAACCTTGTGTTTTTGCTAGCCAAACATTAACTTAGAGATTTGGAAGGTAATCTCTCATTTTGGAGTCGTAAATCACCGTCTTGTATTCTAGAATTAATTCTAGAGTTTATGTATTCCCATAATGCTCATTAGTGTTCTTGGGCATGGTATCTAGCTTAGATAGTAAATCCTCTTGACCGATTTTAAGGAAAGAACAAGAAGAGAAGAAAAGAACAAGAAAGGAAGGAGGAAAGAAAGGAAATAGATTAAGGTACTCTAAGGTAATCGAGTTACTTTGTATAGATTTTGTATATTGTAGTATGAGAAATTAAATGGATTTAGTATTGTGTAAGGTAATGTATTGGTAACCAAGTGATGAAGGTATTTTAGTATTGAGCATGAATGTTTAAGGGCCTTAGAGCCAAGTATTAAGGTTTAAGCACAATAGGATCATTATGATGAATGTGCGGGAAGACGTATGTGCTGTTAGAATGATGTGGATATTGGGATTTATTTAGGTACTGGAAATGATGCTTTGGAAATGTTAAGATTGTGGGGAAACTCTGCCCAAATTTCAGTAGAAATTAGATGGCTTAAGTGTGTAAAATTGGGTAAGAAGGACCTAGGTGTAACCATGTATGTTTGGAGTAAAATTTAGTAGCTAAACACTTGGGTGAGTTTGGGAATAAAGGATGATGTAAGTGTGCACTAGAATGACATTAAGTGTAAGCCATGGAATGAGCAAAGAGGAGAGCAAAATCTGTAGCAAAATGGCGTAGGAGGATCTTGGAATAGCTAGAAAAGAACTAGTGCGCAAGACTTTGAGAACAAGATTTGAACTTGGGTATAAAGAATGCATTTGTCTAGGATGGAATTGTAATGGTCAAATTGAGTGAGAACAAGGTAAGAACTTTCAAGAGGAGTTAGGTAATGCACTAGTGTGCAAAAGTGTTGAAATGGAAATTTAAATTGGTAGAATTGAACAAGAGTTGGGTAATGAATTGGACCAAGGATTTAGAGCATGATTAAGAGTGTTTTAGGGTATTTAAACATGTAGAAAACATGTGGAGAGATTATGGAATGATTAGGTAAGGATTAAGGTTGGATTAGGGGTTGAAAAATGAAGTTTTGACAGCTTTTTAGCAGGGTCCGGGACTTAGGGGCCGGACCAAGTCCCAGACCAACATGAACAATGCCCCGAAAGTTCAGAAATGTAGTGGTCCGGGACTAGGGACCCGGACCAATGTAGAAAAACTGCCGAAAGTGATATTATGCTTGGGTCCGGGACTATAGACCCGGACCATGTCCCGGACCAAGCACAAAAATCAACCGAATGTGTTTTTAAGGCTTTAAATCATGGGGCATTGATGGGTATTGGTCTTAGATGATGTTTAGGACTTGTTTGGTGACATATAAATGTCATAAGATGTATAAACAAGTGCTAGAAGTGAGTGAGAAGTAAGTAACAAATGTAAATAAGTTTGAAATGTACGGAGTAAGTAATTGTAAGTCGGGAGACTCTAAAGATTAAAAGAGTTAGGTTAATTATAGAGAATTAACCGTCCGACTCCGTGTACGTTATAGGATTCAAATGGTTGGACTCCGGAGGAAAGTCAGGGATCGAACAACTACGGTGAACGGTATGATTTTCTCATGCCCCGTATGCTACCTTGGCTACTCTGATTTGCGTGTTTGTGTGCTATGTGATCATCTAAACAAGATAAAACACACGAATCAGATTTATTGCACCTCCTTGTACTTGTAATGTATTATTTGTTGTTGTTTGTACTTAAACTCTTAGTTTGTATAATTCATGAAATGTATGAATGATGATGAGGTGCTTGAATGTGGTTGCGCATTTGTGCTAACCCATGACTTAGTGATTGTGAACTAATTCTCACTAACTCACTAACTATGTAACCCCTCTAACTTTGAGTAAATTGTAAGTATGTAAGAAGCCCGATATAGTTTCGGCCACGCGTGAGGATGAGGAGACACAAGAGGTTGGATCCGATTCCTGGCCATAATCTTTTCCATGATCCAAACCTCTTTAATGGGTAGCAACCTGGATTAGTGAGCCACCCTAAAGCCCGGTGGTGGGACGGTGTAGTCCCTACCCGGAGGTCACACCAACTTAACTTGAGTAAAATGTAAGTAAGTATTTGGATGAGTAAGACCAAGGCTGGTGTAAGTCGCATAGTCCCGAGTAAAAGAGTAAAGAACATCCGATTAACCCGGATGGGTAACTGGCTAACAAAGAAGGAAGTACGAATTCGTGAAGTGTATTACTGTGTTGATTGACTTGGGAATTGTATCCCGTTGTATGTATGTACCTTGTATGTATGTATCTCGTATGTATGTACCTTGTTTGATTGTAACGTTGTATGTAATCGCATGTATGTATGTATAAAATGAACCGCATGTATTCGACCAAGTAGTCGGTGTACCCCGTTAGCACGTGGGGTATGCGAATTTCATATGCAGCTTTGCTGAGCCCCTTGGGGCACTGTTTTTATTTTCCAGGTACCCAAGAAGTTTTATGGTCGATGTGTGAGACCGGTTGAAATACCCCTAAATAATTAAACATTATTTAAACGTATAATTAACTACATTAAGGCCTAAACAATTAAGCATGTAAAACCGTATGGTGTAAGGTTTAAATTAAGGAGAAAGTATTGCATTATTACGAACGTAACAACTTGTGAACAAACGAACAGTTTAATTTAATACGGACACGTACTTATATATATGTATATATATATATGTATACACAACATTACAATATTACAATGTTGTGTATGTAATAAATAACGTGACAAGACAAAATAGTCGCATATATGTAGGTAACAATGATCAAAATAAGCACGTATATACACTTATACAAAAAATTGAACAAACGTGCGCTCTAGTCGGGATTCGAACCCAGTACCTCTCGTACCTTCCTGAACGCTTTAACCGATTGAGCTATGCTCAAATTCGATAACAAATACCAACCTAATATAACTAGTATTGAGACCACTATAGTAATTACAAATAAAGAAAAAGAACCTACGTTTGACTCCTTCTCAGGCGTGCAATCATCAAGCCACAAACCACCAGAGATTATTCCCCACTAATCCTACTTTCACTGACTCTTATGTCATGTTCCCTGCATGCTAATCACTCTCTGTTGGACACGAAAATTCCCCACACCCACTGCACCAGAGCCTTGCTTTTTTTTCTGTATGTGTGGAGACCACCGGCTATGAAACTCACGCGACCCCTTACACCTTTTTCCTCCTGCTCCATGCTCTCTGAGAATCCCTCACGACTGAAGGTGCTGATAATTTCCGTTTTTGTTTCCCTTGCTTCTTCTTCCCTTTTCGAACACTCACCATTCCAACCATGTTGTCCTGTTCGCAAGGAAACGGTCACCTCACCCACGAGTCCCTCCTTGTTAATCAATGAACCCAAGCGCCCTGGTCTTTGCAGCCTGATCGACCCAGTGCTCAAGTCCCTGGAAAACAAAAAAAACTGAATCAATCCAGTCCAGAGAGCTAACAGGTAAAGCTGCAACTAGTGCTCTCCCTCTGATTAGTTTTGACTGAGTTTTATGCACAAAGCTCCTCTAAACTTCTCCTTTATCTTGCATATTTACCCCATGCAACTCTACCCAGGAAGGACCCAAGTCATTTCTCCAAAAGATCGGTCCTGTTTGTGAAACAACACCTCAGGTAAACTCACACCTGATAATCAACTCAAACGTGTAGCATGTATTCTCAGTATACTAATGTCCTGGGGTAATATTGAGTTAATGATACATTCACTACCTTATAAATACACCTGACTAAGTCTCTAAACGTGAGGATGTTGAAGAACAAGAAACAAAAACCAGAAAGCAACTTCAAAGAATCGAAAACAGATGCACCAACTATACCTTCTGTTCTATTTCAGTTTCAGTAACCAAACCATATTGTTTGGGTTTGTTTTAGAGTTAGGAACGTCTTAGGATCTTAACTAAACAGCTAATCCATGTGAGAGAGGTAGAAACCTAAGGCCATTAATAAAACAGAAATACAAAGGAAAATCAAAGAAGAGAAACCTGCATTAGTTCCTCAGTTTATCAGGTTCTCAGTGTTCCAGTTTATTCTTCAAGTTCTCCTAGGTTTAGTTTGGGGACTGACTACCTTAGGTTGTCTTAGAGTTAGAACTGTATAGAATATATATCAGTAACTAGACCAGGTGGGGGAAAATGAAAGCAGATCAGTGAAGAAAAGAAAGGGAATGTGGAATTGCAGTTTTATGTGTGTTAGTGTCTGCAGTTTTTCTTCAGGTTTTGGGTTTTTTTATCGGTTTGCCTAGATCCAGCTTGAATGATGTAGCTGTGGTCTTGTTTTAGAGTTTCAAGCTTTGCTAAACAGTTAACTTAGTAGCTTAGACAATTCAGGAGGGGCTAGAAATCAATGTATACATAGAAAAAGGAACATGCATCATCTTTTCTTTCAGTTTGTTTTCAGATTATGAATTCCTTGGGCTCTGTATAAATCTGTTTCAGTAGAAGTAAACAGTATGGTGTTGGGGTTTCTTAAAGACAAAATGGTATTGAAACACATAACTAAGTAGTTGAACAAGTTGGGGAAAACAGGAAACATACAAAAAGAACATAACAGAAAACAATAGAGAAAAAAAACATGCATCAGTTTCATAATCTCAATTCTACAGATTCTCTATTTTCCGTACAAGGGATTTCCAGTAGGACTATCAGGGTGTTGTAGGTTGTTTTAGGTTTAAGAAAACCCTACTAAGACTTACTAAGTGGCTATATGATTGGGGATGTATTAGAGATCATGTAATAAGCAGAGAAGATAACAACAACTTAGGCTTTCTGTTTTCCCAGTTTTCAGATTTGGTGTAATGACTTCTCAGAGGTGCTATCTAGGTGACTTTGAGTCTGTTTCGAGGTTAAAAATCTAATACACACTCACCTAGGTGGGTAATCAACTTGAGGGGAAAATTTGAAAACAGTGTATGAGTAAAAGAAGAGATAGAAGGAGGAATATCAGGTTCGTTGCTTCAGTTTTATAGACTTTTCTGGGATTTTGTTTTGTAAACTAAATTCCAGCACAGTTATCAGAGTCTTATTGATTTAATGATGATGATCTAATTAATTACTAAATGCACCTAGCTAAGTCCTAAACACGTTGGGAAAAGATTTGAAACCAATCGTAAGCAAGCAAAGAGGTTACATCAGTAGGTTTAGTTTCTGAAATCTTTCATTTCAGTAAAGGTGAATTTCAGTAGTGTTGGCATTTCCTTGGATCTGTTTTGAGGGTTAAGCTATGATAAAACACTTAACTAAGTAAGTAAGTGCTTTGAGGTGAATTGAAAACAAACCCTGAACAAACAGAAAGAAAACATGGCAAGGTTATCAGGTTGCTATGCTTCAGTTTAAGTTTTAAAAATCTTTGTATTTCTGTATAACAACTCCTCAGGGGTACAGTCAATGTTGTTGTGGGTTCCTTTTGAGAATAGGATCACATTAAGACAACTAGCTAAGCAACTAAAGAACTTGGGAAAAAGAAAACTGAAGTGCCGGATTTATAAGTGACAGAAAAGAACGTGTGCAGTTTTGTGGTTAGTTTTGTTTCTGTACAGAGGATTAAGTGAGTGTTTATTGGAGTACTTTGAGTTTAAAATGGAGATATAACACTCAACTGAGTAGGAAGTACTTAGGGATAAACTGAAAGTCAGGTTAAGTAACAGAAAGACAATAATAAGAAAAGGTTGCATCAGATTATGGGTTCTGTTCTACTTCAGTTTTGAGGGTTGTGTAAAGAACTCAGAGGGGTGTCCCTTGCTGTCTTAAGTTTGTTATGGGGATAAGATTATACGAAAGCACTTAACTAAGGAGATAAGGCAGATTGGGGAAAACCGAAGGTCAATCTGTAACAAAGAGGACAAATAGAAACAGATGTAGTAGTTCTTTTTTTTTTCAGTTTCAGATTTGTACAGTTTCTGTGTAAGGGTTCTTCAGAGACATTGGCTTTGTGATTTTGACTTGTTTAGAGTTTAGAATCTCAAGTAAACACTAACAAAGTATGTAAAACAGCTGAGAGGAATAGTAAGACAATTGAGGAAACAGAAAGAGAACCACATAAGGGAACATATCAGCTTATAAATCAGGTTCATGTCTCACGTTTAGCAGATAAATTTCAGTTCTGTATAACATTTTACAGAGATTGGATGGAGTTGTGCTGAATTGTAAATGACTATAAAACACCCCAATATACTATGGTAAGGTTAGAGTGCCTAGAGGAGATTAGGAGTCAGGATAACTCACTACACGCAAGGATCAAACAGGAATGCACCGGTTCTGTTTCAGTTTCTTTCTAAATCCTTGCATCTGTGTAACCGAAATGCAGGTGGTATAGGGGTGTTGTATTAGCCTGCTATTAAACCCAACATCTAGCTAGTCAACCTAAGTAATCTATACGAGGATATTGAGCGATTGGAAACTGATAAATGAACTACAAGGGAAGGAAGGGAGGAGTATTACACTGATTTCAGTTTCAGATTCTGATAGTGATTGTTTTGTGTGATTGAGTACAGCAGCTATGTAAGTGTTGTGTTGGGTTAGTCTTGAGATAAAACCTTGTTAACACCCATGGCTAGTTGGGTAGATACTGTGGGGAAGAATTAATCATCAGATGAACTAACTAAAAACAAGAATCAAGAAAAACTATATAGATTGTGATTTCAGAATTTTCGAACACATTCCTTCTGTATAATTGAGTTACGGAGGGGGTTAATATATGATATAGCCTTAAGTTTTATGATTTATGATGAATGTGGTGAAATGGTGACTTTGAGAGAGTATGGGATTTGAAAGGAAATGGAATGAGATATATATACATTTCCGGTAACTAAAGCAAGTGTTGTAAAACCTTGGGTTATATTTTACTACAAGGTTTTGATGTTATAAAAATTAGATACTTGCAACATGTTACAAGTTATGTGGTTGTATTGGGATTAATGAGAATTATAATAAAGGAGCTCAAGTGTATCATATGCGTATATTATTTTCGGCACATACATAAAGCTACCAAAACCATATGTTAAGTCTAACGACATATAAAATATCATACTATATGACATCATTGTATAAATGTAACACTAAACAATATTATGAGGTCAAATATAGTTTATTAAAACTGTCATGCTAAACGCATACATATATATAAAAATACATGTCAAGAATAAAGATATAAACTATAGTATACAATGACATAAAATGTTAAGGTTAGTATATGACTTTGGTGATAAATAAATCCTGAATGAAGTATCACAAGTGTATAATGTAAGGTTTCATACTCCAATCTAAACCGATATTAACTCACACAACGAGTATGGAGTTTTTAAGATAACGATACCTTAACTAGTAACAGTTGAAAAATCCGGGGGCGTAGCACTGGGATTTCAAACGTTATTCGGAAATACCGAATCATACTGTCATATAGAATGACGCTTAGCGTTCTTCGCATTTCTAGATCGCCTTCAGACGTGCGCGCTCGAAGCCTTAGCGGTCTACACTGCGCGATCTTAGACACAGTGCACGGTATGTAAAGGGGTTTGATCGGGTTGTCCTGAGGAATTCTGGCTCGGATTTGTTCGATAAATAACTTGTGTGGTGTTTGTATGTGATTATGTGTGTGATATCTGTGTTTACTGCATTATTTATTTATGCACGAACGTCCTACGGGACTAATACTACGTGTAATATAGATCGACTTATATAAAACTACATATGCGAGACGTGTGATTGGAATTACCGTTGCCTGACCTAATACGCTAAGTATTACAAGTATGTAGTTATAACCTAAGTAAAACACTTAGGAACGGGACATGACATTGTCGGTCCCTAGAGCTTCGACTCGAACATAAATACTACCTAGAATCATTCTAGGCATGCGTAAGTCCCACAGGCGCCACCAAAATAAGTGATGTTCTCCATAATTAAAACTGTAACTGACTACCTAACTAATGAAGTTAATAGTGGAGTGTGAATGAATGTGATGATGTACCTTAATCCAGACAGTCACTGGCTGTTGGTCGCGCGTAGAGATCTATTGGGTTATCCCGTATCGGGTTACCCTAGTTAATCCTGAACGAACCTAGATAGATCGTCAGGCGGAGTGTGCTACCGTTGGCACCAGAGGCCCTTGGCCACCTAAATGGACGCCTTTACAAAGGCAAAGTGGAATAGTCCCGGAGTCTTCGGATGATCTGGGCAGTGAGCACCTTGTGTGTACGTGGGACTATGTCCAAGTGAGTATATTTCGGGTTGTCCTAATTGACGCCCGACAGTGCTAACCAAATCAAATGATATGTGAGGGCCTGGGGGGCCGAATGTTGTAATACGTGATGATGTTAATATACGACGTATGAGTTATCAATGTTATTGTATTGTATGATGTGTGACTGTGCTGCGTATAATTGTAATAACGGTTTGGTTTAGATGGACGTTTATGTGTTTATGCATGTTTATTACAGTATTTATTATATCTTAAAATGGTAAAGCATGAACCCAACCTAATAACAAAATGGTTAAAAATGACAAGTGACCAATAGGGTCCAGACCCGGCATACTCAGCGTCTATCGCTGAGACTACACTTATTGTGCAGGTTGTTGATCTCCGTCGAAGCCGAAGTGCAGGCACAGGGTAGTTAGGATTACCTTAATTATTGCACATGAAATTTATTTGTATAAGGACATCAGCCTGTGGATGTATGACGGTACGGTTGTATGTATTTGGGATTTGGGTAGATGCTCACTTGTCGATGATTATGATTATGAACTTAGTATGATGTATAGGAGTAATATCGTTGTCACAGCGGTTTAGTAGCGTTGTTATTTTTAGTTGTTGGATTTAGTTTCTGCTTCGTTACTCGCATGGGCGGGTAATGGCAGGTGACACCCTAGTGAGTTTTAATGTTGTGGTTTACCCTTCCGCTGTAAGACGTTTTATGTTAAACGCGAGTGATTATTACGTGTTTATTGAGAGGGGTGTTACAAAAGTGGTATCAGAGCTGACGAGATACTATGTTAAGACAGTGAGCTTAGGACTTGGAAAACACAAGAAACGTCTGTGAGGTACGAAGCGTCTTTGCTTTAATGGAATTATGTGTTAGCAAGCCTTTGGCATGCAAATGTTAGCCCTCGAGGCGCACAAACGAGTTGATTGTAATATGATGTGCTATCAAGAAGACGAACGGTAATACTGAAGTCTAGTGGTGGTGTGAGCCAGGAAGCTGGCCAAGGGCATAAAGGCCCGGGAATAGTATCCTCGTTACGGACCAGCTGAGAGCTCAGTCAGGAGGATACACAAACGTCATATGTACATTGGCGACAGTTCACTTTCATGTGGAAGTCCAGCACGGACTACCGCCAACAGTACCCCTCCCGCCACAACCCAATAAGTATAATATAACTGAGAAATATAATCCCCGAACATAAAGAAGAGGGCTACCAAGCCCAACAGACTGTCTAAACGCTCTCGCACCGAATGAATAATTCCTACTCCTGTAACATAAATAAAAACTCAGTACCATACCCCCCTTAATGAAAATAGGCACCGCTAGAGGCGAGCGTCACTACTACCGTAACGTCGTGGAAAGGATCACCCAAGACATCCGGGTAGGCGGACCGAGAGCGCCTTGAACTCTGCGAGACCATCCGTCGCCAGTAATGGGGACCTTAACCACCATACCAATGTATCGTAATACCAAAATGTAAAAAGAGATTATATTGTAAATGTGGAAAAACAAAATTTACCGTCCTGTTGTGTTCAAATTCCAATCCTAATCTTGTGTACACACAATACCGTGACGTTAGAAGCTTGTCATGAAGACACTTGTGGAGAAACAAATTCCGAGCATTTATGCTCTTGTGAATCTAATGCGAGGGAGGACTTGGTCATTCTAATGACACTGTGTTAGGAAAATTTTCCAATCCAAACACCGTATTTTTCATGAACAATCATTCTAACGGTACTTAAGCAACCAATGCAGCAGTAAAACAACAAGTCCTAAACCGACAACTCTACTTGCAGGGCGCGCTTGCCACTGCAAGTGCTGATTTAAACAATGTATCAACAATTCCATCTACCCCGCGCACTTGCTACTGCAAGTGCTGCAAACAACTACGACTGCAGCTACCGCTGCTATTATCGTTACAAACGAATTCTGTAAACTGTGTATACCAATGGTACAACGCCATGGCTACCAATAATCACAAAACAATTGTACAACTCTAATATAAACTACAGAACTACAGTTGTTGCAATAAACCGCTAAGATACGAGGCCTACAACCTCTGAAGGACCCGACGAAATAAAAAGGGGCACACCAGCCCATAACAAGTATAACTACTAAACAAGAACAAATTAAATGACACCGACTTAAGAGCCAAGATAACATAACTTAGTTATCAAACCATTTAATGGCTGAATTGGAAGTGGAAGGTGAAACTTGATTCCCGGGGATCAAGGGAAACCAACCACAAATTGGGTGGAAGGTTAGTTCAACACTGGTGCTGATCACACCAAGGTCGGATGACTCCTGAGACCCTTCACAAGTTGCCACAATCAATTACAGTCAAGATAAACAAAACTGCAGTATACTAGTTACAAACAACTAGCAACAATTTAGCAATAAGACATTAAATAAGGAAACTTGTGACTAACAGTTTACGTTGCATATAGTAAATCATACAAAATAAAACTATGGAGGGAATATGATCGAATAACAATCAGTACCGACAAAACACACTAGGAGATACGCCAACTTGTGATGAACACCAGGGGATTAGTAAAACGTATCAGTCCACAGATGGACCAAAAGTGAAAAGAACAATTCTACTACTAATACGGCTATTACCAATATCATTCGCAACAATGAACGCGACACTTGAATAATTACAACCCCTGAGCACTACCTTTACCAAGGAGTGCCATGTACGATTATGTACAATTAAAAACGAACGAACGTCAAGATTAAGTTTTATGTGTACCATCAAGATTGTACCGATTATGAGACAAGTTCTAAGAAGAAGAATGGCTACCGCCATTGGCATTATGCCATGTAAAAATGATAAGTATCAATATGTGTTAAAAACATGTCGTTTACTATTGTGACGACTGTCAGTGATGAACGAATGTGTAAATTAAAACAATGACAAATAACTAAATCAATATTATAAAACACTCAAACCAAACGCTAAATAGCGCAAGTAAGCAAGTACCAAATACAAATAAAGGGCATGAACCCAGGAGACCGGGAACACCGACTCCGATTACCTTTCGAGGTATATTACTAACATAACAATGTCTACGTTAATATAATGAAGTAAGGGAGCTACGGTACATACCGTAAGCAATGTGAATAACAATGATGATTAACTAACAGGCGCCAAATCACGCACTTGAAATATAAATAACTGCAGTTACAAATAACTAGCACTAAACAATAAGTAACAACAAAGACATTGCTTACTAGCCGAATACCACGAATATATACCAGCAGTCAATGCTAATCACTAATAGTGATAAACGTTTAGTCCTAACGGACAAACATAATCTGGTGAGAACTGGCATACCCCTTATGGATGCAGTACCGCCAATGAGAATGGTTAGAAAGTGAAGAGCCGAATTGCTCAAGCAGTCATGCAATCTACAATACACCCAATTAAACGGAACAGGGGACAAAAATGAATACACAAGTATGAGAACTTACCCTACGCCGTATCGGGAATCATAGATGAGATATGATAATGACTAAACCTAGAGGAAAAGATTATATATAGCACTCAAAGAAACCGAGATATGAGACCTGGCGTTGCTAACTCAGCACGAATGCTACATGAACCGATTGCAGCCATACAGACGAACCAACATTTAACGTTTAACTGATTAACAACCAAGTGCCACCTTTAGAGATGAGTACCAGATGAAATGTATTACTAAGGACACGAGTCCAGGGAACGAAAATAATGTTTTCAACCACTTTACCACCATACTACTAGAACATTAACACCTATGACATGATAACCGACAATGCGGACCCATTTAACATCGAATTACAACAAGGACATCCATCAAAAGGGAGCTTGACAATAGAATACTTCACAATAGCCGTGTGACGGACACTACCAGTTTACTAAACGATACATGGGACGACCGCACTCCGATAGGGGCATGTGGGCCTGACAGACTTATTTATAAGTTAGTCGGGTAAGTAGTAATGTATCAGTACGGTACCCCATGCATGTAGACAAGTAGTGTTAGGAACACAAGAAGTAGTCAACTCCGTGCTACGGACAGTGATGCAGATTACCTCGAAGATGGACGAAAGAGCCGCAGTTAAACCAACGGGCTAGAGAAACCAAGAATCATCAACACAGAGTAGCAGACAGTGCACATGAAGACAAGAGGACCTTTCGAAGACGACGACACTGATGACAGAAACAGGAAACCCATTGTTAGAACGAATAATATGTAGAACCCCCATAAGGATTAAGCAAATTCTTACAATTCAGAGGAATCTACCAAATAATGTGAACATAAACGCATGACTACGCAACGATGAAAGACAAAGCTAGCACACTAGCAGATGCCTCAAGCAAGGAACAACGTTATGATAACTAACAAACCGTCGAATCGACCGAAATATGGTGCGCGCAGAAGCGACCAATAGGAACAGCCATCAACAATGAATACGTGGGCGAACATAGACGACTAAAACTCACAGACAATAATGTGAAATGGAAGATGAAGTTGCAGAACTCTAATACGAGCACAACATATGGATTCCCCTAGCAGAAAGTAGGAAGAACCATATGAACGTTGATGCTAACCCGACACACGGGAAAATATAATATGACCAACACGGAGCAAGTAACAAGACAGTGTGTTACTCCGGAACAAAACCACCGGGAGACATGGATGACAATCATTACCGCCATAGATATGAAGGCTAGTACGTCTCAGTATTACCAAGACAAGTGCAAAGAGCACTAAATACTAATAATAGCTTAAAGTTAGTGAGAGAAGATACACAAATATACACTAGTAATCCAAACGATGGGATATACAACAATAAGAAGAGGCAAATTGAACCTATGTTCATGGGTCTGCACCTCTGTGCGGAGCGAGTGGGCCCATTAGAACGAAGTTGGGAGAGAGCACAAACATGTGCCTCACCTTTAAATGTTTGGAGCCCGGGAGGGCTAGAGCCATACCCGTCTCTCTGATATGAAAATAATCTACTCCAAAGGTGGAAGACGCCACATGAGAGTTAGAGAACTCTATGAGAGACAAGTATCCAGCGCTCCTTGTGGAGCGGCTGTTGTATACTTGTGGGGTACAGGGGCGTAACCCCTTTTAAGGGGGTAGAGCCTCTTGGCTGGGCACATGTTTGCACTAAATTTTGTTGTTTCGTATGCGGGCCATACAGTAGTTTGTTGGTATGTTTGTTGGTATGCAAGGCATACAGTAGTTTGTTGGTATGTTTGTAGGTATACGGGGCATACGATGTTGTTTGTTGGTCTGTTTCGTATGCGGGGCATACGTTGTTTGTTGTTGTTGTTTGGTTGTTATTGGAGTTGTTTGGTACGCGGGGCGTACGTTGTTGATCTGTTTGTGTGTGATATGCACTTGTATGTATGTATCTTGTGAAATACCTGTTTAAATGATGTGTTCACACCATGTGTGTAGTACCTTTTATAATACTTGTGATATATATATATATCATCTTGTAGATTGATTACCTATGGTATCACCTAGATACAGAATGTGGAATGATGATATGGTATGGACACCTCGGGGAGGTAGTCTGGGTTGGTAGAACTGATAGGAAATGATGGTGCTGATGGATCGCCTACATCCATATATGTTTGAATTAACGCCACAAATGATGGCTATGTGCTGTATAAGCACAAGACGATGTGTGCAAATGATATATCACATAGATATACATTATGGGATCATATGGGTAGTTGTTAGAAACTGTTCGAGAAAGACGACTTCGGGACGAAGTCTCCTTAAAGGGGGTAGACTGAAATACCCCTAAATAATTAAATGTTATTTAAACGTATAATTAACTACATTAAGGCCTAAACAATTAAGCATGTAAAACCGTATGGTGTAAGGTTTAAATTAAGGAGAAAGTATTGCATTATTACGAACATGTAACAACTTGTGAACAAACGAACAGTTTAATTTAATACGGACACGTACTTATATATATACGTATATATATATGTATACACAACGTTACAATATTACAATGTTGTGTATGTAATAAATAACGTGACAAGACAAAATAGTCGCATATATGTAGGTAACAATGATCAAAATAAGCACGTATATATACTTATACAAAAAATAGAACAAACGTGCTCTAGCCGGGATTCGAACCCGGTACCTCTCGTACCTTCCTGAACGCTTTAACCGGTTGAGCTATGCTCGAATTCGATAACAAATACCAACCTAATATAACTAGTATTGAGACCACTAAAGTAATTGCAAATAAAGAAAAAGAACCTAAGTTTGACTCCTTCTCAGGCATGCAATCATGAAGCCACAATCCACCAGAGATTATTCCCCACTAATCCAACTTTCACAGACTCTTATGTCATGTTCCCTGCATGCTAATCACTCTCTATTGGACACGAGAATTCCCCACACCCACTGCACCAGAGCCTTGCTTTTTTTTTTTCTGTATGTGTGGAGACCACCGGCTATGAAACTCACGCGACCCCTTACACCTTCTTCCTCCTGCTCCATGCTCTCTGAGAATCCCTCACGACTGAAGGTGCTGGTAAGTTCCGTTTTTATTTCCCTTGCTTCTTCTTCCCTGTTCGAACACCCACCATTCCTACCTTGCTGTCCTGTTCGTAAGGTAACGGTCACCTCACCCACGAGTCCCTCCTTGTTAATCAATGAACCCAAGCGCCCTGGTCTTTGCAGCCTGATCAACCCGGTGCTCAAGTCCCTAGAAAACAAAAAAAACTGAATCAATCCAGTCCAGAGAGCTAACAGGTAAAGCTACAACTAGTGCTCTCCCTCTGATTAGTTTTGACTGAGTTTTATGCACAAAGATCCTCTAAACTTCTTCTTTATCTTGCATAACTACCCCATGCAACTCTACCCAGGAAGGACCCAAGTCATTTCTCTAAAAGACCGGTCCTGTTTTGTGAAACAGCACCTCAGGTAAACTCCCACCTGATAATCAACTCAAACCTGTAGCATGTATTCTCAGTATACTAATGTCCTGGGGTAATATTGAGTTAATGATACATTCACTACCTTATGAATACACCTGACTAAGTCTCTAAACGTGAGGATGTTGAAGAACAAGAAACAAAAACCAGAAAGCAACTTCAAAGAATCAAAAACAGATGCACCAGATATACCTTCTGTTCTATTTCAGTTTCAGTAGCCAAACCATATTGTTTGGGTCTGTTTTAGAGTTAGGAACGTCTTAGGATCTTAACTAAACAGCTAATCCATGTGAGGGAGGTAGAAACCTAGGGCCATTAATAAAACAGAAAGACAAAGGAAAATAACAGAAGAGAAACCTGTAGTAGTTCCTCGGTTTATCAAGTTCTTAGTGTTCCAGTTTATTCTTCAAGTTCTCCTAGGTTTAGTTTGGGGACTGACTGCCTTGGGTTGTCTTAGAGTTAGAACTGTATTAGAATATATAATTAAGTAACTAGACCAGGTGGGGGAAAATGAAAAGCAGATCAGTGAAGAAAAGAAAAGGAATGTGGAATTGCAGTTTTAGTGTGTTAGTGTCTGCAGTTTTTCTTCAGGTTTTGGGTTTTTTTATCGGTTTGCCAGATCCAGCTTGAATGATGTAGCTGTGGTCTTGTTTAGAGTTTCAAGCTTTGGCTAAACACTTAACTTAGTAGCTAGACAATTCAGGAGGGGCTAGAAATCAGATGTATACAACAGAAAAAGGAATATGCATCAGCTTTTCTTTCAGTTTGTTTTAAGATTATGAATTCCTTGGGCTCTGTATAAATATGTTTCAGTAGAAGTAACAGCATGGTGTTGGGGTTGTCTTAAAGACAAAACGGTATTGAAACACATAACTAAGTAGTTGAACAAGTTGGGGAAAACAGGAAACAGACAAAAAGAACAGAAAGAAAACAACAGAGAAAAAAAAACAAGCATCAGTTTCATAATCTCAATTCTACAGATTCTCTGTTTTCCGTACAAGGGATTTCCAGTAGGACTATCAGGGTGTTGTAGGTTGTTTTAGGTTTAAGAAAACCCTACTAAGACACTTAACTAAGTGGCTATATGATTTGGGGATGTATTAGAGATCAGGTTATTAAGCAGAGAAGAAATACAACAGCTTAGGCTTTCTGTTTTCCCAGTTTTCAGATTTGGTGTAATGACTTCTCAGAGGTGCTATCTAGGTGACTTTGAGTCTGTTTCGAGGTTAAAAACCTAATAACACACTTACCTAGGTGGGTAATCAACTTGAGGGAAAATTTGAAAACAGTTGTATGAGTAAAAGAAGAGAATAGAAGGAGGAATATCAGGTTCTGTTGCTTCAGTTTTATAGACTTATCTGGGATTTTGTTTTCTGTATAACTAAATTCCAGCATAGTTATCAAAGTCTTATTGATTTAATGATGAATCTAATTAATTACTAAATGCACCTAGCTATGTCCTAAACACATTGGGAATAGATTTAAAACCAATCTGTAAGCAAGCAAAGAGGTTACATCAGTAGGTTTAGTTTCTGAAATCTTTCATTTCAGTAAAGGTGAATTTCAGTAGTGTTGGCAGATTTCCTTGGATCTGTTTTGAGGGTTAAGCTATGATAAAACACTTAACTAAGTAAGTAAGTGCTTTGAGGTGAATTGAAAACAAACACATGAACAAACAGAAAGAAAACAAGGCAAGGTTATCAGATTCCTATGCTTCAGTTTAAGTTTTAAAAATCTTTGTATTTCAGTATAAAAACTCCTCAGGGGTACAGTCAATGTTTTTGTGGGTTCGTTTTGAGAATAGTATCACATTAAGACAACTAGCTAAGCAACTAATGAACTTGGGAAAAAGAAAACTGAAGTGCCGGATTTATAAGTGACAGAAAAAGAACGTGTGCAGTTTTGTGGTTAGTTTCTGTTTCTGTACAGAGGATTAAGTGAGTGTTTATTGGAGTAACTTTGAGTTTAAAATGGAGATAGAACACTCAACTGAGTAGGAAGTACTTAGGGATAAATTGAAAGTCAGGTTATGTAACAGAAAGACAATAATAAGAAAAGGTTGCATCAGATTATGGGTTCTGTTCTACTTCAGTTTTGAGGGTTGTGTAAAGAACTTAGAGGGGTATCCCTTGCTGTCTTAAGTTTGTTTTGGGGATAATATTATACCAAAGCACTTAACTAAGGAGATAAGGCAGATTGGGGAAAACTGAAGGTCAATCTGTAACAAAGAGGACAAATAGAAACAAATGTAGTAGTTCTTTTATTTTCAGTTTCAGATTTGTACAGTTTCTGTGTAAGGGTTCTTCAGAGACATTGGCTATGTGATTTTGACTTGTTTAGAGTTTAGAATCTCAAGTAAACACTAAGTAGGTAAAACATCTGAGAGGAATAGTAAGTCAATTGAGGAAACAGAAAGATAACCACATAAGGGAACATATCAGCTTATAAATCAGGTTCATGTCTTAGGTTTAGCAGATAAATTTCAGTTCTGTATAACTTTTTACAGAGAGATTGGATGGAGTTGTGCTGAATTGTAAATGACTATAAAACACCCCTAATATACCCTGGTAAGGATATAAGTGCCTAGGGGAAGATTAGGAGTCAAGATAACTCACTACACGCAAGGATCAAACAGGAATGCACCGGTTCTATTTCAGTTTCTTTCTGAAATCCATGCATCTGTGTAACCAAAATGCAGGTGGTATAGGGGTGTTGTATTAGCCTGCTATTAAACCCAACATCTAGCTAGTCAACCTAAGTAAATCTATACGAGGAAATTGAGTGGATTAGAAACTGATAAATGAACTACAAGGGAAGGAAGGGAGGAGTATTACACTGATTTCAGTTTCAGATTCTGATAGTGATTGTTTCTGTGTGATTGAGTACAGCAGCTATGTAAGTGTTGTGTTGGGTTAGTCTTGAGATAAAACCTTGTTAACACCCATGGCTAGTTGGGTAGATACTGCGGGGAAGAATTAATCATCAGATGAACTAACTAAAAACAAGAATCAAGTGAGTTAGGGATAAACACTCACTTAATCCTCTGTACAGAAACAGAAACTAACCACAAAACTGCACACGTTCTTTTTAGTTAGGGATAAATTGAAAGTCAGGTTAAGTAACAGAAAGACAATAATAAGAAAAGGTTGCATCAGATTATGGGTTATGTTCTACTTCAGTTTTGAGGGCTGTGTAAAGAACTCAGAGGGGTATCCCTTGCTGTCTTAAGTTTGTTTTGCGGATAATATTATACCAAAGCACTTAACTAAGGAGATAAGGCAGATTGGGGAAAACTGAAGGTCAATCTGTAACAAAGAGGACAAATAGAAACAAATGTAGTACTCCCTCCTGTTCAAAATAAATGTCGTTTTAGGCATGAGATTTATGTTCAAATTATTTGTCATTTTAGACTTTTTGTATCTTACTTTCCACTTTTGCCCTTTTCACTTTTTTAATTATTAATGTCATTAAACTCTACTTTTTTGTCTTACCAATAAAGTATAGTTACTTTTATTCTTCACATACAAAAGTAAGGACATACTAGTCATTTTAAACTCATTCTTAAAAAGTGTGAAGATGTCTAAAACGACATTTATTTGAACAGGAGGGAGTAGTTCTTTTATTTTCAGTTTCAGATTTGTACAGTTTCTGTGTAAGGGTTCTTCAGAGACATTGGCTATGTGATTTTGACTTGTTTAGAGTTTAGAATCTCAAGTAAACACTAAGTAGGTAAAACAGCTGAGAGGAATAATAAGTCAATTGAGGAAACAGAAAGATAACCACATAAGGGAACATATCAGCTTATAAATCAGGTTCATGTCTTAGGTTTAGCAGATAAATTTCAGTTCTGTATAACTTTTTACAAAGAGATTGGATGGAGTTGTGCTGAATTGTAAATGACTATAAAACACCCCTAATATACCCTGGTAAGGATATAAGTGCCTAGGGGAAGATTAGGAGTCATGATAACTCACTACACGCAAGGATCAAACAGGAATGCACCGGTTTTATTTCAGTTTCTTTCTGAAATCCATGCATCTGTGTAACCGAAATGCAGGTGGTATAGGGGTGTTGTATTAGCCTGCTATTAAACCCAACATCTAGCTAGTCAACCTAAGTAAATCTATACGAGGAAATTGAGTGGATTAGAAACTGATAAATGAACTACAAGGGAAGGAAGGGAGGGGTATTACACTGATTTTAGTTTCAGATTCTGATAGTGATTGTTTCTGTGTGATTGAGTACAGTAGCTTTGTTGTGTTGGGTTAGTCTTGAGATAAAACCTTGTTAACACCCATGGCTAGTTGGGTAGATACTGCGGGGAAGAATTAATCATCAGATGAACTAACTAAAAACAAGAATCAAGAAAAACTATATAGATTGTGATTTCAGAATTTTCGAACACATTCCTTCTGTATAATTGAGTTACAGAGGGGGTTAATATATGATATAGCCCTAAGTTTTATGATTTATGATGAATTTGGTGAAATGGTTACTTTGAGAGAGTATGTGATTTGAAAGGAAACGGAATCAGATATATATACATTTCCGGTAACTAAACCAAGTGTTGTAAAACCTTGGGTTATATTTTACTACAAGGTTTAGATGTTATAAAAAATAGATACTTACAACATGTTACAAGTTATGTGGTTATATTGGGATTAATGAGAATTATATAATAAAGGAGCTCAAGTGTATCATATGCATATATTATTTTCGGCACATACATAAAGCTACCAAAACCATATGTTCTAAAGTCTAACGACATATAAAATATCATACTATATGACATCATGATATAAATATAACACTAAACAATATTATGAGGTGAAATATAGTTTATTAAAACTGTCATGCTAAACGCATACATATATATAAAAATACATGTCAAGAATAAAGATATAAACTATAGTATACAATGACATAAAATGTTAAGGTTAGTATATGACTTTGGTGATAAATAAATCCTTAATGAAGTATCACAAGCGTATAATGTAAGGTTTCATACTCCAATCTAAACCGAATATTAACTCACACAACGAGTAAGGAGTTTTTAAGATAACGATACCTTAACTAGTAACAGTTGAAAATTTTGGGGGTGTAGCACTGGGATTTCAAACGTTATTCGGAAATACCGAATCATACTGTCATGTGGAATGACGCTTAGCGTTCTTTGCATTTCTAGATCGCCTTCAGACGTGCGCGCTCGAAAGCCTTAGCGGTCTACACTGCGCGATCTTAGACACGGTGCACGGAATGTAAAGGGGTTTGATCCGGGTTGTCCTGAGAAATTCCTCGGGCTCGGATTTGTTTGATAAATAACTTGTGTGGATGTATGTATGTGATTATGTGAGTGATGGATATCTGTGTTCTGCATTATATATTTATGCATGAACGTCCTACGGGATTAATACTACATCGACTATAGATCGACTTATATAAAACTACATATACGAGATGTGTGATTGGAATTACCGTTGCCTGACCTAATACGCTAAGTATTACAAGTATGTAGTTATAACCTAAGTAAACCACTTAGGAACGGGACACGACATTGTCGGTCCCTAGAGCTTCGACTCGAACATAAATACTACCTAGAATCATTCTAGGCATGCGTAAGTCCCACAGGGCAGCCAACAAAATAAGTGATGTTCTCCATAATTAAAACTGTAACTGACTACCTAACTAATGAAGTTAACAGTGTAGTGTGAATGAATGTGATGATGTACCTTAATCCAGACAGTCACTGGCTGCTGGTCGCGTGTAGAGATCTCTTGGGTTATCCCGTATCGGGTTTACCCTAGATAATCCTGAACGAACCTAGATAGATCATTAGGAGGAGTGTGATATCGTTGGCACCAGGCCCTTGGCCACCTAAATGGACGACTTTACAATGGCAAAGTGAAATAGTCCTGGAGTCTTCGGATGATCAGGGCAGTGAGCACCTTGTGTGTACGTGGGACTACTATCCAAGTGAGTATATTTCGGGTTGTCCTAATTGACGCCCGATAGTGCTAACCAAATCAAATGATATGTGAGGGCCCGGGGGGGCAATGTTGTAATACGTGATGATGTTAATATACGACGTATGAGTTATCAATGCTATTGTATTGTATGATGTGTGACTGTGCTGCGTATAATTGTAATGACGGTTTGGTTTAGATGGATGGTTATGTGTTTATGCATGTTTATTACAGTATTTATTATATCTGTAAAATGGTAAAGCATGAACCCAACCTAATAACAAAATGGTTAAAAATGACAAGTGACCAATAGGGTCCAGACCCGGCATACTCAGCGTCTATCGCTGAGACTACACTTATTGTGCAGGTTGTTGATCTCTTTGAAGCCTAAGTGCGGGCACAGGGTAGTTAGGATTACCTTAATTATTGCACATGAAATTTATTTGTATAAGGACATCAGCCTGTGGATGTATGACGGTACGGTTGTATGTATTTGGGATTTGGGTAGATGCTCACTTGTCGATGATTATGATTATGAACTTAGTATGATGTATAGGAGTTATCTCGTTGTCACAGCAGTTTAGTAGCGTTGTTATTTTTAGTTGTTGGATTTAGTTTCTGCTTCGTTACTCGTATGGGCGGGTAATGGCAGGTGACACCCTAGTGAGTTTTAATGTTGTGGTTTACCCTTCCGCTGTAAGACGTTTTATTTATCTGTTAAACGCAAGTGATTATTATGTGTTTATTGAGAGGGGTGTTACACCGGTTAGCTATGCTTAGTAGCTAGGATTAATCTGGTTATTGTAATAAGTTGTATGCGGGCTTGTAGCCCATTTGAATGTTGGTGTACCTAGAGGTACACCCTGATGTAACAGAAAGCATGTAGAATTGTGAGAACATGGGTAGGAGGTTAGACTCTTAATGAGTATGTATAGACATGTGGAAAATGTTGTACTTTGGCATTATACTTAGAAAACTCGGTATATTGTATGGTAAGTATTGCGCAATGTATTGAATGGAGAATTGTTGTACTCGGTTTGTAAATGAAGTGTGGATTGTAATTGTTTTAGTACTCGGGTATTCCAGTCCATCAGACCGATGCTGTTGTGAAAGTAGGCCTTGTTAGTCACGTGGGTGGCTAACGACATTGTATCACCCGCCGATGGGTATGGATTGTCCGCTGCGTAAGTATGGAAGTACGAGGTGATTAGACGGTAATGACGGGATTAGCGGTAGGGGTGTTACAGAAGATGAACGTGAATATTGATGAAGGAAGAAGAGAATAGATGTGGGTATTTATAGGAATAAATTGTGAGTGAGAGGGGAAATAAAAATATATTTGATAATCAGTAAATAAGTTAAGTAGAGAAAGATGGGGATGAGGATAAGTATAAACTTATTAATTAAATGGAAAGAAGAAGATAAGTATGAATAAATAAATAAATAAAAGAAGAAGATAAGTAATAATTAATAGATAAAAATTAGAAGATAAAGTTAGTAGATAAGGATGGATGATCGGTAAATAAGGGATGAGTAGATAATGATAAGGTTAAATGATTTAATGGTTAATCATAAAATAATTTATAGAAAGATAAGGAATAAGATATAATTAATTAGTAATAGATAAGATCGACGTATTATCTTTGGAAGGAGATAAGAATAATTATAAAAGTAGATCAAATAATTAATTAAGAAGAATAAAGGGTGAACATAATTATCTGTGGAAAGAGATAAGAATATTTATAAAAGTAAAATCAAATAATAAATTCATAAGGATAAAGATGGATGTATTTATCAATGAGATATAAGGATAATTTCTTTAGACAAAAGGAAATAGAATAGAATTGAATAATTGTTTCAAGAGAAGGTAGGGATGAATGTTGTTTCTGCGGCACAAGATGAGAATGAATATAATAATAATTTAGGAACAGGAATTAGAATATATTAAAACGCTTAATTTAGAATGAAGGGTAAAATAATATCAATAACTTCCCTGGTCCATTACTAACCACTTACTCCGGATAACCCCATAACAACTATTATAAAATTAACCCAATCGTATTGGTTAAATAATATAAATTTCCTAACTCAAAAATACGGGGGTATTTCATCACATCCCCTTAAAAGAAAGCTTTACCCTCGAAGCTGAATCTAATCTAAGACACACCTTCACAGAGTTTGTCAATTACCAGAGGCAAGAACAAGAGTAAAAGATTCTATAAACTCAACGATCATTTACAAATATTCGCGGGCTCACCTGTCGAATGACAAAGGACTGCGTGGTCCTCAACCCATTGGACAACCATTCTAATACATAAACCAGAATTTCAAGCCATTTTAAACGGTTCAGCACATAGATTGAAGACCGGAGCATTAAGCCAAACCATCAGATAGGACCAAAGTCCAAACTAATTCAACCATTCCATAATCATCACATCACATTAATAACATGAATCCAATACGTGTTCACATTATACCTATCCACCAATTACCATGTCAGCTTCCATTTTAAGTCCACCTATAATAACACTTACTAATCTCATGTCTTCCAAGAAATCAGGATCAACCCCTTAACATTCATGTATCAAGATTCCAATCTTCACCCAAGGATGATTAACTCAATACACACCAAACACAAGTCAATATTTAAAAGAATTCATAGAATTAGTCTACAACTCATCTCTTAACCACCACTGCATTCCCCAAGGATCAAGCTTATTCAGAAGACTTTTATTAACCTTCCACAGAAACATTTCCCAAATATAAATGTCATTTCACGAACTAAAATCTTAGATCCCTGCAATTTTCATCTTGCAACCTAAAAGATACCCCTACTTTCCTTCGTTAAGTCCAGTTCTTCTTCTTATATTCAATACTCAGCTTAGAAAATTTCATTAACATTCCAAGAGATCTATTTACAAGGTTTAAATGTGAACTTTTATACATATCCCAGACTCGTAACCAATCATCTGATTTCCTATACATCTTAAACAGTTAACTAAATCCACATACTTTAACAATCTCATACCTGGCAAAATCATCATAACAACCATGAAATCAGTATACCTTTATTACCCAATTCTCATTGACAAAGTCATACATATGTCATTATTTTATAAGTCTATACCTCTCAACTGATAATCCCAAAAGTTTAATATTCTACCTCCAATATTCACATCACATTCATATAAGAAACATTCAACCTAAGTGTCACAATTTACTAGTCAACCTATTTCCCCATGCAAAAGTCAATAGCCAAAGACTCAAACACTAACTATTGCTTACCAACATAACCAAGGTCTGTATATAAGCTCCCAACTACAATCTTAAAACCTAAATGAAACACCACCCCTTGAAATCACAAAGATATTACACTTACTCTTCTAGCCATGATTATATCATTTTTTCCCACAAACATAACACCAACCATGTGATCCAGAACAAATCTCTCGTAAATCGTCATTTTAATTTTTTTTTGTATAGTAGTTGATTTCCTCTCAAATCAAAGTACCAAAACTACAGTTACTCATTGACCACCAATGGCTCAAATAAATAGTATAATCGATACTATTACAAATCAAAACGCAGTTAACCATTTAACAATAAACAATGAGGACTCATCATAAGTCCCAATATATCACACATCTCCAAATAATTTCCAGTCAGCCTGGACACTAGTGTCTCCCCACACTTAGCACATAGATTAACCAAACCATTATCTTAACATAGATATCCATCGTAAGAGATCTCAACAAATCTCAAGTTAAGCAATAACCAAAATATACGCATCCAAAATACAAGAGAAACAAATACATCCAATTAATGAACTACCTAGCCCAACTGAAGAGCAAAACACAGATTTGTAATTTCAAATCTACCAAAAGGTTAATTATTATCACATTTCAGCTCCTACAAATTAGTATAAAATTCATACAAGGACATAACAGGAATCACAACAAAAGCATCCTCATAACTCATACCCTTAACCCTTTCCATTTTAACCCTAATTCCAATTTAGACACTTCTATTAGCTCAAGTCAACCTCTTGATCTGATAACATAACCGTAATTCTAATCCTTTCTCTATCTACTTAATGCTTCTTCTATTAAGTCTACAAAACTCAAGTTATTTCCAAAACACGAATGCTCAGTTAAATACTACCCTTTTTTATTGTTGTACTATGAGACATAGTTAATCAATTTGTAACAGGCTATGAGAATTCACCAAGATTTATAATACAAACATATAAGAAAATAAACTTCAATAAATCAGAACACCAGGGTCTCTTCAATACTTAGCATGAGATTCACCAAAAATACAATCACATTATAAATATTTATCACAAAACTTCTCAAAAGATCAACATAAATAATCACTTAGTATACACATCTAAAAGTACAAGGGAGTCAGCACATCAGTTGTCATATACTCAGCTACGAACCTCACATACATCAATAATTACCACGTCGTAAAAAGTCTTAATCATAAATCATTTCCCTAACCCACTGGTTATATTTCAAGACCTCAGAACGACCTTTATAAATAAATGACAACCAAATATTTCATCACTTAATATATTTCATGCTATTATTTAATATGGTATTGTTAACCATTTCATCTACATATAAATGGAACTTAATAAGTGGTTTCTACCTCAATTTCAATATTTAACAAAATAATCCTCAATAAATTATAATACTTGCGTCTATCCAACTTAGCACCCGGATTAGCCAACCTATCATCTTAATAATAACTTTCAAACATCAAGGAGTTAACAGAACCTAGCTAAAAGATCAACCGACACATTATGTTTATGATACATATAACATTTTGTGCCCTACTTTGGTATGAAATGATACAAAAATACTATCATTTAGAAAGCATGTAACAGTCCGTAGCCTATCTTAATAGAAAATAATTTGTGAGAACCAATCAGCAAGAGTAGTATGATGATCCTAAATTGCCTAAATGTCTAAAATCGTGTTCATATTATGTCAGCATTATTCATATCTCCCACCAACACGGTCACTTAACAAGGCCACAACTATTAATATTAAAATAGATACATCTACACATGTACACCCATATAAACACACTAACATTTTACTTTCCGCAACCAAGCATATCGAGATCCATTGCACTTATCGCATTTTTTTCAACAAATCCCTAACTATAACACTTCGCAACCACACTACCTATACTTATTTATCAAGCTAATCATGACAATCCCTTCAACTAATATCAAGACTACACTAGTGTTCTAGCCAACGAAACAATTACCACAATTTATTGTTCAAGAACATATTAAATAAGACGTAGATTGTATATCTTCACTGCAAATATCTACTTAAAAAATTTAGTATTAATCTCAAACAACACTCCATGGGCTACATATATAATATTTTTGAGAAACTGGCTAACACGTAACTATTCATTTATTGAAATTAACAATTTATCCCTACGTTGTAGTTAATATAATTAACAGGTATTATGACTTGCTATAACCTTAGTTAACCAAACTTGAATTACTACAGTTACTCTGAACAGTCAACATTAAATAAAGATGCCAGAATATTTTTACACAAGCTCATCACACCTAGACAACGTATTTACACACAACCATGGTGGCAAAAGTAAAATATTTTTTCCCTAGTTTAATTCAATTCAAAAATCGCTATCATTCCATAATTTCCCTAGGACTAACACCGATAATATACCCATATTTCTTTCATTAAATATATCTATATATGTGTATCTATACATATGTATTCTCCATATCCGGTAGTCTTTGCGAGAGTATATTTATTGTGAATGATGGTCCTCTATAAGCGACTACTAGAATATACGCATTCACAAACAAGGGAAGAAAACACATCCAGATCTTGGACGATATTGTTCGTCTGGCACATTACTTAGAGACTCACTATTCACAACAACCATATACATTTATAATATTGTACACCTTAGTACGCATAGATTTATAAATGCATACATATAACTTATAAAGAAATATTGTATCATCAGGGAGAAGCAAAAACTCACCAGAAGGTGTCACACAAATCATCCTAGAAAATATCCTCATAACCAATACCTCTAGCCCTTGTTCCAAGAAATGTAATTCTCAGCCTTGCCCATACTCATTCTCATACTACATTAAAATCAACTGCTAATTCCCGTATAATGTATATATATACGTAATACGACCCAATATCCATCTCAACACATTCTAATACATCACACAGTACGCGGGAGTATATAACTCAACACACTTTAGCATAAAATAATCAAGCACACATCACAACACATAATGTAATCCCCCAAAGACGACTTATTCCAAATTTTAATCTTTTTCATCCCATTCTTATCTTATTTCAAAAATATGGCTCTGATACCACCTTGTAACATCCTAGATTTTGCCTCACTATAAAGTAGAAAATGATACAAATGCAACGCCGCAGACGGGGATTGAAACGGATGTCAAACGAGTCTTAAAACTGAGATTTAAGTTATGTCCGGACTTATGTCTGACCTTGGAAGTTCGGTCGCAAGTCGAAATAGAAACCATGCTGTGTCCGAACATACGTCCGGATGTCGAAGTTTGGAAGGAAGTCAAACTTCAAACCCCAGACTCGTCCTTGCACTCTGTCCGGACATGCATGTCCGAACATCTGTCCGGACACTTCAAAACTGTGAAAATAAAATAGCTTTTGGAGCCTGTCCGAACTTGCATGTCTGGACGGACGTTCAAAAAGGTGCAAAATTATGAAAAACTGAAAACACCATTGGAAAAAATACACATTAATACCGCATCTTATATTGTAACTTAAGATGAATAATTTGCTAGTAAAGTATGTCTAAAGTACCATGAAAATTACAGCAGAACGTAAAATAAATCCAGGGTATTACCGCCACACTCAACTCTTTGAGTGCTCAGACTATTCTTTAACCAATTCATCAGAAAACAAGTTCCCAAAACATTATAACTAAAATTTTATAACCTAAATATTGTAGCTCGAACATAACAACTCAAATATTGTAATTCAAATACTCTTAATGCTAGGTGATAGCGCATTCCTAGCCCCCAACTTCAGCAATCATTACCTACGATCAGAAAACAATATACAAACATGAGAAGGGACCGCGCAAATCAGTGAAACTGAGTAAACACTCCCTCATTGTGTAAAATACATTTTGAAACTCATTTTGTATTTGCTACCAACAATACATAAGATAACACTTTTTAATCGTAACCACCGCCAATAATCACGTTTGCCAAAATATTTCAGGGGAGAACTTTCACCAGGATTCCATTCACTAGTATACATGAACGGACACCCAAATTAGGGCCGCAACAATAATATTACCACCTCACCTTAAGTCCTTAAGTGTGCACACCCCCAGAAGGTACTTCTGACCCAAAAGAGTAGACCATAGAGCTTAACTGCATATCAGTGTTTGCAGGCAAAATTCAATGTATATATATTCGGGGGACAAAGTACCAACAATCACATGGAGCACCATAAAGGTACCAACAATTTACACGGAGCACCATAAAGGTACCAACAATCCGAATGATTCATCCAGTGAAAGTATCCCAAAACAATAACCAATTCCAATTGTAAAACCATTGAGTCAGAATACACGGGGAAAATAATTCCCAACTTCCAAAACTCCCAAATCAGGGTTTAATCAATCCATCAACATTTTGCACAACCGCATGAGAAAACGATGACGAGCATAGATGTTTACCTGGAGTCCATGTCTAGTCGAGAAGAGATACCACCCACAACCAATAGCATCCACCATTAATGAACTCGATATCTAGGATTTAATATACACGCTTTCAACAATCCTTAAATAAAAATATAAGCAAATTATAACCTTTGTAATCCCAACTAATACTATTATACTTACCTTTCTAAGACTCTAATTGACACCAGGGAAGGAGCTTGAAGAAACTTGAAGATACAGCAGAAGAACTAAAGATTTTGTATTAGGGAAGATGAACGTGAATATTGATGAAGGAAGAAGAGAATAGATGAGAGTATTTATAGGAATAAATTGTGAGTGAGAGGGAAAATAAAAATATATTTGATAATCAATAAATAAGTTAAGTAGAGAAAGATGGGGATGAGGATAAGTATAAACTTATTAATTAAATGGAAAGAAGAAGATAAGTATGAATAAATAAATAAGATAAAAGAAGAAGATAAGTATGAATTAATTAATAAGATAAAAAGTAGAAGATAATGTTAGTAGATAAGGATGGATGATCGATAAATAAGGGATGAGTAGATAATGCCAAGGTAAAATGATTAATGGTTAAGAATATAATAATTAATAGAAATATAAGGAATAAGATAATTAATTAATTAGTATTAGATAAGATCAACGTTATTATCTTTGGAAGGAGATAAGAATCATTATAAAATTAGATCAAATAATTAATTAAGAAGAATAAAAAGGGTGAACGTAATTATCCGTAGGAAAGAGATAAGAATATTCATAATAGTAAAATCGAATAATAAATTCATAAGGATAAAGATGGATGTATTTATCAAGGAGATATAAGGATAATTGCTTTAGACAAAAGGAAATAAAATAGAATTGAATAATTGATTTAAGAGAAGGTAAGGATGATCGTTGTTTCTGCGGCAGAAGATGAGAATGAATATAATAATAATTTAGTGTAACACCCCCGAATAAAACATCCATAGGTTAAAAGAAGCGTCCAATGTTACTATAGGTTAACTTTGCAGCAGTATAAACTCCATCTGGGTGCTATAGATGCCAACCACCCACGTGGTTGACAGACCACATTACCAATACTAAGTTACGGTCTGCATGACTGGAAACAGCTATCACCAAAATTCATATACAATATAAGATACAATTCCAAATATCAAGTGTCTACAACAAAGTACCAAATCATAAACTGAAAATTACATCTCGGGTTTAGTGACAACCCATACATTAAACATCCCTGATGGACTACCCCCATGGAAGCAATCCCGCCTACGCTCCGTTACTGTCCGGCACAACACCTGTAAAAATTGGGTTGTAAAGGACTCAGCAAACTACGTTGAGTATGAACATGTGTAGCCCGTATATTGCCGGGCTACGCGACTACTTGGTCGAATATTATTAAGTTCAATTTACATGCTATAGTAAAGCAGTAAAACACACCACGATACATCAGGATATCATACACACTTAAGGTAGCAAAACCTTAGCAACAAGCACCCAAGCATAACATGTTGGCATCATAGCAACATCAACACGCAACCAAGCGCAACAAGCTGCTAGCATGGCAAGCAACAATTATGTAAGTCATCAAACACGTGCATAGGTATGTTTACCAATGATCCTCACTATGGGATCGTTCGAGCGTTGTGTGTTTTCATTTTTTTCTCTTGTTCCCATAATATATATTTTCTTTCTCTTTCCTTGCACCAGGTCTGGGGGTATGGTTCAAATCCTGTGACCATATCATGTAGGTGCTAATCTTTTCCTTGTTTCTTTAAGGTTTATTTGTGAATTCTCTTATCACCACAAGTTGAAGAGCGTCTTCTCCATAGCTAATCCTCCATTCCCGGCGTCATGCGTCGAGGAAGCGGGGTTGTCTCTAGACTTCAGGATGTGTTCCACCAATAGGTATTTTACTTTTCATTATCATTATAAGTTCGACACCATAGTGGGTGTCATTAGAAGTCCTCTACAGTTTAAGAGGAGTTTTCTTCTTGTATAGTTGTTTCGTTTTGTTTGCGTAGTTCATCGTGTTTCTTCTCAAGTTCCATAAACGAGAAGGGACTAAACTACTGTGTGCGCTCAAATAATATGCAACAATGATATAGCAACCATATAAGCAAGATAAGCAAGCAATCCAATTTCACGCTTTAATCTTATGGTCATTTTCACACAAGGCACACAGCAAACAAGCCGTGTAACACGGCAATATACGGACCACACATATCCATACCTTATTCAGAAGCAAGTGTCGTCTCACACACGGGGTCCCGGTTGGCATTCGTTATGGCCCTAACGTTGATTAAAAATAATGTGTCAGTTCATGATTTCATGTGACAACACTTTCCTAGTTTATCTCTTTTATATCGGGTGTTGTTCCCTAGGTGAGTTTTTGAATGTTCAACTTGTACTAGCCCTTATAACTTTCCAAGTAGTAACCTTAGACTTTACCAACCCCTAGGACACATACATTGTCGATTTACACATTAACTAAGTACTTCCTCTGGCTATTTTTTTCCTAAAGTACTTTTAAGCACCAATCGTGTGACAAGTTTAATCTAAGACTTGATTTTAATTTGCCTAGAGTGTATTACCTCTTAGCTAGGCATCTTAATGCAGTTTCATAATCATAACTATCCTAATACAACAATCTACTTGTATAGAACCTACAAAACTGACAACTTACAACGGGTACCTCTCTTTTCCCTTGTCTTTAACTTCCCATTATAGAAGCTTATCTTTAATTTCCCCCAAGAATATTCTTCTCTTCCTAGTTATGTTAGCTATGTTTTAAGTTCATTATCAACACAATATAACTCCTCAAACACTTCTGGAAACCAGCCATACTGAAATACAAGGCATAGAAAACTGAAACACTCTAACCATGCATCCCTCAATCCCATGTTGTACCTCCTTGATTTATACCTTCCCAAAAGTGTTTTTAACCTCACTTAATAATATCAGAGATGTTTTAAACCGAAACCCAGCTCTAAGCACACTCTTAATGCTCTTATAAATCAGTCATACAGAGACGGCAATCTGTAGGAATCTAAGAACTTAACCTGTATTCTTCTCCTTGATTCTTGCTTTTAAATCAGTTAAACTGTCCTCTAATTCTCCTCCCAAGGTGTTTTACCAACTTAGCTAAGTGCTCCAGCAGTAATTCAACCTCAAAACAACCCAAACACCCTATGAGTCTCCCTGATATGTTTTTATGCCGAACAGAAGAACTGTAGAAAAACAGGAGCACCAACTCCATGTATATTCTTATTCAGTTTTTTTTTGCATTAGCTATTTTCTGTTTTCTTTTTCCAATGTGTTTACACTCTTAGTTGATGTATTAAAGGTGTTATAAGTTCATATCCAGGCTAATCAATACTCTTAATCCCTGATGTAACACAGTTATACAGACACTCCACAGGGACTGCAAGAACAAGGCATGGAACTGATGCATTATCTTATATCTCTTTTCCTTTGTCACTAATCTGACTTCGTATTTCTCCAAACTGTTTGGCTACTTAGATAAAGGTCTTAATATGATTTTTTCCCTCAAATAAGCCCACAACAATATTGTCAATGGCATTAGAACTCATTTTACAGAACTGAGTTGTTGCAGGAGAACAGAAACGTAAACTGATATATTCCCTGTCTGTCCTTTCTGTTTGTTCGTCAAATCTGATTTTTTCCAATTTCCCCTCACGTTGCCTAGCTTCCTAGTTACGTGTGGTGATATAGTCTTACCCTCAAAATAATGCGGTTACTCCTACTGAGTCATGTTTATACATAACAAGAAACTCAGAACTAAAAACTGAAACAGGAGACTTCCAGAAACTGGAATCATAACTGAACTATTCTTTTATTTGCTCACAGTCTGTTCTTCTAACTGCCCTACAATTTATACCAAAATACTTACTTACTTAGTTAAGTGTGATGGGTATGTTTTAAACCCAAAACTAAACTTAAACAGCCTTGACAATACCCCTGGAAATTGGTTTTACAGAACACGATTCTTTTTCAGAAATCTATAACAGCCATGTGTGAAACCATACCTTCCTACTTCTGTTTTAAAGCATTAAACTAATTCCTAACTTTGTCCCAAGTGTGTACAAACCCCATTAAGTGTATTAGCTCTATGTTGGATTCATTATCAAGCCATTACAATCTTCACATAACCTCTGAAAGGTTAATATACAGAACCCAAGAGTTGCATATTTGAGCCTTAAGTTTCTTTCCTCTTTACTTTTTAATTTGGATTATCAATATGATTCCTAACCCACTCCAGGGTACTTACCTACTAGTTAGGGGTGCTAGGTATTGTTTTAGACCCAAGGGCTACCTAGGCAACTCTGCTAAACCCACTGAGGCATTGCTTAAACTGAAACAGAATAAATCAGAAACTTGAAACTGATACATTTTCTCCCATTTCCTTTCTTCTTTTTGTCTGTTCACGTGTTAAATTCTCAATTCTTCCCACATGTTGACTTGTTATTTATGTGATCCATCAAGCTTCTAAACTCAAAACAAGACCCAAAAACACTAATGTCTGTGTCTCCCCAAAACTCCCTCACACTCAATCTGTAAAACTGAAAAACAAAACTTAATTTCCTTTCAGTATCTCCTTTTTAACCTTCTTTTATTTCTCTGTTTGTTCATGGCTTTGGGGTTTCTAGTTTTCCCCTAGGTTGTCTCACTACTTAAATAAGTATCCCACACAATTAGAAGCCCTAAACAATTCGAAACAGCTAGAACCAACCCTCAGGAAAGTCATTATACTGAACTAAGAATAAACTGTGAAACTAGAACTATTACAACTCCTTCTGTTTTTCTTTTCAACAGATGCATCAGGTTAGTTCTTCTTTTCTTTTGAAACATTCTCATGCACTGGTAATTTAGACCGGAGACCCAACATTGTTACACGTGCATTATTAACCCAGTACCACATCGGTAATACTCCTAGGCATTTAATAAACAGAACTCATTGTTACAGAACTCAATCTCTACACACTACCCTTCTTCTTCCCTTCTCTGCTGTGCTATCAGTTTTCTTTTTCTTTAACACCCTCACGTTTAGATAGTTTAGACAGGTACATCCATAGTGTTGCATGAGCATTATTTACTCCATACCATTCCAAGACAGTTAGTGAACTGAGAATACATGATACTGAATTCGAGACTATTATCAGTTTAAACTTGACCGATTTATTTTCCTTTGTTTTTTTGAGGATGTATTAAGTTTAGAGATAGCTCACCTCTCTTTCTTAGCTGTTCCCCTTGGTTGCTTCTTGGCACGATGTGGGGTTCCTAGCTCCTGGTTATTTGACAGCAACTCCCGATTGCTTCTGGACACAAGATGAGACCTCCTGGTTTTGTTTCCTTTTCGAAACAGAAATGAGTTGTGATGCGTGGGGTCTTGATACATGACAGGAACCAGAAAAACGTGGGTTGAGAAACCTTCAACTATCCTAGACAGCAGCAGAGTAGAAGGGCAGAATAGATGGGTCTGGCATGTGTTACCTGAACTGGTCTTATCAGTTTTTTTTCTTCCTTTTTGAAGGGGAGTGCAGCAACTCGCAAGGGAAACTCTGTTGTACTGAAGGAGGGGCAGTTTGATCAGGGGCAGGAAAAACAGGAGAACGGAAGTGGAAAGAACATGAAGAAGACAATACCGATCGGTAACACTTACCTTGTGTGTGAAAGAACCAGAGGGAATTGTCGAGAGTTTCTGGTCATGCAGATCAGATGTACCCAAGAGGGGAGGAAAGGAAGGTTTGTATAATGACTGGTTGATGGAGTTAATGATTTCAGTCCACAAGACAGTGGCGTAAGAGTTTGCAAAACACAAACTCTGAGGCATGAAAATGTGAAGCAGCAGCAGGCTATCCTTTTACTGAAACCAAGATGCCGCTTGAGAGTTTGAACAGAAACAGACATGGTGTGCATGTCAGTGGCCTGGTGTTTTTTTTAAATCAGTTACTTTCACGGAGAACCACAGAGGGAATTTGTGGGAGTTAGGACAATGAGCATACTGATGTGCATGTATTTGGTCTGCCTATTATTACTGAAATCAAGGTGAGAACAGATAGTGCTTGTTGTCTCCCAGGTGAATGCCTCTTCGGTTGTTTATGTGGAAATGAACAACCGGCACTAGAGATCGTTTGTGAGTATGAAGGTTTCAGTTGGTGTCTCAGGTAGTCAGACAGCGAGGAGCATGTGGTGGCATGTGATAATTGTCTTCTTGATTCCCGATAATGCAGAAAATAGATAGAGAGAATGAGGGGCTATTACGTGAGCAAGGAGAATAATGGTCTCAAGTTACAAGGCGATGGTCTGCTCCCTTTTGTTCCTTTTGAGTCAGCTGACATTACAGAGACAAGAGGGAGGTTGGGAGATCGATGAGTGAGTACAGAGTGGTCTTGACTGACTCGCCAGGATTTCATTTTCTGCCCCGTTTTATTTTTGTTCGAACAGATGCAATACCAAGGAGGAAGGCGATGCTACAGAGGCTTGTTTGCTTCTCTTTTTATTTGTAGTTACTTATTAGTTGTATTACTAGTTTTAATTCGTGAGCATCTATTACCGAATTTGAGCATAGCTTAATCGGTTAAAGCGTTCAAGGAGGATACGAGAGGTACGGGGTTCAAACCTTAGTGGGAGCGTATTCCCCCTTTTTTTGTATAAGCCATATACTTGTTTATTTACATGTTTATTTACATATATGTGAGACTATATAATATATAGTGTTATTAGTTGGATACGCAACCACTTAATTTTGTTACGTTATATATATACGACCCTTTTATTTTGTCGTTTTAGTTATACATAACTATGTGACGTTATTATTTATTACATACGACGTTGTAATATTGTAACGTTAAAATACATATACGTACATACCTAAGTACATGCCCGTGTTAATGTGTAATGTTGTCATGTTTTCGGACATGTATATACTACACTTAGTTGTTCAAATTAATCATATAACGCGTTATTTTCGGATAATCTCCTCGCGTTTATGATTTTATTTGTTTAATTGTTCAGGGGTGTTTCAACTTTTAAACTTCACTAATTTAAAGTGGTAGTTACTCGGGGTATTTCATTTAGTAACAAGAATTATAATATATTAAAACGCTTAATTTAGAATAGACCAAGTATCAATAACTTCCCTGGTCCATTACTAACCACTTACTCCGGATAACTCCATAACAACTATTATAAAATTAACCCAATCTTATTGATTAAATAATATATATTTCCTAACTCAACAATACGGGGGTATTTCAGTAGACCTGTAGGGCATCTGTGTACTTCAATTCCTAGATGAAATGAAAAGGACCTGAGTCCTTAACAAGAAACAGACCTAATAGTTTGTTCATGAAGTGTCTAGTTAGATTTGAGAATGAGCCTGTGATGATGATATCATCCACATAGATGAGGATGTAGAGAATGTCCTCTTTGTAGTGATAGAGAAAAAGGGAGGAATCTACCTTAGATGGGTGAAATCCCATATTAGTGAGAGTATCACTTAGCTTTTAAAACTAGGCAAGGGGTGCTTGTTTGAGCCCATAGATTGATATCTGCAATACACAGACATGGTTAGGCAGATAGGGAAGAATACAACCTGAGGGTGACTCCATATAGATTTTTTTCTTGAAGATCACCATGGAGAAATTCATTCTATATATATATTTTATGGATGGGCCACTATTTAGTAACTACAATAGCAAGGATGAGTCAAATAGTAGTAGGCTTAATCACTAGACTGAAAGTCTCTACATAGTCTAGTCCTTCAGTTTGAGGGTAGCCACATGCAACCAATTTTCCCTTCCTTCTTTCCAAAAAGCCATCCTACTTTTTCTTTGTCCTTATAACCCATTTTAGCCCAAGAAGTTTGATATTGGGTGGTGGGGGAACAAGAGACCAGATGTTTGTCTTTCGTAAAGCTTGAAACTATCCAAGCATGGCCTCATGCCATTGAGTGTATTGCATAGCTTGTTTAAAAGTAGGGTCATCAGGAACACAAGTAGAAACATGGGTATTAGGCCATATGACAGCGCCATCTGTTCTGACTAATGGTTTTCTGATGTTATTTTTGGCCCTGGTGGTTATAGGATGAGTACGCAGCGGAGGTGTAGGTTGTTGTGATTTGGAGGTAGTGGAGTTAGGTGTAGGGTGATGTGGTGTAGAGGTAGTGGAGTTAAGTGAGGCAAGTTGAGTGTCAGGATTTACAGAAGGTGGAGAATTATCTGTGTTTCCAATTAAGGGTGAGTGAGGGGATTGTTTTGTGTAAGTGAGGGTGAAGAGGAAGAACAAGGGGTAGAAAGTTGAGGCAGCGTATGATGAGGTGAGGGTGGAGGGATACATATCTTGAGCAGTGGGAGTTGAAAACATAGAGATGCACTGAAGGCGTTATATGTGTTGTGGATCTGGAGAGTTACATGATGTAAGGTGAGTGTAGGGAAAAGTTCTCATTGAAAGCAACATCACAAGAGGTATCATTTTTATGGGTTTAGGATCAAGACAGAGATATTCTCTATAATTTTCTATATAGCCAAGAAACACACAGGAGATAGATTTGAAATTGAGTTTATTTTTGTGGTAAGGGCGCATGTTTGGCCAACATTCACAGCCAAAAGCACTTAGAGTATCAAAGTTAGGAGCAAGATGAAGAAGTTTTTCATGGGGGGTTTTCTAGTGATAGGACTTAAGTTGGTGTTCTATTTATATGGTAGAATGATGTAAGAAAGGCATACTCCCAGAATTATAAAGGTAAGTTGCATGAGCTAGGAGGGATAAAACCCTTATCCACAATAACTTTGTGTCTTGATTTAATAGTGCCTTGTTGTTGATGTGAGTAAGGACAAGAGACTCTTAAATCAATGCCCCTTTGATGAAACACTCTAGTGAGAGTTTAAACTCAGCTCCACTATCCACTTACACATACCCAACAATAGTATTGAAATGATTATAAACAAGTTGTAGAAAAGTGCATACTATAAGAGTTACCTCAAATTTAGAAGCAATAGGAAAAAGCCATATAAATTTACTGCAGTCATCCACAACAAATAAATAGTGTTTGTGTCCACTAAGAGATAAAGCATGAGGTGGGCCCCATACATCCAAAAATAACTGCTGAAAATGGTTAGTAGACACAGTAAGAGATACATTATGAGGTAAGACATGCATTTTGCCCATAATGCAGCCCTTACAATCAGTAGGATTAGAATCCTTAGCAGTGATAGGAAGTTTGTAATTATTAGTAGTAAAAATAGTGGTTTGAGATGAGGGATGCCCGAGCCTTAGATGCTAGATGAAAGAAGTTGCTTTCTTAGTAACATGTGCTTGTAGGTCTGGTGATGAGAAGGTAAATAGAGCTCTTGAGAAATTGTAGAGCCTATTCTTAATTCCCCTTTCGAGAAGAGCTTTCCCCGTGAGCAGATCCTTAATAAAAAAAATAGGGAGGGTAAAATTCAAACACTGCATTATGATTAGATGTAAACTATCTAATAGAAACCAGGTTCTTGTTTAAATCAGGAACATAAGCAAGTTTGAGAGAGTGAAATGACCATAGGGTGTAGGTAGTAACCCAGATCTTTGCTCTTGATTGGCAGGGAGCCACCATTTCTAAATTCACTTCCCCTGATGTAGTTGACAAATGTGGTTCCAAACTTAGATTAGAAAAATCTTGAGTAAAATGATTTGAAGCACAACTGCTAGGATACCGGATGGGATCTGTAACAGTGTAATTAGCACAAACTAGAGAGGATGGGTTAGCCTGATGCATGATCAAAATGATGAAAGCAAGTATTTGCCATACGACCATATTTTCCACACACTTGGCACTGAACACGGGGATCACCTCTTCTTGAGATGTGTTGATTTTGAGGATACTTATGTATGCCCTTCTATAGGAATTTACACCACCTTTGTTGAAGTAACCTCCACGGTTAGACCTTCCCCATCTGTGTCCTTTGCCTCTATGAGTGTAGTGATTATTGATGTTGTGCTGGTTTGTGTGAGTGACATTAGCTGTCATGATAGTGTTGGAGATTAACTCTTTTGTTAGCCAAGGTGAGATTCATAAGTGAGGAGCTGCCCATATAGAACATCTGATGTGACAGTTTATGTGCGCATCATTAGGTTGGTTTTAACAGATTCAAAGTCAAGAGGTAAGGCTGAAATAATGCAGCTAACAACATCTGCATCAACCATAGGCGAGCCAACTGAGGCAAGGGAATTCACAATAGTCATGGCTTTGTTAAAATACACAACAATACTATCATATCCCTTCTTGATACTCAATAGCTTTTCAAGAAATAGCAATATCCTAGAATTTACTTGGGCAACAAACATCTCTTGCACTTTTTTCTAGGTTTCAGAGGAGGATATAGATAAAAACACTTGGGTTAAAACAAACTCAGTCATAGAGGCATTTAGGAGGGACACTATAAGATGATCGGTTTGTTTCCATGTGTTGTATTCAGGATTAGGCAGATTGTTAACAAATTGAGAAGGATGAGCTTTTGAGCCATTAATCCAGCCAAAAGACCATGGCCACGCAGATAGGGTTCAAGTTGAACTTTTCAGAGAGGGAAATTCTCAGATGAAAGTTTAATGAAGTTTAAAGAAACATACATACTCCAGGAGAAGGAAGAGACAGTAGCACCTGCTTGAGTTCTAGAAGTATTGCCTCATGAGGAAGAAGAAGAATTAGCAGACGTTGCAGTCGTGGATAGCAAAGGTGTAACACCCCTAATCCTAAATCTGTAATAACGTCGCATGTCGTAGCATAATAAATAATAATTCGCATCGGAAAATAAAACTAACTATCCTTGGTGTTACACGCCGTTACTCACCCTTGTGAGTAACAAGGCATCCATCCAACAACCTTAACTCCTCACGCTGTGATGAACAGATACTGAGCACCCTTAACATTACAAACCAAATCCAAACTAAATGAGCAACTAACTGAATACAACAATCTCCTTAATACAATACTTAATAAACTTAAAGAGGTCTTTATTAAAACCCATCAGCTACCCTGTGCCCCGCACTCCGGCTTGAGTCTTCTTCAGTAACCTGAAATGTTTGGCCCATTGAAGGGCTCAGCAATCAAAATGCTGGTATGCTAAATGTAGTCCTAAGTCATCTAGACTCCTTAAGTCATTTTAGCCATCTTGATATTAGATTCTTTACATGAAATACCGGTTTACAATAATAACAGTAATAACTGTAAACATTAAACAATCACACAACAATTCACCTGTAAACATCAATGTACAATAGTACACAACACCAATAACCACACATCAATAATCTATAGCAATAACCAATAATCACACATCAATAATCCATAACAATAACCAATAAGATACGCGTATTAAACTGTACTTGTTAGTTGGCCACCTGGCCCTTATCCTTTAAACCAATCACATAACCTTTTCCAATTAAATTTCATCTCAGGCGTCATGTCAAGACAACCCTTAATAACTTATTAATGGATGATAGTCCCCTGGGTTCCAATGGAACCGTTACCAGCTGACCTTATGGCCCTGGATAAATATAAGACCGATCCGGTCGAACCTGTGCACCAACGGTAGTGCCCTCCGCCATCCTCGAATGTGACTGATGGATTCCCTTGAGTGACTCCCCATTGAAGTCTCTCGTAGTGATCATGATGCGCAACCAGAAAGTCGAAACAGTCTGGATTCCTCTGTTTATAAGTTAGCCCTTTAGTCAATGATACAATATCCAATCCTTGAGTTAAGACAATAACAGTTGACCATCAGTTAGGTTCAATAATACCTAAAGGTCAGTTAGTCTTGTTCCAGTTTAGATGTATAAACTTCCAGTCATAAGACGTTCACGTAAAAATACAACGCAACAGTGTTGAGCAATACAGTATACAATATCATATACATAAAATCACAGATATCGCTCTTAAACAATTAACACATAATGTCTGGACCTTAGGATAATCCTTAGGACATTCAGACCACACAATTAACATACCGTTCACCAAGTAACTGCTAGCTTGACAAATTCCTGTTCAGTAGTTCCTTCCCGTACGCTGTTATATAAACATGCAATACCGGGTAATATTAATACCACTATTCATTAAGCATTACAGTACTGTCACTGTAAAGTTTATACTCGTAGGATACTAACTCTGTATGTTCTTTATTTCCCCCTGTTAATTAACAGTGGTTCTAGGTAGTTCATTAGTTCATTATTTTATGTAGTATCCACATGTGATAATGAATTCCCTTATTATGATATTTCTTCATCTCTTTAATTATATATCCATAATTATTTCCTCTTATTCCATATACCAATATAATTTGGTTATCTTTATTATATTCACAATTATTTCATAAACTCTATATTATATTCTTTTGGTTATTTTTATCATAACCACAATTATTTTATAAACTTTATATTATACTCCATAATATACCATAATACATTATATTACCCAGTTTTAATTCCTTTCTTTATTAAAGTATAAAACCAACCTTATTAATTTCTGTAATTATAAGTTGGACACAATAACTTTTATAAGTTACCAAATAACCTTATAAATTCGGTATTTATATCTTGGACACATTAATTTTTGTAATTTACCAAATAACCACATATATCTTTTCGGTAATTACAATTCAAATACTCTAACTTTTATAAATTACTAAATAACCATATAACTTTTATAATTTACTAATTATCCATATTAACTTTCAGTAATTATAAAATGAACATCCTAATTTTTATAACTTACCAAATGACCACATTTAATTTTCGGTCTTGACATATACTTTCCTTATATTTACATTTTAATCCCAAAACTTTATATAAGTTACATATTAACTTATAAACTATAGTTTTAATATTTAATTTTTCAAAAGTACCGAACAGACCCTTATACTTTTATAAATGATGAATTCGCCCCATGTATAATTCAGTTTTACATATATATATTTTCATAAATTACATATTCACCCCAAAACTTTTATAAACTTAATATTTTATGTCATAAATCATTTTAACCCAAAGTTTTTGGTCAACACTTTGACCAAGACTTAATTTCATAATTAATACTTTGAGTAAATTACTCAGAACCCCCTCGAGGATTTAGAATATTACAGTTAACCCCCTCGTGTTTATCATAATTACTGGTAACCATCTCGAGGTTAAGGTATATTTGACTATGAGCCCCCAAACTGTATCTTTGTTAGTAGGAAGTAAACTATGTGTTGACCTATCAGCTTAATCACATTAATAATGTCAGATTAGACAAAAAGCACTACTTAATTTGTATTGTTATTTTCCTAAAAATGTTAACCTGGCCTTAAAAATACATCTAAAGTGGGATGAAAGAGAGAGTTAGACGATGTTAATTAAGCAATTTTATTGTCCAGCCTGTATTATTAATGTGATTAAGTTGATAGATCAACACGTAGTTAACATTCTAATAACAGAGTTATAGTTTGGGGGCTCGTAGTCAAAGATACCTTAACCTTGAGGTGGTTACCAATAATTATGATAAACACAAGGGGGTTAACTGTAATATCTCAAATCTTCAAGGGGGTTCTCAGTAATTTACTCTAATGCTTTAATATACCTATAAAATCATGTGTATTCTCGGTTATACTCCAAACTTCCCAATAATTTCAAAATAGCCCCAAAACTTTATAAAATGTTATTTTAACACTTAAACACTTATTTAAATTCACCAAAATTCATAATATTAATTCCTACCTTATATTATAACATAAATATACCAAACAACTCCTTATGTTCTCGGCAATTGTTATTTGTACACCAAAATTTACATTTTAACCACATAACTTATTAAACTAGCCATTTAAATACTTGTAGCTATTTTTAATACTCCCAAATTTTATAAAATAATTTAATACACTTATATATTTCGAAAATCACCAAATAACCCTATTTGTTTTCGGCTTTAACAAATATGTACCATATAGTTTTAAAACTTGATTTAAACCTTATAATAAATACATATAAATGTATATAAGCCATATAACACTTCTAAAAATTATGCTAATGACTTAGAATGATTATAAAATCAAAATAGAACATTTTATTCTTAGGCAATTCGATTTATATATATGTGCATCTTAATTAATTTTTGTGACACATATTTATACCTTAAGGTAATAATCTTACCTTATATGTTATAAATTATTTTCTTGCCATTATAACCCAATATTTTCGGCCTTAATATTACTAAGGCTTATTCATAATTTTTATACCAAAGTTTGAAGATTAAATCAAACTTAAACTTATTAAACCTTAATCATATAAACTTACTCCTTAAATCAAGACAATTCTTGTACTTGATTTCTCCTTGAATTCCAAGCTCTCCAAAGGCTACTTTGATGAAGAGAATTCGGCCTCCTTGTACACATTTAGGAGATCCATTTGTTAGGCTTCTAACAAGGATTTATAAATAATATTTGGAGTAGTTTTACAAGAGTTTACCGTAGGAATTTTTCAAGGAATTTTCGGTAGACCTTGAGATGGTTGTAGATCTAAATTTCCTTCATGAAATGATGAGGAGAACCTTGGTTTAGAAGTTCATAATTTTCGGAAATGCTTAAGGTATTTGTTTTGGATTTTCAAACATGAAAATATACCTTAACTTGTTCTTGTTGTTCCTTGTGTTGTTGTTGAGTCTAGGAACCTCCTTGGAGCACTAAAGCTTGGCAATTTCTTGTAGGCTTGCTAGGATGATTTTTGCTTCATGACTTAGGAGATTTAACTAGGAATTTACATAGAAATGATGTTAGAGCTTAAAACACCATTAATGGAGCTTTGAAGCTCTAAGGAATTAACTATCAAATGAAGAAAGAAAAGAGAGGATGTAGAAGCTTACCAATTCGGTGGGTGTGAGCAAATGAGAGCCTAGCTCACGTAAGGCTTAAGGAAGGAATGAAAGGAATTTTCTTTTGATAAAAAAATGTCAAATTTGACTAGTCTTTGTATTAGTTTATTCATTGATTATTGGCTCAATAAATGACCTCAATTCATGCTAGACTTACGGCTGGTTGTCAAGGAAATAATGGAGGCTTTGTTTGATAATGGAAACTAGAAGACAAAGAGCAAGGTAGGTACATGTCTTATTTTGATTTTTCTAAGGCAATTAACATGTCCATTGTTGTCTTCTTTCTCCTTGTTTATACGGTAATGGAGTATAGATTAGGCAATTGATTTCTTTGATAGAAGACAAGAGAACATGCTAGGTATCTTATTTGATTAATTTAGAGAATCAAACTTGTTCCTTTCCCCCCTGAAATCGGCAACCATAGGCTATAGTAAGCCATTTGATTTTTGTTTGTATTGAACATAGACATGTGCATAAGTAGGTAGCTGATTTATTTGACAATTAAAGACATTAGAACATGGCTAGATAGGTAGGTCTTTACTTTGATTTTTATAAGGCAATCAAGGCCTTATTTCCCTTATTGAAATCGGCAATGGTGATGTATAATGGTCTTTGATTTTTGTTTGTGTTAGGCAAGAGATCATGCTAGTTAGGTAGTGATTTCTTTTGACTAGATAATTAGCAATCAATCCCTCTTTTTCCCATGTGAAATCGGCAGCTATAGGATAGTAGAACATGGGTTGTTTTGTTGGTATACTAGCACATGTATAAAGTGGATTCTAGCTTGTTATTTTATGTAGTCTAATTTCTATGACTTTTACAAGACTAATATCCTCTTATTTCTTGCAGGTCATACGGTAATGGTAGCCTTAATTGACTGATTTTTATTTGACATTATCACATGGCATGTGCTAGGTGAGTATCCTTCCATAAGATACTTATTTTAGCCAAAATCAAGTCAAACGAGACTTAAAATGGCGCCCAATATAGAGGATAATTGGGACTGATTTTTAATTTGATTCCTGTCACTCTATATTTTATTAAGACCATATTATAACATGTAATAGGTTCCAGCATTTAATTGGTACATTTATACTAAGGTAAAAGATGAAAGTCTTAAGGTAAAAATGCTGATTTTAGGTACCTTTTTGACCCAAAAATCTCCCCCACTTGTACTATGAATTTAGTACTGGCATTAATTGATTTAGATGGTCAATTTATCCCCTTTTAAGATTATCAACTCGTGGCTCCTCAAAAACTTCAAGGTAATTGCGTAGAACGCATTTTTGTGACACCCGAAGGTGCGTTTTTGTGCTCTAAGGATTTTCTGGAAAATAAGTAGTCGCTATAAGTTCCAAGTGTTTATAAACATTTTTTATAGTCAATAATAATATGTTAAGGTGTTACATTGAGTTATATGGGGTTATATCAACTCAAAACACAACTCCCGAGCTAACCGGGGCAAAAGGAGCGTTAAGAAATTCGTCCGAGCACTTTGTTTATTTTTGAGAAAGTGGCTCGAGCATTCTGTTTAGAATGTTGAATAATGATGTTAGGAAATCTTAGAATGATTTTACTTTTGGGAAATTCTCAGATGAAAGTTTGAAGAAACAGACATACTCAAGGAGAAGGAAGAGACAATAGCACCTGCTTGAGTTCTAGAAGTATTACCTCCTGAGGAAGATGAAGAATTAGCAGACGTTGCAGCCGTGGATAGTGAAGGAGTGAAGAACAAATGGAGAACGTGGGTGAAGAATCCTGCTAGAGCAACTCTGATACCATTCTAAATGTAAAAACCCCAGATGGCGGTTGTGTGTTCCCAATGAGGATTTGTATTAAAAATTATCCGTCTTACATTGTGACATAGTAGTACTGTACACACATATTTATATATATATACTGAGAACAGTCAAGACATTTGAAACGGGTTATGTTATTTTGTGTGAGCCTAACTTATTTATGATGTTAGGCTCATTTGTTTTACTTTCTTCTCATCCTTTAACTCTCATGTTCTACTCTTTGCACAAACATGGTTCCATCATACATACTCCTTCAAATGAGCTATCTTTAGGTTCTTTTCCGCATAGACCTTCACCCTAGACGCTAGCTACTCAATTCTTTGCTTGGTAGTTGTTAGTTTATCTACAAATGAAGTCCTCAAATCTTCCAAACAATCGTCTCTAACATTAGCGGACTGAAAACTAGTGGTCTAGCACAAATTATTTCACCCAATTAGGTATGACGAACATGGCTGTTCAGATTTACTTTCACCTTTAGCCCTCATTTTTTTTGGAAATTTCACGATATACCCCTTGAGGTCTGAGCGAATTTTACGAGATACCCCCGAGGTTTCATTTTCATTACGAGATACCCCCGAGGTTTCATTTTTTTTATGATATACCCCTGAGGTTTCATTTTCATTACGATATACCCCTGGGGTTTCAATTTTATTACGAGATGCCCCTCAGTTCAAATTCAGATATATTATATTTGTCATATCCTGATTTTACCCTCGCACCATATGCCCCGTAACACGGGTTTATAGTCAAATTTTTTAAAAATTTAAAATATGAACAAAATGCACATAAAAATTGAAGATCAATTAAAATTTTATTTCAATTTAAAAAACATAAATAAAAGTTTAAAAACAAATTAAAAAAATTAGAATCATGAAAGATTTAAAATAATTAGAAATGACTAACCAACAAAAAATTATCTATTTAAAAAACTTATATTGTTACATAATTTTAAAACTATTATAGCGGTGGCTTAAAATCATATGCCCCACAATAATCTCAGGGATATATGGTCAAAGTTTTGTTTGAATTTAAAACTTAAATAAAATGCTCATATAAATTAAAGTTCATATAAAATTTGAAATCAATATCAAAAAATGAATATAATTAAATAAACATAAAACAAAAAAATTAATAAATAGAAATGACTAAAAAATAAAAAATAAATTATTTTGAAAAATAAACATAACTTGTTAAGGAGTTATCTAGATATGTATTAGAAATCATTTTTTTGATCTTTAAATATAATTTCTATAATAGTTTTTAAATTATGTAACAATATAAGTTTTTTTAAATAGATTATTTTTTTGTTGTTTGGTCATTTCTATTTATTTAAACTTTTTATGATTCTAATTTTTTTAATTTATTTTTATACTTTTATTTATGTTTTTTAAAATTGAATTAAAATTTTAATTGATCTTTAATTTTTCTGTGCATTTTGTTCATATTTTAAATTTTAAAAAAATTTGACCATAAATCCATGTTATGGGGCATATGGTGCGAGGATAAAATGAGGATATGAAAAATATAATATATTAGAATCTGAACTGAGGGGCATCTCGTAATAAAATTGAAATCCCAGGGGTATATCGTAATGAAAATGAAACCTCAGGGTATATCGTAAAAAAAATGAAACCTCGGGGGTATCTCGTAATAAAAATGCAACCTCGAGGGTATCTCGTAAAATTCTCTCAAACCTCGGGGGTATATCATGAAATTTCCCTTTTTTCATCATAAGTTGGCATTTAATGTCAGGAATCTAGGGAACTAACTCCCAAAGCAAAACCTTTTCATTCTCATTCAAATCTAATCTGAAAAACTCCCTTCAAATTCTATTAAATAGCTAAAAGAATTTCTTAACAATACGGAAACATTGTTAGCACAATTCGACCTTTAAAAAATCAATTAGTCTTAACTACAACTATATGTAGCCATCTTTGGCTACATTTTTCATGGTACAATTTGTATAGAGTAAATGTATATGTTTTATAAGTTTGTTGTACAGTTTATAAAGTTAGTATATACATTATGTACAAATTCAGAAATATCACAATTCACTGTATACATGTACATATACATCAGTACAGTTTTGAATGCTCAAATGTACAATTTTCAATGACCAAATATACATGTATGTAGCTATCTATAGCTACATATGGTTGTAGCCAAGAAATTGGGTTAAAAAATTTGTCAACTTCCAACGAAACAAAACAATACATCTATAAAAGATCTTATAATGTTGATATCATCGTATTGGGTATCTCGAGTGGTGGAGCAGTTATATATGTATATAAAAATCATTCACGGGATTGTATTTATTATTATACATTTCAAAAGGGTTGGGTTGATGAGTTAGTTTGCTGAAGAGGTTACGGTTAAAGATTAATGTCTTTTTGTAGCGCAGGAGATTGATATCTTTGGATGTATGTACCTGATAGATTCTGCAATTTTACACCTTCTTAAATCTAAGTTTAATCTTAAATAACTCACATGCTAGTAAATAGCACCATTACTAATTATATTGTAAATACTCATGTTATTTTTGTAAAAGAAATCAAAGTTAAACTATTACCGGATAATACTCCCTCCGTCCTGAATTGAACGTCTTGTTTATTATTTGGACATGTCGTTTGATTTCAATATTTAACATATAATAATTTTAAAATTTTAAGTTTTGCATATGATTCCTTACATGATAAACTATATATTATAAAATTTAGTGTTATAAAATCATTTTATCTTATATGCTTAATATTGAAGTGAAAAAACATGTCATAAAGCAAACAAGACGGTCAATTCAGGACGGAGGGAGTAAAAAATTTATGAACTTTCACTGACTACCACTGAGTTTTTGCTTAATTTACGATATAATATTATGTTTTTAAAATTATACAGAATAATACTAAGTTTTTACTTATTTCACCAGATAACGCTCTGTCTCATATTTTGTTAAATGTTCCATTAATATCTTTAGAAAAAAGACTAAACTACCATATAAATAGTTAAACAAAAGTGGGGTCTTATGAAATTTATCAATATGACAAATCATTTTTAAGTTGTTAATTAATAACAGAGGTAGTTTGGTTATTTTCCTGGGATATTAACAGAACATTTAACAAAATATGAGACAGAGTGTTATCTGAAAAATACGTAAAAACTTAGTGGTATCCAGTGTAATTTTAAAAACACAATGGTATATGTGAATTAAGCAAAATCTCTTTCATAATTGGTGAAATTTCGCAAGAAATTTTGAAAACTTTGGAAATTAATAATCACATAACAGTCCTAAAAGTTAATCATACGATATCATGGTATAATTCCCAAACGTATACATATATGGGTTATAAGTAATTGTCTTATAAAGCAAAAGTAAGATGCATATCATGACACGACACGCACATACGTCCAAGAAACACAAATGTTATACCACTGTTGATGATTCACATGTTAACAACAACACTAAATCTTGTAGCGAATACTACCTCCGTCTTTTACTTTTTGATACGCTTTTCCACTTCAATATTAAACATATAAGATAAAATAATTTTATAAAATTAATTTTTATAATATATAGTTTTTTACATGAGAATTCTATTGCAAAAATTAGATTTATAAAATTATATCATCTTATATGTTAAATATTGAAATCAAACAACATGTTCAAATAATAAACCTAACGGTCAGGGACGGAGGGAGCAGCTATTTCCCATACTACTACGGAGTAGTATTATTCTATAGATAGATAAAGGCTGAGATCAATGCAATGACAAGATTGATTTAATTAGTCAAGAAAGAAGATAGAGAATATTCTTTTCGAGAGTTAAACTTGTGAATTCACTCACCACTACCCACCCACCCACCATGCACACACAATTAAACGTACGTATTCATAATCTGGAACTGTGCTGGACAGTACCAGTAGCAGCTAACTAAAGTAGCATTTGTAGCAGGGAGGGAGAGTACTTGTACGTATAGTGGCTAGCAAAAGTCCATTTGAGAACAAGACAAAAGCTATATAGCTAGAGAAGAGTCACAAAATGTTATGTCATGGCCTAGTAAAAGTGAATGAATGGCTTGGATCTGTGTGAAGAGAATACTACACTACACACATAGCATACACAATTAGTTTTCTCTTGTACTTTTCTTTGTTTGAGTACTGGCACGTAGTGTATTAATAAAACTGAAAAATGAAAACTGAAAAGGAGTGCTGGTTTTTCTTTGAGGATAAAAAGCGATGCTAGTTACATTATTGTTGTGTCATGTTTCCAGTTTCTGCATAAAAGGTTATTTGCTGTTCATGTACTTTTGTATCCTAAGTCAAAGGAGCTTTAAGGGGGAAGAGTCTGGCTTCACTGGTGCAGCTAGAGCGGTAAAAGCCAAATGTGTTATTTTCTTGTGCAGTAATGATCAAGAACCAGGAAGTAATCTGAGATAGCTATGTTCGTAGGCTGAAGAAGGTCTCTCTATCTATAACTACAAGTGGACAGGACAGAGGAAGGTCCACATGAATTGATTATGATAGGGACTTGTAGGGTTCTTCAAGCTGCATGGGTTCATCATTCAGATCAGTCTGCTGCTCTTTTCTGACTGACGATTAAAGTTTTCTCCCCCTCTTTGATTTCCCTGCTTTCTTGTTTATTTTTGGGCATGTTTTCCATCTCAATATTAAACATATAAGATAAAATAATTTTATAAAATTAAATTTTGTATTATATAATTTATCATGTAAGAAATCATATGTAAAACTTAAATTTTCAAAATTAATTCATCTTATATATTAAAAATTAAAGTCAAACGACATATCCAAATAATAAATAGGACGGTCAAGGTGGGACGGAGGGAGTACTACTGTAGTGCTCGGTTCTAATCCTTCTCACATTATTACTGAACTCGTTTGCTTCTAGTAATTTCTTTCGGCTCACTCACAACTTGCTTTACTTTATTTTTTTGGGACATTCTCTTCTTTTGATAATAGCCAAAACAATCTTCTCACTTTACCTTCTCTCAAGAAGTCCAGAGGGATAACAAAGGTTTTAGCATGAAGTGAAAGCCCGGGTCTGAGAACAAACAAGAGAATTAAAATGTAGACGTAGTACTTCACAATAGTAAAAGAGATTGGAATGATTATTAATTACATCATTACGAGATAATGCGTATTTGGTTCAGGTAGTGGTTAGGCTATAATTATGAATTCTCCTTACCTCGGTTATAGGAAAACTAAAATTATTTAATAATTGTAGTGGATTCTATGGCAGAGATGGCCTCTCTCTCACACATTCGTCAATTCTAATTGATATGATAACTGCAGGTGGATGTTCTGATCACCACAGATTATTTTAGTGGGATTATTATACTATAAACGTCAGCCTTTTGCTTCTTCTACTTGTTGCATACTGAAGTGACATATTCGTCTTGTGGCAGACACTTATGACAATGATTAGATGGGTGAGTTAATTTCGCATTTATTGATAAACATAAAAAGACCGCCATTGAATAATCATATTTACTACTATCTCGGTCCCATTTTGACCTTCCTGTTTACTTTTTAGCATATTTTTCCACTTCAATATTAAACATATAAGATAAAATAATTTTATAAAACAAATTTCTATAACATATAGTTTTTGACATAAGGATTTCATTGCCAAACTTAGATTTATAAAATTATGTTATCTTATATATTAAATATTAAAATCAAATAACATGTCCAAATAGGAAATAGGAAGATCAATTGGGGACGGAGGGAGTACTTTTGAATTATGAAGACCGCCATTGAATAATCATATTTACTATTTTTGAATATATGAGATAGTAATATACAAGCATAGTACAATGGGTGTTAATGGAAAACGGAACGGTTAACCGGACCGGAATCAATGAAACCGAAATTAAAAATCCGGTTAATTGAAATTGTTTGTCGGTTTGGTTAATCGAATTGTTTAACTTTCTAGTTCCGGTTCCGGTTACAGTTATTGATTTTGACGAATCTGATTAACCGTAAAAATCGTTTAAGCATTTAATTTATTAATTTTTTTGAGTATAAGTAAAAAACTATATGGTTAATTATTAGAACTCCAAAAATAAATATATAATTATATAGTTAATGATTAGAATTATACCAAAACCAATAAAATCTTATCAAAATCGACGGTGAACCGGTTTAATATCACATCAAAACAAAAAAACCGCACATTGTTTACTAATTATAAGAAAAAACACATGAATCTACATCATTACGGTTAACCGTTAACAGTGGCGGATCCAGAAATCTTGTTTAGGGGGGGTTAAAAACATTTTTGACATTAATTTTCTTTAAAACTTTATATTATGTTGTATTTTTTAAAAATTTATAAGAGTAATTAGACAAATTTTCAAAATTTTCAGCCCCTAGCCCCCCTCTCGGTCCGTCCCTGATCGTTAAGCCAGTAAAACCGCTCTGAAACCAACGGTTAACCGGTCCCGATTAACCACTTCTAAATGAACCAATTATGGTTATCAAATTTGACTAACCGACATTCTGGTTAACCGAAAAGCTGATTAACGGTTATGAAATGTGAAATACAGTATGTAAATAATGGATTCTCCCTCCGTCCTGAATTGACCGTCCTGTTTACTATTTGGACATGTCGTTTGACTTCAATTTTTAACATATAAGATAAATTAATTTTGAAAATTTAAGTTTTACATATGATTCCTTACATGATAAACTATATGTTACAAAATTTAGTTTTATAAAATTATTTTATCTTATATGTTTAATATTGAAGTGGAAAAATGTGCCATAAAGCAAACAGGATGGTCAATTCAGGACGGAGGAAGTAGTATTCATCTCCCTATCTTTATCAGCATAGTTATGATGTCTGCTCATTCTTTCATATGATGAGCAAACTTAGTACACTAGACAAGTTCAGCAAAGAGGGTGAGAAATGGAGTTACCTTATAAAAAGCTGGGAAAGCCTCTAATATCGCCAAAATCATCGAAGGCTGCACATTTTTACCAGAAGAATCATGAGCTTTCAAACGGGAAGATGGAAATACTCAATAAAGTGAAAGAATCAAAAGCAAAGTAACTCCAGTTTTTTTAAAAGAAAAAGGTTTGCTAATCCCACTATCACAGTAGTACCACCGTTCCCTTGCCCAAAATTAGGAAAAGAGAAAGTAAAAGTAAAACAAAAATGGAAAAACGTACCATAAAGCAAACAGACAGTCAATTCAGGACGGAGGAAGTATTATAATGCCAGTCACTTTCAATCTTCTTTTGTTATTTTGCTGACCACACTCCTGCTGAGTTTTCACTTTTCTAAGGGAGGTGGTGTGGGTGGTGTTGTAGGTGGAAGAAGATGAACAGCGGTTTTTGATGGTGAGTGCGATTTTCAACCATCTCCAGCTGTAGCATAGACACACTGCACGACTCTTTGCTGATCTTTCATTTCTGAGGCTTTTCAAGCTTGCTGTTTTGAGGTCTGGTGATTGTTCTTTCGTCAGGCTTTGTTGCGTCATTTCATATTAACTCTACCCAGCCGAAATTATCAGTGACGGGGAAGCGAAATCTCGCAATTGATTTCGTTCATTCACTGTGTCGCTTCCACCTACCATCAGTTTCCTGAGTGTAGTGTCATTTAATTACCCGACCTCCCTCCCCTCTATTTGGGTTTTAGAGTTGCGCTGCAGTGGTTATTGCCAATGTTAGAGAGGATTCCTGTCTTATTACTTGGGTGAAGGAGGAGGGGAAATAAAAGAACGTCAAGAGCGGGCGGGAGAAAAGAAGAGATGGCTCAGTCTAGTAAAGTTCGCTTAGTTCGTTGCCCCAAATGCGGGAATCTTCTCCCTGAGTTGCCTGACTACTCTGTTTACCAATGTGGTGGCTGTGGTGCTGTCCTTCGAGGTAATTAACACTCTCTACTCTATCTCTGTCTCGCACATTCAGTCGACTTTTCTTCTTTGTGTTGATTTCTGCTATATTCGTGTACCAAATTATGTCTACCATTTCTTTTTCCTTTTATATTCCTTGCTACTGGAATACGGGTTTATATTGAAGACGGTTGTTTGTTCGCAGCCAAGAAAAGCGATCCTGAGGGAGACAGATTACCACCCGAGAGATTAGATGAGGCGAGACCAGGAGTTCTTTGTGATAATAGGCTGGAGAAACAACAGATTTTGATGGGAAAATCCACACCAGCAACACCTGTAATTGAGAGAAGGGAAGGCACTGTAAGTGATAGTCGCGGTGGCGTTGCTGCCGCTGAAACACGAGTTAATAAAGATTCCAAGGATGTAGTAGCTGAGAAACCGGGGGTGGAGAAAGGGAAAGTAGGTGGGTATGGGTGCTTGGAATCTCACAACACCAATCCGTCTGGTGTAACCCCAGTTGATAACGCTAATGGGTCTGTTATGAATTCAAGCAAGATTATCAAGCCAAAGGCGTCAGATAACAGATACTAGTGAAGGGCTAGTCAGGGTACGGAGCGGAGAAAGTGAGGGAGTCAAGTTCTGCCCTCAGAATCTTGCTGGAGAAGGACCATCTAGCAGGTATTATGCCAATGGCAGTCATGGAGTAGCACCAAGGAACCCGGCTGAACTGAATGAGATCGAGCAAGGTAAGCCAACTCGAGAGGAACTCTTGAGAAAATTGGAAGAGTTGAAAGAACAGTTGAGTCAGTCTTGTGATGTGAATGACAAATCTATTAGGAACAAGGTTCCTTTGGACGTACCTAGAAATTTTCATGGTCTACAAGACTCATATACTGATCCTGATGACTGGTTCCTTGATCATCCTGCTCGGTACCACAGTGGGTTGAGGCAGTTTTGTGATTCTAATGGGTATGGTGGAGGTAGACCTAGGTACTTTGATCCCTATTATGAGCCAGTTCCTGCCATGGATAGGTCTGACTATTCCCGCTTATCTGCTGCTCAGGACTCTAGTCTAGGTTCTTCTGGGTATGAAAACTCATTTGGTGGTCCGCGGTTGTTCGCAAGGCATCATCTTCCTCAAAGGATACCACCCGGGCACCCCTCCAATTCAAGATTACATCCCTACATGTCTGGATATTATCCCAATCCTAAACTTGATCCTTTTGAACCACATCCGTTTGATTCCCAGCAGATCCCATGTACTTGTTATCAGTGTCTCCGTAAACAACCTCAAATTCCTCTGCAGATGCTGCCCTCAGCTCATCGAAGGTGCACTTTGGTACCAAACAAGCCTGTTGTACGTCACCATGAAAACCCGGGTGCTTTTTCTGCACATGAATCAAGAATTACCCATCCCCGTCCATTTGTGGGTCCTTGTGATCCTCCACAACTGCAATCCCACAACAGATGGCCAAACAATGGCAACCTTGATCAGTTGGATGGCCGATATGCTCTTTCCCGGCCTCAAAGAGTAGTCTTTCCTGCTGATGGTGGGCGGCCTTGCCAACCTGTTGCTGGTGGGGCTCCATTTGTTACATGCCATAACTGTTCGGAGTTGCTAGAACTGCCAAAGAAGGTATCTCATCTGGAGAAGAGCCAGTGGAAGATATGTTGTGGTGGATGCTCTTCTGTAATCTCGTTTACTTTGGGAGATGAGAAGCTTGTACCTGTTGATGAACCACCTCCTAAGAAAAGCCTCATGGATGTTCTTGATACCTCTGAAGAGATATTGCATGACAAGCCCTATGATCCTCATGGCGGCATGAGACGAGATAATGCTGGTTTCCACTCTGAAGAATTTGAGAATCCTAGTTATAATTTCCAATTTGGGGATAAAGAGCATCAGGCACCGTCCTCCACCGTTCATCAAGGGTTTGATTTGGATAAATCTGAGGAGTTGCCACATTTTCGATTGCTTTCCTCAGGGACTTCAGATGATGAAGATAGCCATGGGAATTTTGTGTGAGTGATGGTGTAAAAGATGGTAGCGAGTCCCCTGAGAAAGCTGTACCTCCAGCTCCAGGTTCTCCTCTTCAAGATCATTTTGATTATTCTTCTAATTATAGAGCAGTGAACCGGTGTGGAAAGGGAAGTCTCAGCAGTAGATCAGACCAAGAGAGAGTTGTACCAGGAAAGACTGCTGCTGTGAGGCAAAATTCTTTACAGGATAATTTGGCAACTGAAATGGAGATACATCTTAATGATGCTGTGGGTCCATATGAGAATGTCAATGGCTATGTAAACAAGGAAGATGGTCAACCCAAGTGCAAGAAAAGGG